>JAVXUO010002663.1:0-499970 GCA_033065855.1 Escallonia rubra | reverse complement strand
ATGAAAAAGGCAATATAGCTAACGACTTCGGGTGTTCATTATCACCCTAACGCCCCCAAATCATCTTCAAAACAACCTTTCAGGTGTTTTACAATCATTTATGTACTAAAAAGTCCTTTGAAAAACTTTACCTGGAAAATTACCAAAATACCCCTCTCCGGGTGGCAAATTACCAAAATGCCCCCTGAGCGCTTAAAAGCCCGTTCGGCCAAAAAAATAGCTAACGACTTCAGAATGACCCGAAGTCCTGGGAAATGGAACTTCCCAATATCCTAGGGTTCTCATAAAAGTTTCGCGCGAAATCGCACTAACTTGATATTTTAAATTACACTGCAAAGTTACAAGGTCCCCCGTATCAATTAACCCATTTCCAGTCTTTGGAAAAATCTGAAATTTTTCCTGGATATAGATCTTTTAAAAATAACTAGGGTCTCTTTTTTGCACTTTAGAAAAATCTAGCTCTAGCTATTTTTTATAAATTCGTGAAAAACTATCTAATTAAGTTTCGTATTCACATTAAACACACAGTGTTACACCTTAGGAACACACAGTGTCTTCTTCCTTCAACCAATCCCTCAATCCATAATTTCAAACTCTCAAAAAACACGAATTTGGTAAGAACAATTATGGTAAGAACAATTTGAAATTAACATTGAATTATAAGAAAATTCAAAATACTTACTTGTTTTAACCATAACCCACTGCCGGCAGACCATTTTTTCCGGCGTGCGTGTTTGCAGGTTATGGCCAGCCGCGATCGATCTGGTCGGTGACGGGTGGATCTGATTGGTTGGGCCACGATGGGGGCTGCGGTGGTAGGGGGAGGTGTGAAATGGGTTGACGAGGGGATGGGTGGAGGCGACTGGGAACGGCGACGGGGCGGGGAGGATGGGGGCAGGGGGATGGTGATCGACGGGGTAGGGACGAGGGGGTAGGGGCAGCGACGGCAGGTTGGAGGGACTGTAGGGGCGGCGGCAGGTTGGTGGGGACGGTAGGGGCGGCGGCGGATTAGGGGAAAGATGGTGGCAGCCACAGGTTAAAGGGAGGGTGGGGGAGGCGATGGGGGTGGACGGGCGGGGGTGGACGGGCGGGGGGTGGGTGGCGGTGACGGGGTGGTAGGGAGAGAGAACATAGAACATAAAACCCTAATTTGCAAATTAGGGTTTTTTTGAAACCCTAATTTGCAAATTAGGGTTTTTTTGAAACCCTAATTTGCAAATTAGGGTTTCAAAAAAATCCTAATTTGTAAATTAGGGTTTCAAGAAAATCCTAATTTGCAAATTAGGGTTTCAAGAAAATCCTAATTTGCAAATTAGGGTTTCAAGAATATCCTAATTTGTAAATTAGGATTTCAAGAATATCCTAAAACTAAAACTGATAAATAAATCATATATAATAATAAACAGATTTGTTATCCTAATTTCAAACCCTAATTTTAAAGAATTAAGATTTGTTATCCTAATTTAAAATTTATAAAAATTATTCAAGATATATTGTACAAGGGCAGTATTGTCATTTTTAAAATACAAAATGATGAACAGTATATTTTTTGGATGGAACCCTAACGGATGGACACGGGTGATACATTTGAAACATTTTTGGGACATAAGTGTTACATGTTGAAACTTTGTGTCCTTGAGTGTAATTACCCCCAAACCTCAGGGACATAGGTGTAATTAGCCCTAAAAGTAACACTGGTTACCGACAAAAAGGTTGCGTGTCCTGGATAAGGATGGAATCGTTCAAACCTCTTGTCAACTTTAGGAAAAGCATGTATTCTGCTTTACTATTACCAGCTTTTGCTTTTCATAAAGCAATATGTCGGAGTCAAATGCATGTATTATGCGTCATAGTTGTTGCTTTTTATAAAGCGATAATTATTTATGCTTTTGATAAAGTAGCATGTATTATTGGTCAGTAGCATGTATTATGCTTTGCTTCACAGAGAAGGGAAATGCTCCACTTGTTTTAATTTTAAATTTTTTGTAGATTTCTGAGTATCACTCTTGGTAGACATATTATCTATCGTTGGTCCAGTAGACATATTGTCTGTAATTGGCCCGTCAGATCCTTCTTTACCAGAGCTAGATTCTTTAGTGCTGCTGGCAGAATTGTCAGAATCAACATTATAGTCTTCTTCATTCATTTTCAGCATTTCAAAAGTAACAACATGTAGTAATTCTCTTTTATTGAGGAAAGGTTTCTCCTTGCTGAGGCGACAAAGAATTTCATTTTTCCTTTTGGAAAATTCTGCTTCACATTGGAGAGCATGAGACCTTGTTTTGGGATAAGGCTTCCATTTTGTACTAGCAGCCTTTAAGGTAGGAAATAATTCTAAGACTGCTTCGATGTTGCAATGACTATCATCGAACTTAGGCCACCATTTTGACCCAAATTGTCGCACCAGAGTTGGTAGATATTCAAGTGAGGAATTGGTGCTTTTCTGGATGGCGTATTGCCAGCATAAAATCCAGGGAATACTGAAGTCTGCCATGAATTGTAATTTAGGTAATCCTTTAACCATAGGGGCATATAATTGATATGCTTCGGTTACCTGAGTGGAGGGCCATTCCTCAAAATCTGGTCCATAATTCAACCACCAATTTCCAATCCAATTTGAAAAATTTCCATCAAAATTGCGGGAAAAGAAAACAAACCAAGAATGTTTATGGCTTGGGTTTTGGTAAAGGATGACGTGGTTCCAAGCATCAATGTAGTCAAAATAATTGTAATGGCGAGGGGAGAAGTGAGGTGGAAGTTCTCTAATTCTGGTGGGGTCAATTCCCCATTGTTTTTTGGTGATGAACTTTAGGATTTCTATTTTTGAGAATTGAAATGGAAGTTCAATATTTCTAGAAGAATGACGAGGAGGTTTCTCAAAATTATGAGTAAGGACAGCTGATTTTGTTAAACGAAGAATTTCTTCATAGTAGTCTCTGGATTTACCGGAGGCCTTCTGGGGGTAGGCCCAACCATTGGTAAGATAATTATTTGCCACCTCAATTGGTGAAAGATCTTATTCCTCATCTTCAATTTGGATGATATCAGGACAATGGGCATGAGCATTATAGCCAGAATTCTCAAATCTTCCAAGCATTGCTTCTCGACTGGGTTGTGAGGAAGAAGAACCAATTGATTTCCTCAAATTGTATCGGTTAGGACGAGGTAGGAGTCCTTTGCCTGACTTTTGAAATGAAGCCCGAGGGGGAGTCATTTTCCCTGCAAAAATTCTCGAGTCAAGAAATCAGGAAGAGAATTATCTTCTCCTTTAATAAATTCAATTTTGAAATCAAAAGATGAGAGTAAAGCCTGCCATCTAGCAAAAATCTGTTTTGAAGCAATATTTTTGACGTCTTTTTCAAGAACATCTTTAGCAGCTTTACAATCAATACGTAATAAAAATTCTTGATTTAAAAGATCTCCTTCAAATTTGAGAATACAATTAACTATAGAAAGAATTTCTTTCTTTATAGTAGAGTAATTTTGTTGGGCAGTATTCCAATGTCCGGAAGTAAAACGAACTAATTGTTCCTTACCGTCAATTCTCTGTTTCAAGATACCACCATAACCGGTATCTGAAGCATCAATTTCAACTATTTTGAAAGCTTCAGGGAGAGGGAGACAAAGACAAGGTAAAGTTTTGGCTCTAAGCTTAATCCTGCGAATTGCTTGAGTGTGGACAATAGTCCAAGGTTGAGGATTCTTTTGGAGTCTTTGATACAGGACTTTAGTATCTTTGTACAGATCTTGATAGAAATCTGCGATATAGTTGAGACTACCAAGAAACCTCTGAAGTTGGGTTTTTTCCCTAATCTCATCAGGAAATTTGGAAGCAAATTCAACAGATCTATCAATAGGGATAATAGATCCTTTTTCAATATTGTGGCCAAGAAATCTAATTTTTGTTTGGAAGAGACAAATTTTCTTGGCAGAAACAGCAAGACCATTATGCTTAATAGTTTTAAGAAAAATATTTAAATGCTTCCAATGCTGATCAATGGTCTGAGAATAGATGAGGACATCATCAATGTAGACAATTGAGAAATCCATATAAGGATTGAAAATATCATTCATGATGTTTTGGAATTCAGAAGGGGCATTTTTTAGTCCAAAGGGCATGACATTCCATTCAAAATGCCCAAAAGGAACTGTAAAAACAGTTTTATAGCGGTCCTTTTCATTAACTTGGATTTGCCAAAATCCAGACTTCATGTCAAATTTAGAAAAAATAGCGGCTTGATTAAGCCTATTTAGTAAATCTTTTTTATTAGGGATGGGATACCTAATCCATCTTAAAGCTTTATTAAGCGGTTTGTAATTTATAACTAACCGGGGAACACCACGTTCCTTTTCAGCTTGTTTGTTGACATAAAAAGCCGGGCAGCTCTAAGGAGAGTAGCTTTTTCGAATGAGCCTTTTATCTAATAAATCTTGTATCTCCTTCTTGCAATGATTAAGGAGTTCTTGACTCATTTGAATAGGGCGAGCTTTGGTGGGAATATCCCTTTCATTGAAATCGGGTTCATAAGGAAGATTAATAATATGTTGCTTGCGATGCCAGAATTCATTAGGGACTTCAGCACAAATTTCGGACTCAATAGTCCTTTGGAAGTTATGGATTTTTTTCTTTTCTTGATCTAAATACCTATTAATTTTTTGGAACTTTAGATCCTCTTTAAGAAAGCGCCTAAAGATAAGTTCTTGGGTTAATTACACCTATGTCCCTAAGGTTTATGTGTAATTACACTCGTGTCCATAAGTTTGGAAAATAGGCACTAATGTCCTTGGACCTAACGGAATACACAAAGACATAACGGAAGGGTTAAAATTACCCTATTCCCCATAATGAAACCCTAAGTTATCTCAATTTACAAATTAGGGTTCACAACCTTAATTTTTCTAAATTTGCAAATTAAATTTCAAAATGTTCTACAAATCTGCAAATTAATCTGCAAATCTAAAAATTAAATCTGCAAATTAGGGTTCTTAATTTTCTGAAATGCTCTACAAATTAGGATTTCAAAATGTTCTTAATCTGCAAATTAATTTAGGCGTTCATCTTCGATCTGAAGCATCCCGACGGGCGGAGAAACGTCGGTGGTATGCACCATCATCGCATCCTCTTCGACAAGAACCATCTGGGCTACTTCGGCAAGGTCGGCATGGGCTACTTCCACCGCCTCCGCAAAAAGTTCCACTGCCCCGTCGTCAACGCCGAACACCTTTGGTCCTTGGTCCCGCAGGAGGCCCGGGAGAAGGCAGCTGCAGCGGCCCCGAACCCGTGGTGGAAGTGACGCACCGTAAAGGCGTTGTCACCTTCATTCGCCCACCGACAGCACCGCCAAGGGCCAGGCCAAAGTCACGGCGCACTGGAAAAGGAAATGTGAGCCCTAATTTGCTATCAGAGCATGCTTGTGTCGAGGGGGAGAGAGAGAGAGATACATTTTTTATTCAGTATAGGGGTAGTATTGCCATTTTAAAAATACGTATTGATGACATCACCAAAAACGTACACTTTTTGAATGGATCCCTAACGGCTGGACATAAGTGTTATCTTTTTAACGTTTGTGGACACGGTTTGTTACCTTTTGAAACTTTGTGTCCTTGACTGTAATTACATTTAAACCTCAGGGACATAAGTGTAATTAACCCTAAGTTCTTTCTTAAGAGAGTGGACGATCTGTTCTTGAGGTGGATTGATGAATTTAAAGCAAATGTCATGATCTAAAGCTTTTGAGTGAATGCATTTATTATCAATAGTCATGGGATTAAGTAGGGAGAGAAAAGGAGTGCCTAGAATAATGGATTGACTTAAGCCACGAACAATGATAAAGTGGGTTCTTAGGCAAATGCCATCATTGCAAACCCTAGATTCAGAAATTTTGTAATTAATTTTCATCTTGCCGTTGTTGCCAGTGGTAAGGGCTTGTCTGGTGGTTTCACAGTATTTAGTAGGGACAAGGCCTTCCTTGATGCAATTCAAGTCAGCACCAGAATCAATAAGGGCTATTCACTCAAAAGTGAAGTCTTTACTGATAACAATTTTGACACTGACATACCATTTTTGGAAGACGACTCTGTCAATGCTGAGGATTTCCTGTTCCTTAGGGATATTGGTGTCATTAGCAAAGTCAGGATTAATTTTAAGCTTATTATTATTGTCATTAAGATAAATTTCTTCTTCTTCTTCACTTCTGACTTCTTCAATATTATGAAGTTCTAAGAGGGAAATTCTGGTGGAGAGGGTCTAACATCTTTTTTGAGTGAAAGAATTTCTCCTTGAAGGTCTTGGATGGTAGGACCTTTGGGTTCTATGGTCTGGAGTCTGTCCATAACAGTAGAAAAATTAAAAGTATTTCCTATAGTAGGGATTTGCCTAGAATCATTAGGAGTAGGAGGGCTTTGTTTTCCATGAAGATATTTAAAAATAACTTGTTTCTTCTTTTCAGGATCATCAATTTTGTCTAGAAGATCAAGAATAATGGATTCTTCAGAAGTAATAACATTAATACTTAAACCATTCATATCAAGGATTGCTTTATAGTAATCAGTTTTACTATTGCAATCATGACAGGTGTCTTCATGGTCAGAACTGTGGTTAGAAGAGCTGCAGGAGCTGTTGATGTCTCCATCAATGTTATTGAGTTCCAAGGAATGATCATCTTCAGAATCTGAAGGATTTAAAAGGATTTCCTTTAATTGTTTCCTCAGGTCTTCATCAATGATGAGTTCATTGATCTTCTGTTTGGTGTAACATTTGTTGGCATAATGGCCAGGCTTGCCGCATTTATGGCAAATAATTTTGGATTTAGAAAAAAAATTCTTTTTGAAAATCTTTTAAAGGGTTTGGACGATTATTCTTTTTTGTATTTTTTAGAAAATTTAGGTTTTCTAAAAGGTTTTCTAGATTTGGAGACCTTTTCTTTTGTTCCATAATTATGAACAGAAAGGGTGTCATAACCAAATTGATAACAAAATTGTCCAAGCTCAGTTCGTCCAGACTTATGTTCTTTTTTGAGTTGATTTTTTAATTTGATATCATTACATAAGACTAGGCCTTCAGCGCATATTTCGCTAATTAATTCTCCAAAAGTATAGAGGGAGAAAGGTAAAGCACCATTATGCTTATTCCTAATTCTAGTCCTAACTCTTTCACTAAAAAGGTTTGGAAGGCCAGCAATAAACCTTTCTTTCTAGAAATCTTGCTGGGCATCACTTCTCTGATATAATTTGGACAGGAAGACATCCTTGTACCATCTGAAATGAGTGAGGGTAGGACACCTAAGATTAATAAGGAGTTTTCTGCCTCTTTCAAGAACAGTACTAGCATTGCCTATAAAATGCTTAGTGATGGCTGTGACCAAAGTAGTAACAGCATCCGAAAGAGGTTGTTCATTGACTAAAATGGGGTTACCATTAGGTTCAATTTTAATAGAATGCAGAATATTATTCTGATCAGTGGGGGTAAGATAAAATCCCACCAACCACGAAGTTGGCTAGTAAAACCAGCAATGAGATAACGGGCTATTACGGCTTCACTTTCTCCGAGATTACGGTTACGAGCACTATTGGCCGCCATAAGCATATGTTGTAGAAGAGTGATGACCTGGTAGTCAGTCATTCCATCTAAATTCCATTCATAGATAGAAGATCCATTAAAGGATGACGGATTAGAAAAATTCTTTTCTTCTAATTGCATATCTACAGGGGTAGGTCTGGTGTAGTAATTTCTAAGAGGAGGTCTTGAATTAGTAGCTCCAATAGCAGTAATAAATTGTTGTTCTAGTTTGTCAGGTTCAATCTCAGACTCACTCCCTATATCTCCTATCATATTGATATGTTTAGGAGATGATTGAGAAGTCTCTACCTTAGGATACTTCTCTTTAGGGGTTTTAATTTGTCCTAATTTAAACATTAATTCTTTGAGGAATTCACCACTCGGTTCTTCAGAATTTAATTTGAATCTGCTATCCAAGTCAATAGAAGGTTTGATTAAGGGTTGCTCAATATTTCTAGCAACAGAGGAGCTGGAAGAAGCTAGATTAAAGCTAGGGGAAGTGCCGAAGATATTATCACTAATGCCTTTTGGAGGTTGCATTTTGCTGTAGAAATCAGAAACAACATCTTTGACCTGAAAGATAGTATCTTCAATTCTTGTGGTTTGTTCTCCAATTGTACTAAGAATAATATTAGTGTAATTGGATTGTTCGGCTAAAGATTGAATTTCACCAGCAGTAACAGAATTGAGGTGGTTGGAAGTACTGGTATCAACTATATGTTTTAAAGGAGCAACGAGGAAATTGGAATTCATGGCAAATTTATTGAAAGGGGGATGGATGCTTTCCTGTTTCTCATGAGTTGGCCATATATACCATTCACGAGTGATACGTTTGAAAACATTGATTTGCTTTTGAGGATTCATATATTCTGGAATTTCAATATTATTATCAAGACAATAAGAATAGAACCATCCAAAGAAAGGAAAATGAGTCTTATAAGCCTTGAGAGTTTGGAAGAATAATTCCTTATATTGGGCTCTTTGCTTAGTGGAAAAACTGATACGATACCAAGCACGATTGGTGCAATTATATTTAGCATAGAATTCATCATTGAGTTTCTTATGATCGATTTGAAAATCTTCAATTACAAGGATCTATCAAAATCATGAACTGAGGGGTTATAACTATTTTGATTCTGACCAGAAGAAGAAGGCATCTCACTAGGAGTTTCAACTGTATACATAGTTTCTGGGACAGAAGAATTATTATTCATGATTCCCTGAAAGATAATTTTGGGATCCCTACTTGATCTAGAAGGGGGAATAGAGTGATATTCACTGTTTTGACAAGATTGAAAATTTTGACTAGGAATAGAAGAACAAGAATATCTAGCACTTTGACTAGAGTTGCCAGAATGAAGGATTTTGTAATTTTGGGAAGACGTTTCTGGTTGACTGAAACGAATCTTGACATCTCCTTCAGGAGTTTCAATGATATGGTCAATCTGCGTATTTTGGGGATTGACTTGGCGATGAGCAGCTTTGTTTTCTATGACCCAATCTTCAGGAGGGGTAAGTTCATTGAACTTAATACGACGAGGTAGCATGACATTGGTTTTATCAGGATTAGATTGAAAAAGAATAACAGATTTGCCAGGGTCAGCAATTTGTTTGAAAGCTGGGCAAATAGTAGACATGGCCTTATAATAAATTCGATATATAAGGACTAAATTCTGGGCTTGCGGTCTCATATTATATCTCTGAGTTTTAATATCCAAAGTAAGTACATCCATAATATGAGGATCAGAAAGAGAAACAGAGAAATTAGGATAAAAATTAAAATACATGGGACCATTGCAGAGACTAGTTTCAACCATTCCAAGGAGGGAATCATCAAAACTTAAATGTCGATCATCGCGAAGAGCAGCCCAAACATGAGTATCCAGACCTTCCTTAGTTAAGGAAGTAATACCTATCTGGACAAGACCAATATGAACATAACGAAATTTTCGCTTATGTTTTTCCAAAGCAGATTTAGAAAATAATTGAAAAGACTGATTGTCTTTTGAAATATCCATAGTCTGTTCGACAGACTTAATGGAATAAGTTTGCTTGAATTCAAATTGTTTAACATATAGAGAGGAAGGATTAACCTTAGGAATAGACCAATTGTTCAAATCCTTTTCTATACTTTCAATATTTAATTCATGAATATTTTTACTAGGACTAGTATGGCTCTTAGTCACTTTAGTAGAGAGAGATCTGATTAATCTTGCCATAATAACAATAGCAGTGGTGTACTGTAAACCACATAGTTAAAAGTTGTCATAAATACACACAAGTAGAAGACCGAGAACTATCTTAAAGGTGACTTGGGTGTCGACCCACACTGATATAGAAACACAACAAGATTAAGGGATCTACCTACTACTTAGTATGGCTCTGATACCACGAATAATATGTCTACCAAGAGTGATACTCAGAAATCTACAAAAAATTTAAAATTAAAACAAGTGGAGCATTTCCCTTCTCTGTGAAGCAAAGCATAATACATGCTACTGACCAATAATACATGCTACTTTATCAAAAGCATAAATAATTATCGCTTTATAAAAAGCAACAACTATGACGCATAATACATGCATTTGACTCCGACATATTGCTTTATGAAAAGCAAAAGCTGGTAATAGTAAAGCAGAATACATGCTTTTCCTAAAGTTGACAAGAGGTTTGAACGATTCCATCCTTATCCAGGACACGCAACCTTTTTGTCGGTAACCAGTGTTACACTTTTAAAAGTAACCAGGGTTTATGTTTAACCATCTCTTTCCTTTTTGCCTATATATATCCTCCTTCTGCGTAAGGAGAAGGCACGAAACATTTTAGGGAGTTTCTCTCATATAGCTCTAAGGTCTAAGTGTGCTTCTGTTCGTTCCTTCCCCAAGTTTGTACTATTTAAAGTGTGCCTCCGCTTTCCCTCTGTAAGTCTTTTTGTTTAATAATATTGCTGTTATATAAGTTTTCTGTTCTGTTGTTGTCCTTTATCTTAATGTCGTATAGCCTGGGTCTATTCGTGGTATCAGAGCCATACTAAGTAGTAGGTAGATCCCTTAATCTTGTTGTGTTTCTATATCAGTGTGGGTCGACACCCAAGTCAGCTTTAAGATAGTTCTCGGTCTTCTGCCTGTGTGCATTTGTGACCACTTTTAACTATTTGGTTGACAGTCGAGCACTACTATTGTTATTATAAACCCTGGTTACTTTTAAAAGTAACACTGGTTACCGACAAAAAGGTTGCGTGTCCTGGATAAGGATGGAGTCGTTCAAACCATTATTGTCATTAAGATAAATTTCTTCTTCTTCTTCACTTCTGACTTCTTCAATATTATGAAGTTCTAAGAGGGAAATTCTGGTGGAGAGGGTCTTAACATCTTTTTTGAGTGAAAGAATTTCTCCTTGAAGGTCTTGGATGGTAGGACCTTTGGGTTCTATGGTCTGGAGTCTGTCCATAATAGTAGAAAAATTAAAAGTATTTCCTATAGTAGGGATTTGCCTAGAATCATTAGGAGTAGGAGGGCTTTGTTTTCCATGAAGATATTTAAAAATAACTTGTTTCTTCTTTTCAGGATCATCAATTTTGTCAAGAAGATCAAGAATAATGGATTCTTCAGAAGTAATAACATTAATACTTAAACCATTCATATCAAGGATTGCATTATAGTAATCAGTTTTACTATTGCAATCATGACAGGTGTCTTCATGGTCAGAACTGTGGTTAGAAGAGATGTAGGAGCTATTGATGTCTCCATCAATGTTATTGAGTTCCAAGGAATGATCATCTTCAGAATCTGAAGGATTTAAGAGGATTTCATTTAATTGTTTCCTCAGGTCTTCATAAATGATGAGTTCATTGATCTTCTGTTTGGTGTAACATTTGTTGGCATAATGGCCAGGCTTGCCGCATTTATGGCAAATAATTTTGGATTTAGGAAAAAAATTTCTTTTTGAAAATCTTTTAAAGGGTTTGGACGATATATATACATATACATACATACATACATACATACATATACATATACATACATACATACATACATATACATATACATACATACATACATACATACATATACATACATACATATACATATACATACATACATACATACATATACATACATATACATATATACATACATATATATATATATACATATATATATATATATATGTGGGCCTGATCCACACCCACCGCTGGGAAAGTATTTATTTTCCCGGTGCTGATTTGAGACGTCCACGGTTCCTTTTTCACTTGCTTAACTGCCGCTCTTTTAGTCGGTTGCAACTTGTCTTTCCACATTACACCACTCGCGTCTTTAAAGTCCCTTAATCCCGTCTAACCGCCCCTCTTATACATACATACATACATATACATACATACATACATACATACATATACATACATACATACATACATACATATACATATACATACATACATATACATACATATATACATACATATATATACATATACATATATACATACATATATATACATATACATATATACATACATATATATACATATACATATATATATGTGGGCCTGATCCACACCCACCGCTGGGAAATTATTTATTTTCCCGGTGCTGATTTGAGACGTCCACGGTTCCTTTTTCACTTGCTTAACTGCCGCTCTTTTAGTCGGTTAGTGAACCTAACACTCTTGCAACTTGTCTTTCCACATTACACCACTCGCGTCTTTAAAGTCCCTTAATCCCGTCTAACCACCCCTCTTAGAGGCGGTTGACCGTCACTCTTAGACTCGGTAAGACGAGCTTAAGGGATTTTAGGTCCCACAAACTGCCCTTTTTACTCATTTCCTTTTCACTTTCCCTTTCCTCATCCTTCCACCCTTATCTCATTCCCAATTAGTCGCTACAATTCATCACTTCCATTACCATTATCTTCTAAAATTCTATCACCAATTCATCATCACAGTCTTCAAATCTCTAGTCACAATCACAAGTTCATTGAAACCCTATCTTTACTCTGCTCTTCAAAGCCCTTGCCACAATTTCAAGTTCTTCAAAGCCCTAGACACAATTTCAAGTTTTTCAAAATTCTAGCCATATTTAGAGCAATTAGCTTGAAGGAGAGAAATCATAGCAACAACACAACATAGTAGGTTACTTCTTTCATTTCACATCATAATTTTTACTTGCATTAAACTCGTTGATCGTTTAGAAGACTTATTCACTTTAGATTTTCATGTAAAACATGGATGCATTTGGAGGAAATAAGTTTGTGAAAATTCTCATCCACCTTACAAGGTCAAGTTTTTCAAACACCGGAAGAAGTTGAAGAATACTAGGGACTGTATTGAAAGAAGGTTAGTTATGCTATTCAAATTAGGATGACTAGAAAACATGTCGATACGGACCAAATTTTTTCCCGATATGTTAGTGTCATAAAGGAGCACTAAATGCACCTCCAATTTTTCGAATTAGTGATGATAGGCAATAGAGAGGGAAAAAAAGGGGGGACACCCTTCTCGATATCGGTATAAGGCCAAATTGTTTGTTGTCCACAAAAAGAACATAAATCTTTGGGTTGTGATGGGAGTTGATTTGAGCTATAATTGTCAATTGATGATGCATAAGAAGGTATGTTGGTCAAATTTATTTAATTAGACGAATAAGCTCGGCGCACTAACAATTGATGCCAGCAATGGATAAGGTTAAGATACCACCTTGTAGGAAGATGAGTTTACTTTTTTAAGTCAAGCCGGGGAGTGAGACAAATTGAGTTTCACTAACACAGAGCTTCGAAATCTCACTTTGACTCAGACGAGAGAGGATTTTAGAGTTAGTGATCCCCGAGCTACTCTTGATTTCTTTAAGCGCCTACAAAGTAAGATTTTGGAGATTTTCCATAACATACAACTAGATGATGAGAACTAGATTAGTACGATATTTTAGGTGGGGATGCTCGTTCAAGGTTGCTTACTAAAACTTCGGCAGCGTTGTGATGTTTGACTCCACATACTGCACAAACAAGTACTCTATGCCTTTTGCTCCATCTACCGCAGTGAATCACCACTACGAATCAATGTTATTTGGCTTTCTCTACTTAGAGATGAGGAGGAGTCATTTATGCGGTTATTTTGAGAACGTGGCTTGAAGCAATGTACAACATTCTACCAAAAACCATCATCACTAACCAAGATTTGGCAATGAAAGAAGGGATCATGATAGTCTTGCCAATTACTCACCAAGGCTTGTGTACATGGCACATTAGCAACAAGTTTCCATCCCGGCTACACAATGTTTATGCAAACCATCCAACGCTCAAGACTGACTTCAATACTTGTGTTACGTATTTGGGAGAATTGGGCGAGGTTGATGGATGACTACTTCTTGCACGATCATGAATGGTTGAAGGATTGTATGAGTTCAAGACACCATGGTTGAGGCTTATGCAAAAAAGCTTTTAATAGCTGGAATGATTACGACGTCGAGTAGCGAAGGTATGACTTCCTTCTACGATGGTACATAGGTAACACCTCAAGCATAATTGAAACTGTAGTTGAGGTGCAAAAAGCCCTTGACAAACAATTTTTTTTAGAAAGAGAAGTGGATTCTACCACTGCGTATAATTAATGATGCATTGTAGTTTTTTCACCTTTAGAAGCGTATGCGGTTAAATTATATACAAAGGAAATGTTTAGACAGTTTCAAGAGGTGTTCCAAAAGTCAAATCAATATAGTATAAAAAGAACTATTTTGAATATTGTAATCGGACTTAAAAGTGTATGCTTTGAAAAATGTGCCAAATATTGCCAATCTGTCTTCTTCTTTGGCTCCAAAAAACTGAAAACATTCCGCTGTATCTCTTTTTTTGGATATCGGCTTTATTAATTGCGACAATTAATGTTTGAGCGTAACGGTATACTTTATCGACATGCGTTAAAACTTTTTTACTTGTAAGGATTCTCATGGAATTAGGAAAGACTACTTCTTAGATCAGTGGACTTAGGAAGCTAACAAAATCATGTTCATTTTCCTTACGTGGCTCATGTCACAGTAGATTTTGAGCAGTCTGAGATACTGCGATATAATCACCTTTTAACATTATGAATGGTCTATCTTTAGATGCTGCTTCAACAATGGAGGGGTACAATTATTTAGTTGATGTTGCCGCAAGGGAGACTCCCTTCTTTTATTTAAACAATCAGATGCCGATGCCCTATTGGCATGTATATCATGCTTTAACATTCACCCTGGCGTGCAAACTCCAATTGCACATGGAAAGACAATTCAGTGAGATATAGATCAAGGTGCATCACCACCAAGTGCACAAATAAACAGAATGCAAACTGCATGCTATAAAAAGGGGACCAATTTGCAAGCGGGAGATATCGAATCCAAAACCTTGCCAAACCAAAGCTCTGCTACGATGTTAGGCAACCATCTATTCCAAAAGCTTAAGCTACTAGAGGATAGTCCCAACAATTTATATCATGCTTAAATCCTAAGTTTTTTGGTAATTGACACTGGCAATTGCACTAATGTTGTCAATGAAGAAGCCATGGACGGAAACCCACCCGGTGAGAGCTTAGAAATTGGTTTTGAATGTTGAGCCTTAACCTGAACCTTACTTTTTGGCATTGGTTACTGATACCAAGTTGAAGGTTGATCTATGATGTCAATTCACTTATGGCATTGGTTCCTCTATGGAAATTATTATTTTGATGTTTAGCTGCATCAATGTTGTCATTTTCTTTTGCATCGTAGCTGGCTTTTGGAACATAACGTACAGTGTGCTAGATGTGCAAATACTTATTCGTTTATTAATGCTTCCAAAGGCATACCTCACGTGCGCTACCAACTTGCAAGAAAAAATCATTATTGCTTCAGCCGGTTCATTCGTCGGAGTTTTGAGTTTTTATCAGTTGAGGAGAATGATGCAACACGAAAGGCGTGGTACCTCAGTTTTTTTTATTTTTCTTTCCATCCAAGTTTTCTTAGGGTTTGTGTTCTATGAATTAGGCTGTGAGGTGCGTTTCTTAAGCATATTTGGATTACTGAAATTGGAATAAAGCCTTGGGCTTGAATATCTAGTTCCTCTCCTTGACGTAACCTTTTCCTCCTTCCAAATTCTCCCTTTTCTTTTATCTGTCTCGAATCAGGTTCCCTCTTTAATTCTCTTTTCAACAAACATAGAGGAGAAGTATGTATGTTTCTAAGAATTTTGTTCACCTCTATTGCTTGAAAGGGTCACGGAGTTCTCTGATGTTCAACTAGATACACTCATTGTTGGGATTTCGATTGTTTCTACCGGTAATTGTATGGTACTTTTTCTTCTTGACATTACATTCAGGTGGGCATTTGGAGTATAGGTCCGTTAGTGCCATTAGAATTGCATTCAGAGGTTCGTTATCCTCAGTGATTGGTGCCACTTCCACTGACTAGAATCCATATCCTTAAGCTGAGAGAATCTGTTTGAGGTTGGAATCCCCGTTCTTAGGAGGAGATAGCAGTGTCAGATATGTTTACAAGGTGGTAAGTACTTGAGTTGAAGTGGTGACTAAGGTCACAGAAGCATTTATAGCAGGATTGATATCAGGAATCTGTTTCAGCAACCCCTTCTTGCTTTTTTTGGTTTTTTCCATGCAGTATTCCTCCTTATGACCAAAGACTTTTCAGTATAGACACCTTGTAGGGTTCCATTCTATTCAACTTTTATCCATTAAACTTATTTTTAGGACCTTTGAGTGGAACAATGTCTGCCAGACTTTTTTACATCAATTCCAACACACACTAGCGTATTTTAGCCTTTAGTGGAAGTTATACTGTCCTGACAAACGGTTTACCAACTGAACTTGTGATTCTACTCAACATAGGGGGAACCAAAATTGAAGAGGCAGCTCTGGTAGTCTTAGTCAGATAGGAATGGCACTGAAGCCCCTCCTTTCCCAAGGAGACATCTGGTGACCATAGCTTAGTCATAAGAGACTTGTTATCGAAAGACCAGGTTCCCATCTCTGTTATCTTCTCAACTGTCTCATGGTCCTCGAAGACTGCAACGTAAGCACCAGATTTTAGAAGGCTAAGGGTGAAGTTGCCAGACCTTTTCCAACGGCGTTGAAGAATCCCTTCATGGTACGGAAAGGAGGTCTCCGACCGAGCACATAGGAAACACAGGAGTTTTATTGGTTTTTCCAGCTCTGGTTTGACATCCTCCAGGGAATATTCCACGCCTTTATGCCCATTGATCGTTTAATGGATTATCAAGTCAAGCGGTAGCTCCTGCCGCTTTTTCAGAGTTTGCTGCCGCATATGACTTGTTTGGTTGCACTTGAATCTGAGGAGAACCAGAAGAAGATGAGTTCCTATTCATTTTCTATGAAAATAGATGTTTGTAAGGTCTGTTTCATTGATTTTGAAGAGGCCCCACTCACACGTTGAGTAATAGCTGCGTGTAACTGGACAGGAGAACTACCCTCATCTTCACGTGGCGTTTGTAAATGTTGAGGAAAAGTGCATACAGATGCACGCGGTGGCAAGTTATCAGAACTGGTTGGTGACAGGGGTGGTCGTGAGACTCAGTGCCATGAGATGTTGATATTTGGAGGTTCTAAGGTCCGAATATTCCCTTTGAGAACCTTCATGACCATGTGTGTATGAGTGTTGACGTGTATTTCAATTCCGGCTTAAGAGGACCAATTTCGGTGTTTGGAGCTGTGGCCGGTGTTGCTAGAGTTTGTGCTCAAAGTCACTGCCTAAGAAGTCAAAACTGAAGCCGGACAAGACAGAATCGTAGTCAGAGATAGGATTTCAGGCCGGAAGTGGTTGACATCGAGCTTAGCGTAGCTGCTTTGGAACCCTAATTTCAGGCACGGTAGTGCCATGAGTGGTACTCCACTGTTTTCCAACAGAATCTCCCGGAGGCTGATAGGCCTATCGGACTTACGAACTATGGTTGGTTGCATAGACGGATGAGAAGTAGCTTGAATTAATTCGTTGGGAGATTATGGGAGAGGTGACCGGAAATCACCATCAGTTAAGAGCTCCAAATGCTGAATATGTATCTTATTCTGTTATGTCAGTTATAGCAATCCTGTTCTCTTAGCCCC
Organism: Escallonia rubra; assembly: GCA_033065855.1. Classification (NCBI taxonomy): domain Eukaryota; kingdom Viridiplantae; phylum Streptophyta; class Magnoliopsida; order Escalloniales; family Escalloniaceae; genus Escallonia; species Escallonia rubra. The sequence continues at coordinate 482,331 of JAVXUO010002663.1, read as the reverse complement.
GAAGCATGCAGTAATAGATGCCTGGACATTGCTTCTATTAAGCAAAGCGTGGTTATATGGCTAGCATATGTTGAGACAACCTTTTGCTTTGTTCTTATTCAAAGATGTCAAGAAATTATTGTTTCCGTCGGTCGAATGATTAGGTGGCCTGGTGCATGATGGATGTTAAGGGCCATATCTGTCAAGGCTTCAATATATTATAGTTTTCCTGATAAAGTATGGTTTTACAGCAAATGATTATGAGCACCGTGTATTATTACTTTATCTTTGTTTGTGGATGATGCATCTCTTGCTTATAGCTGTTTTTAAATGTAAACCTTCTTTTGCAAGATGGGAGAACTCAAAAAGCTTGTTGAAGAGGGTAAGATAAAATATGTAGGTCTGTCAGAGGCCTCTGCTTCAACAATCAGAAGAGCACACGCTGTTCATCCACTGACAGCTGTGCAAATGGAGTGGTCATTGTGGTCGAGAGATCTGGAGGAAGAGATTGTTCCTACTTGCAGGTGTGCCATCTTTTTTGCTAATGAATCTGTTTAGAATTTATTGGGATATTTATGGTTCTGATTTCTTTCCTCTCGTACTTATTCAGAGAACTTGGCATTGGGATTGTACCTTATAGTCCTCTCGGACGGGGATTCTTGTCATCAGGTCCGAACTTGGTTGAGAACTTGTCAAAAGACGACCTTCGAAAGGTTTGTTCTTATAACACGTTTCTTTGTTTTCTTTAAAACTCCCATAGTGGTATTTGTTAAGGATGATATACATTGCCGGATCATTTGCAAGCTCTCGATTGCACGTGCGGAGACAGATCAATAAAAATCAATTCAAGGTGCATCACCACCATGTGCACAAATAAACATGGTGCAAATTACATTAGTACTAACAGGGGATCAATCTACAAGCAGGACGATTCAGACCCAAGATCTTGCAACACTAGAGCTCTGTTGCCATGTTAAGTTACCATCTACTTGAAAAGATTAGACTTTTAGAGAATGGGCCCAACAATGTATATCATCCTTACGCATAATTTGCTTGTCACATTTCTATCGTCTTCCTCCACTACATAAAGCTATAGAGAACTTGTCACTCTGTGCGCTATGCATTATTTTTAGGGCCAAAATAAAACATCCCTGAAATTGAATCTTCAGATTAAAGAAGCCTAGACAATATTGTCTATCAAAAAAGTCTAGAAATTGTGTGCACTCCATATGCACGTGCCTAACCTATATTTTTCCTTACAACATCACATAATTTGTCTAACTGTAGTAGGGTAACACTCGTCCAACTGTACAATACAACCATATGATAATATCAATTTTTGGAAAGAAAACATAGAAATGACCAAGACCAACCACCCGTGGATCATAGCACACCGGGAAGTCATTCACTTGGACTCTTGAAGCTTGTTTCACAGGATCATGTTCAGCTTGTCAATCTGGTTTCCAAGGTAGCCATCCATTTGATGTGATGGTATATCTCCTTGACCTGAGGAAGCAATCTTAAGTCATGGCGAGGAGTTTACTGTCGACCAAATAACCCTTCGTTCATATTCACAATACTAAGCATCCATCTAAGAATGGTTTGCATCGATTGCATCAGAGCAGAGTCATGAAGGCCTTATTTTTTTGAAAAAAACAATTGTAAATTTTTCTGCCTCAATGTTATCTTAAGAATCTGAGTCCCGAAGGCTTTTTATTTTCGATTTGTCTGCGTCAAGGTTATCTTATCCAAACACTGACATTTTGGGCTTATGTAAAGTAAAAACTAATTATTGACTTTTTATGGTTCTTTTTAGATAGATAGATATATCTTTTCTTTTTCATAATTATTTTAGGGACCGTTTGGTACTCTTCTCATCATTACTATGTTACTTGACGCCCTTAAATATCTACGTGCACCTGTGGCCTCTGTCTTGTTTTAAAAGATTTTGCTATAGTTTGGTCTATGCGCAATTATTGATTGAGAAATGCTCTTATTAGGCTGTTCGCGCTATAGTGTTGTCACATAAGAGATCAGTCTTCCCATTTTAAACTCTGTGATTCCAAAGTCAGAAGTTAATTTTGGTGGCTGTTCTTTTAATTACTTGATTCTTCTAAATGAAGAAGATCAATGTTTGTGGCAGTTTATGGAGTTATGTAAACTGAACATGCAAGTCTAGATGTGGTAAATAATTTTCTGAAGTACAACAATGCTGAAACTCAGAAAATGTTTTGTATTTGTGCTCGAGCTTTGAGTACGTGTCTGGTGATTTGAATTACAAGCCAGTATTCAGTTACTGCTTAGCAGATTAGACAGGTTCATATAATACTTCTTGGTTATCCCTCTTAGCTTTGCCACACACACTGCCGTGCCAAAACCACTGTTATAAGAGCACCATACTGTGGTTCAGGGGCTTGGTTGAAACAATATAGCCCGAGCTTATTGTTTCACCATGAGAAAAATATGCTCGTCAAAAAGGAAAAGAAATGCATTTATATACATTGTTCCCAAAAAGTTGAAGCATTTTTTGTTCAAATATCTCTGTAATGTGGTTATGCAATTTATATATCAGTTTAAAGCTACCTATTCGTCTTTTTGCAGAATATGCCTAGGTTCCAACCTGAGAATGTTGAGCACAATAAAAGGATGTTTCAGCGGGTTACTGAAATGGCAGAAAAGAAGGGATGCACTACAGCGCAGCTGGCACTGGCAAGGGTTCATCACCAAGGAAACGACGTGTATCCCATACCTGGTACTACAAAATATGAGAACTTCAACCAGAACGTTGGAGCACTGTTGGTGAAACTAACACCTGATGAGATGGCCGAACTCGAATCCTTTGCCTCGGTGGATCAAGTTAAGGGTGAAAGACATGTTACCATGTCTACTACTTGGTTATATGCAAATACCCCGCCCTTGTCTTCATGGAAAGCCGACTGAAGATGTGTCAACTTGTTGACATTCGTTGTTCTTCACTAAGTTGTGCCCTGGCAAGTGATTGAATAACTTGGTAACCGTGTCAACTGCTCTTGGTACCATGCTTGGCAAAACTAGCTGTTTGTAGTATTCTTGCCATTGTTAGTGATCGAGATGGTAAAATTTCTACACTTGGTATCTTTGAATAAATTACTAGGTTTGGGCACAGGCAATGCCTGTGCTGATGCAAATTATAACGTTGCTTGATGGGAATTTACGAAAGTTTCAAAAATCTCAAAAGATAAAAGGTGGAAGACAAAATATAGCAGAGATGGTGAGAAAAAATTAGGAGAGAGTTTTACGCAGCTACAAATGGATGGGGAGAGGTGGGTAATGGGGCTGGAAAGTAGGAGAGAATTAGGAGGTATGTTTAGAATTTAAATTTCTTTAATGGCAGTTGTTAATCTTTTTAGGGAGAGGTAGAATGGGGCTCAAAAGTGGAATAAACAGTACAATTGAAAGGTGAGTGTCAGAATCTCCCCTTTCATTCAGATCTCTAAACGAGCTGAAAGGTGGCTTTCATGTCTTCTTTCTCCCTTGTCCTGCCCTGTGAGATTTTCAGGATCCTATCCACTTTGTTTTTTAACCTTTTCTAGCCATCTAGTCCTTTTCTTCCACATCACTTTCCACCTCCTTGTTTTGGTACGACCACAACATCCTTGACTCTGCCATCTCTGTTTCTTTACTGTTCAAAGCAAGACAGGAATCTTGGGTGGGTTTCGTGTAGCTCACTCTAATGGCAAGACTCTTTTAACAATGATTTGAACATGCATGAAGAAGATAACGTGATCGTTCGTACTTTTATTATTCCCCTTAACCCGCTTTTGGTTTACGGCGTATGTGAGGATAAAGATAAGTTGCTTATTGAAAAATTTATTGACAAGAGGTCTTTCTCTCAAAAGAAAATACAGAAAAGGGTGAGAGAATGTTGGTTCTTGCAGGCCCAGTTACAATGCAGAAAGTTCTAAATGTTTTCATTTTTCATTTCACTATACCAACGGATGCTTTGCTCGTGCTTAACAACGGCCCTTGGAATTTCTTTGGTGCCCTTCTGCTTCTACAACTGTGGTTTCCACATGTGATATATGCTACAGTCCAGTTTCCCACGGCTGATTTATGGATGCAGGTAAGCAACATACCGAGTGACTGCTACCATTTCTCTTTGGCTGAACGAATTTGATGGGTGGGGGGATCAGTGCTGGAAATTGATTGGTCCGAGAAAAAGGTTCAAAATAAGGACTAGTTCCGAATTAAAGCAAGGGTTTTTGTTGATCTGCCTCTTTTACCCGCCGTCTTTATCACTCTGCTTGATGGAGCAGGTTGGTTAACTCTCCGGTGCACGTATGAAAGAATTTTTACATCTTGCTATCGATGTGGGTGCATCGGCCATGAAAACATCCAGTGTAAGGCTTCACCGGTTGATGTGGTTGAAATGCTTTCTAGACGAAATGCTCTCATACCAGGCACATATATTTTTGCCGCATTACCTTAATAACTATCCAGTGTTTGCAAACTCCTTAAGAGCCCTACCAAATTCTGACTGGAATAGATCATCCAGAATAGCTATCTCGGTGGATGATAAGGGTACACATCTCACACATCTTTTTGACGCTTTTTCTCCAGCTCCATCAGTTGTATCTAGTGATGAGCTCGGTTTTGAGACTGCATCAGACTCTTTCCACTCTACTGCTGGATCACATGCAAATACCCAAGTTGGTGAGGATGGTACAGACTCTGGGGATACGGATGAGGTGCTACTAGGGGAAGGAAATTTTGGGGGGAATTTTGATCTTAATGGAGATTTACTTGAAAATGATCAGATTAAAGAATTACTGGCTGAAATTGACGCCCCAGTGGGGAACAACTTTGCACAACCAATTGAAAAATTCTTTGATGGAATCATTGAAGATGTAATCATGGAAAATGCTTTTGATGAACCAGTAGAAGGAGATGCTATGGAGGATTCGGAATCAATTGCCTAGGAGGTGATCACCATTTCTGATACATCAACTCAAAAAAGCTCGCCGGAAGTGAAAGAATTTGGAGCACCCTCAGAAATAATGGAACTGATCATGACGCCGGAACAGGAGAAGGAGTACCAGATCCAGCAAAATCTCCAACAATAATTACCTGCAGAGAAAGAAATCCAAACAGGAGATCTTCCATCATTAATCCGCGTGCCACTTGAATCTGATCATCTTGCTCTGGACTCCACGTGGACAAAGAATCTTAAGGGAAAATTCTCCCAGATATGCAAATCCCTTATGGATCTCCTCAATCTTCCTTAAATGCGGAGATCTACCACATATATACTCCATTGAATATTTCAGATGGCCCTGTGCAAATGGTAAATGGGGCCAGTTTCTCTCTCTTAACTACCCAATCATGTGGGCTGCCGAAATGGGTTACTATCTAGGGGCCTGGCCCAGATTATTATATGTTTACTTTGGACTTACATACTCTTTTATATGGCCTATCTTCCTTTGGACTTCATTTAGCACTAGAACCAATTTATGACAGGATTGACTTAAGTTCTCAGGAAGGCTTAAAGCCCATGGCTCCATCTAAAACCAAATGCCATATGGTGCGTGATGACAGGCCTGGCCCATCTAAATTCTCAGCTTTGGACATCCAACTCCTAAATTCACAACCTGGGAACTTTTCAATGGGGAATTTCCCATTTTTGGATCTTTTCAATGCAGGAATTAAAGGCTCTAATATGTTTTTCTCTAGTATGGACTATCAGGCAACTGGAAGTGGTAGTGGGACGGTGGATCCTTCACCACCGACCTTGGTAGATACAATGAAGCAATTGAAATATGACTTAACTCTGAAAATTAGTTCTACATCCAATCATGTCAGCAAATTTCATGAACTAACCTTGCAGGTCAACCCACACAAATCTCTCTGTATGAAGACTACAGCTCTTGGGAATGATCTCATCATACAAGCGCCATAAAAAATAAGGAAATGCTTTGCGGCTCCGAAATTTAATTCTGATGAGGATGACCTCTTAGATGATACAATTATCTCACTACCTATGCCAGACACATTGAGGAATCAGTACAATAATTTTTTGGAAAGCAATTTCATAATCTTACAGGAAAACGCAAGATGCTAGAGGACAGATTTACGGAAGGAGAAAATGGTGGAAGAAAACTACGAGTGCCGAAAAAAGAAACTCCACCGCCATCTCCAGGTATATTTCCTTCCCGCTCATGTATGCCACAAGATTGACTCCTTGTTGGGTAGGTTTTGGTGGTCAGGAAATGAGAACAAGCGTGGCATGCATTGGATCAATTGGCATGCATTATGTGGACCACTGGAATTTGGTGGGCTTGGATTCAAAAATACTAGACTTTTTAATCAAGCTCTACTATCCAAAATTGCATGGAGAATTATGGCAAACCCGGAATCCCTTCTTGCCCGAGTAATGCAAGGTAAGTATTGCACTCGCCAGAACTTCCTCAACTCTCCAGAAACTGGCAACTTCTCGAATGGATGTCGTGGCATTCTTAGGGGAAGGAAAACACTCCTCACTAGCCTAAGGTGGCAAGTAGGAAATGGCCGGAGCATCTTTATTTGGAACGATTACTGGATTCCATCAAGCACTAGACTTGTTCTAATGCTGGCTACTCTGAATAATCAACCTAACACAAGCACTGACCTTGTGTGCGATTTGATTCATAATGGCAGGTGGAACCAACAAAAGATCGAATTTTCACTCCTCCTATTGCTAATTCTATTCTTGCCATTCATATTCCACGGCTTGACTATGATGACCAGCTTGTCTGGGGACCAACGACGCATGGAGAATTCACAGTCTCTTCATCATATAACATGCTATATATTGCAAAAGCGGAGGACATGAATTCACATAGCAAGCTACCTTACCCAATTTCTAATTTCTCTGTGAATATCTGGAAAAAACTATGGAAATTGCCGATACCACTCAAGATACGGTTCTTGGTTTGGCAGATTCTATGGGACTGTCTACCTTTACAATCAAACCTAAAAAACCTCGGGCTCCAACCCGGGGATGTTTGTCCTTTATGTAACATACACACGGAAGATGTCACCCATCTGTTTGTAAAATTCCCTTCCGTTAGACCTATCTGGTTCGGTATACCCCTTGGAATTCGTAGTGAAGGTGTCACCAGTACCTTGTGGTTTATTTGGATCCATAGAAACGATTTTTTTTCGTAACATAACCTTTAACCCGTGGGAGATTATCCCACAAATATTCACCTGGACTAATTTGATAAACGCTGATTTAAACCATTTGCCTTCTAGACCTTCTTCACTCCCTCAATCGAATTGCTCACCAAATAAAAACCAAAACCCATCTTCTCATTATGATCCGATCATTGTTCATAGCTACCCTTTATCTTGTTCTTGTTTAACTCCTTATATCTTTACCATGGTCATCTATTCTTGTTTTGATAGTAAACGTCTTCGAGTGGGCATTCGTTTATCTTGTTATGTAAATAGTGAGATGTGTGGTTCGGCGGCTTTTTCATCTTTGTCTTCGGACAAATATACTGCTTTAGCCATTGGTTTGCATACTGCATCTTTATGGGCTCTTAAACAAAATTTCCTACATATCAAGGTTCTAACTGAATCTTGTTTTCTCCTCAATCAGATGGCAGGTTCTGAAGATATTTTAGATATGGTGGCACCCATCATCTATGATTTTTGCTATAGTGTAACAAAGTATCATCACTTTAGTATTGATAGGGCGGCTCCTCACCTTTTGACAGAAGCACAGATTTTAGCATCTTTTGCATGTCAAGCTCGAATAGATATCTACCAAGACTGGGTTGATGACAAAGTGACGGTATAGGCTTGGTTCGTAGTGATGCTTATTCATAAACTTTTGTTTTGGCAAATGTAGCCATCCTTGTTTTATTTGAACTCTCTGGTATCGTGTGTTATAATGGCCCTAACGCCGAATGCTGATTTCCTTTAAATGCAATTCTCTTATTAACCCAAAAAAAAAGTTGGAATAAGGCTTATGGGTGCTATCCGTAGTAATGGTATAGATGTTGTCCTTCAACTTTCTTCACGACTTAGCTTTTACAGTTTATGACTTATTTGCCTACATTGTTATCACGAAAGAAAATGGATATGAAGAAACTTGTCGAGGATAATTGCAGGAGTGAGGGCTAATGTATTAAAACTTTTCTCTAGGCCTTGGATAACTCATTATATGTTATTTGTCGAAATCAGACTAATAAATAGAATGCTTAACGGATAAGAATTGACATATAGCTTTGTTTAATGGTGGTAATCAGTTTTGACCACTGAGCTAGGCATTGCATGGGCTTTGTTATGTGTGTGGGACTAGTTTATCCTTTATGGATTAGTACTTACGGAGCTATTCTCCCTACAATTACAAGTATGTCTTCAACTTAGCGGTATGTAAAACTGCATAGTTATGATTTTCACAAGTTCGGACCTTGAGTTGATTATCACATCATGTTCAAGTATGTTCGAGTACATGGTGTATTTCAAGTGATGGCATTGATCAAGCAAAGCTTTTATACTCGTGCTTGGGACTCTTTGATCACAATACTTAAATGTTTTTTGCTCTTTTGGTTTTTGGTTGAATGAGGATCCTTGTGATGGTGTAAACTTATAACCAATGTTTCTGAATTAGAAGGAGCAAATATAAATTTGAAAATTGTCAGGCTGAAGTAAAAGTGACTTAGAAATGATTGAGATATCAAATTCTACAAGTAGGAATGTCAATCCACGGGACAGAGCATATCCCCGTCGAGAAAATCAATCTCACTTCTTAGAATACCCTCGTAGAGAACTTCTGTAAACATCTCCAGAAGAGTTGCTTTATATAATTACAAAGGAAAGAATTACTATGGAAAAGAAAGGCCATTCCAATTAGAACTAAACAATACCACTATTTTTTCAAGTACAAACCTTCCGCTTTTTTGCCTTTGCCTAAGCATCGCAAGCCATGTCAAAACCATCCCTATTCCTTAACTGAAAGCAAGCCCATACAAATTTACATAAATAGAAGGAAGGCTAAATCTATAAATACATGGCTCATACAAACTTCCAAAGAGTGATTATAATACAAATTTCAAAGTTGTCCAGACATCCATTACAGACATCACCACTCAAATATTCATCTCATCCACCGTAATTTATGAAACATCATGGCTTTTACCAACCATTTGCAGTCATGCACAAAAATAACCAAATTCCCCAAAAGTATGTACAAACTCACCCAAAATACATCCCACAATTGCCACGAGCTATTAATGACGAGGAGAAGGGGGCTAAAGCTCCAGAAATTAAAAATGCAAAAATAAGAATAAGAAGATTCCCTTAACACACACCAGCTTCATTTTTCTTCATGCATAACGTTCAACTGACATTTGCACTTGCGCCTCTTGCATATTTCCTTGCGCTGATTGATGCTCTGAGTCATGAGACCCTAACAAACTTCATTCCTTCCACTAATGATGTACGATGCAGGTCTAACTTGATCATTCCCAAGATTTACCATAGTTGGTGGTGGCTCTGGTGCTACCCTGAACATGCCATATATAGGCCTATAATAGTTCTCAATTGATGTAGGTAATGGTCGGCTTGAACTTATTCTTTGATGACATAGCAGATAAAAATACTTAGGTATGTTTATCAGATGCAAGTAAAGTACTTACATGACTTAGGCTATGACTTGAAGTCCTTGCTATGTTTAGTTGACTGTCATGATGTAGGTTGACCATTTGTGTAGCATGCTGCAGGCTCACCTCTTGTGTAGCATGTGGCAGTGACAAACGGGAACACTCACCACAACTATTGAAAGGGGACCATTTACCCCACCAGAGAGATTGGATTTGTGATTTAAGTGTTGCCAGGAACCAACCTTACATCTTGAGCTTCTTATAGAATGGCTCCAACATAGTTAAAGAAACTTAGAAGTGTAGCTATAAGAGTTACTTGAAAAGGGTTTCACCCAACCTAATGTATCACTCATGGGGCTGCTTGTGCTTTTTGTAAATTAAGAAGGATGGCTTCTTGAGACATTGCATTGATTACAAACAGTTAAATCAGGTTAAAATGAAAAATAAGTACCCGTTCCCGCATATTGAAGAGTTGTTTGATCAATTTCAAGGAGCAATAATACTCTCCAAACTTGACTTGAGACCAGGGTATCATCAACTGAAACTTTGAGAAAAAGATATTCCTAAGACAACTTTCAGAAGGAGATATGGTCAATATGAGTTTCTTGTAATGTTGTTTAAGGCTACCAATGCACCGGCTGCCTTTATCGATTTGATGAACCTAACTTAGACATCGATGACTTTCTTATATTAAAAAAGTAGGGAAGATCATGCACATCACCTCATAATTGTACTTCAAGTGTTGTGTGAAAAGATATTCTTTGCCAAGTTTAGCAAACGTGGATTTTGGTTTGAACATGTGTCATTCTTAAGGCATGTGATTTTGGGAATTGCTGTGGACCATACAAAAATATGAGGAGTGTTGAGCTGGAAAAGTTTAACTATTATATTCAAGATTCGTAGTTTCCTGGTTTAGCAAGCTACTACCGTAGGTTTGTGGAAAGATTTTCTAGAGTTGAAGTACATTATCAAATCCAACTCAAAACAAAGTAATCTTTATAACAAATGGGAATCAAGTTCTCAAGAATTCAAGCAAAGATTAATGTCAGCACTTATCTTGATGTTACTGAATCTTAGTGGTAATTTTATCGCATATAGTGATACTTCAAAGAAAGGATTTCGCTATGTTCTCATGCAAAATTGCAAAGTCATAGCATATGCATGTAGGAAGCTGAAACCATACAAGGAGAACTATCCTACACATGACATGGAATTAGCTGCAATTGTGTTTGCTTCGCACAAGTAGCAATATTACCTTTTTGGAGCAAAGTTTGAGGTATTCACTAATTATAAAACTTTAAGATACTTGTTTTCGTAAAAGGAGTTGAACATGAGACAACGAAGATGGAAGAGTTTTTCAAGTACAATACAATATCACCCAGGCAAAGCTAATGTCGTGGTTGATACCCAAGTGGAAAAGCTATTGTTGCATGTTTAATGATCAGAAAAGGAAAAAATGTCAGGTGATGTTTATATCTCGAGTCCATGTGAACTTCAACGTGGAATTATTTTTCCTAACATTCAAGTGCACAAAAGGAGGATATAAAGCTCATAGAAAACAAAAATAGTTTGGATCAAGGATTGAACAAAACTACACGATACGAGGAGATGGCTGGTTAAGATTCAGAAGTCATGTTTGTGTACCTAATAATATAGATCTGAAAAGGGAAGTCATAGAAGTACCACATCACAATAATTATATTAAATATGAACACAACAATACCTTGTATTCAATTTTATGCTAAACAAGCAACATCGTTTATGCAAATAGTCTATATTGACGAACATGCTAATGATTAATGCCCAACAAATAAAAAGTGACTTGGTCTAAAACATATATAATAGTAGAAGCATCAACTGCAGTCTACATCTTATGTAGATTACATTCAGTAAGTTCAAACTCTAGTTTTAGTCTAACTCAAATGTAACTCCAGTTTCAGAAACAAATTACAAACCAAGAACTATTAGCAATACATACTTCCTATTCAACTTTAATAAGTTATAGGTGATTGTGACTCCAACTTTGACCTATTTCAACACCTATAACAACCATGTACGATTTTCAAAGAATGAAACGTACAAAGACTTAAATCTAGCTATTGGTGGAATAACATGAAGAGAGGGATGACTGAATTTGGTATATATGTTTAACATGTCAATAAGTTAAAGTGGAACACCAAAGACTGGGAAGACTTCTATAGATACATTTTACACACAAGTAGAACTAGGAGGGCATTGCACTGGACTTTGTGACAGGTTTGCCAGGAATTACACGTGGACACAACTCTATATGCATTATAGTGGATCGACTTACTAAATCAGCTCACTTCGCCGTTGCTAATATGACTTACTTGATGGAAAAGTTGGCTTGGTTGCACATAAATGAGATAGTACGATTTCTAGGAATTTAAATTAGCATTGTTTATGACCGGGACCATTTCACTTCACGATTTTGGAAAGCTTTTCAGAATGTTATGGGGGCTGAATTAGCACTTAGCACCGCATTTCATCCACAAACTGATGGGCCACCTAAAGGACTATTTAGACATTAGAAGGTATGCTTCAGGCTTGCGCCATGTACTTGAAAGGTAGTTTGAACACTCATTTGCCTCTTGTCGAATTTTCTTATAATAACAATTATCAATCTAGTACCAAAATGACACCATTCGAGGCATTACATGGAAGGAAATGCAATCCTATTTGTTGGGATGAAATAGGTGAAAGGAAATTGCTTTGTCAAGAGATAGTTCAGGAAACTACTGAGAAGGTCAAGCTGATTTGGAAGCGGTTAGTAACATACAAAGTTGAAAAACAAAGTTATGCGGATGTCCATAAGAGGAATTTAGAGTTTGGTGTGGAAGATCATGTGTTTGTAAAGATATCTCTCTTTATGAGATTTTGGGAAGAAAGGGCAATTGACACCTTGTTACATAGGCCCTTTGGAATCTTGAAAAGAATTGGAGAAGTAGCTTATAGAGTTGTATTGCCACCAACATTTTCCAAAGTCCTCAATGTCTATCATGTATCGATGTTCCTAGAGCTCCTTGTAAGGCTTATTGGAAAACCCATTGTCGGACTTGATTAATAGCCCTATCAGCCAGATCCGTGACATGTATCGTAGTATGAGCCTATTTAGGCCGAGATAATATGACCTATGTTAAGGAACCAATTCAGATTTTGGATCATAGAGAGAAAGTATTGAGAAACAAAATTATAAGCTATATGACGGTTCTATGGTCACATCATGGCATTGAGGAGGCTATTTTGAGAGGGAGGATGAGATTAGGGGAGGTATCTTCACTTATTTCAAACTTGAAATAAGAATTTAGATAACTAAATTCCTTTCAAGAGGGGATAGTGTGAGACCCTTATGTTGTGCATACATCCTTAAACATCATATTGCATCTTTAAGTTCATCTTATGATTGTTGACTTTCTAAGTGTTTATACGTTTCAGATGATTTAGGCTTGCTAGAAACTGTTATAGGCTCTATTCACGTTTATTTTTAGCTTTAGGGTTCTAGTGAGTGAATTAATGGCTATAAGGGATTAATAAATAAGAGAAGTCACAACAACCTCTTCTTAATTGTCTTTGGATTCTCACTCAAATGTCTAAATTCAAAACCATTTTATTCTATTTGGTTTGTGACATCCAATTCCCAAACAAAAATGAAATATCGAATCAAGTTTGAGAAATCAATGATTACCACCCCTAAGAACAGAAAAATAAAAGAATGAAAGAGATAGACCACTAGACTTATAAATTGAAATTCGCCTCTTTTAAAAATTCTTGAAGTGATCGGTAGATTTAAGAATCCAAACGGTATGAAATTAAAGTGGGAAGTTGTTCCCCACTACCCCCTCCCTCTCCCCCATGGTCCTCCCCCTTTGAACAATTTTGTATGCTCTTGATTTTCTAGGGATAGATTCCTAGATTTACTTAAGAAAAATGACACAAAAATGTTTAGTTGACTCGAATACTAAAGAGACTTCTAAGAGTTGAAATATTTTTGACTTTTTTTTTTTGAATTATGATTTTTCTTATTACCCTAAGAAATAACAAGGGAGAATGATGCCTCAAAGAAAACAAGAAATTAGGGTGACTAAATGGGAACATACAACATACCATAGCTGGATTGTCACCCAACATAGGTTAACATAGGTTAATACTGGTATGTACAATTTGGAAGTGTACCTGCCACTTGATGAAAATGGGTGTTTTGGGTACATAATCCCTAAATCTAAACTAGTCGTATGCACAATTATCGATTCGACACGAATGCCAACAAGTACATATTGGTACTAGGTTGGTATATTCATGAGGGGTTATAATTTGATGAAAGTATATCGGCCAATATAGGGAGTCCTAAAACATGGTCTCTGATCAACTGTCTGATACACTTAAAAAGCGTACGATCGATAGATCAATAACCATATTTTTATGATATCCCTTTTAACATGACTACCAATAGTTTTAGTTTGTACCAGACAGTACACCTGGCCTGTACAAAATAAAATCGACAAGTGCTCATGTTAAAGGGAATAATCTTCAAGAAAAGTGTTGTGGGAGTGGGAGTGGGTTGTCTCAATCGTCGGCTTAAGGGTTCTCTCTTTGCACAATTGCATGATACACGTCTCATCAGTTAATATCAAATGGTGTGCAATGTGTTTAATTATACCAAAAGTTAAGAAACGCTTTAGTACTATGGCCTTAGAGGTGAGGGTATAGTTGAGTTCAACTCGCTTCTTTTAAAGAACAAAAGTTTCAACCATCGCCCTCGAATTGGTAGACTGTGACTTCTACGCTAGTGTGTGTGGACTCTAAAGCATTGAAAAAAATATTAGCAACAAAATCTGCACAACAATCATTAAAAATTCAAACAAAACTAAAGACTCTTTTAATTTTAGTCCCCAGCAAAGTCGCCAGTGGGACAATGAGGAGATTCTCTAGTTTTAAGTCGCCATCTAATTCTTTGGTTTAGTTAAAGAGAATTAATAAGGAAAACACTAAAATTGACTCTACATCACAATTAAGCCATCTAAGCTACAGAGCCTTAGAATCAGATTCAAGGACTGTATTATATAAGGAGAAGTTGTTAGGTCCCTCGTCATACCCAACTTAAGTCTTTACTTGTATTTATTGATTTTTTATGATTCTTATTTAAACAAGAGCGAACCTAATTTACCTAATTATTGTTTTGAACTCAAAAACTGGGGTTGAGTGGCCTACCCCCTCAGAATGATCTAATTTGTATCAAAACTTCATAATTCTGACAACAAAGTAGGCGTGGTTTTCTGAAAATGGTTATGGAACTAAGCTCTACTGAACTGGGTACTGCAAAACTGGTTTTTATTATCTAATGACTAGAATTTGACAGCGGGGAATGGATCTAATGTTAAACCCTAATTACTAAAATGCATTAAATTTGATTTAAAAAATTTTAATAGCTTTTGTCGTTAGGGGCGTTTTTGTAATTTTTTTCTCTTTGAGTTTGGGCTTAAGAACCAATTTAGATTTTCTTGAAAACTCGGTTTTACTTTTGGGGTGAGATGATTCATTTAAGTTTGGGCTTTTGTTTGACCCATTTTAAAAAAAAAAAAAAAAGAGTTTGAGCATTTGAATAACTTTAAGAATCCCCATCTTATTTGTTCTTTGTCCAATTTTAGTGTTATTAGACTTCTAAATTACTCTATAACAACCTTTTACTTACGAATTTTTGCTAAATCCCATAGATTAATATTTAAAAATAGCTCTGAACATTTCTATGCTTATCTTTCTAGCAATAAAAAATAGCCTAACTTCGATTTGCTATAACTTTGTTTTCTCATTGATTTTTTATGGTCCAAGACATTCTGAAATCCGTAAAGAGTCATCTTTAACTTACTAGTTTTGGGTTGTATCAGAATCCTTCTTTTTCTTGGTCAAATTTAACTTTAAAAGTTATTGGTCAGCTTAAAATTTGATGTTTTGACACTGCAATCGGTCCACTTCGATGCGCTCTATCTGTATTATTTCTCATTGATTTTTGATAATTCTAGACATTAAAATCCTTAACAAGTCCTCTTTAACTTTCTATCTTTATGTTGTTTCATAATTCTTCTATTGCTTGGTCGAAATTGACTTTGAAAGTTAATGGTCAGTGCAAAATTTGTTGTTTTTGAAACTACAGGTCGGCCCACTTTGACTTGCCCTATCTTATTCGTTTCTCATCAGTTTCTAATGATTTTAGACACTATAAATACTATAGGAAGTCCTTTTCAAACTTCATGTTATGAGTTATCTTAGAATCTATACATTTTGTTTCTTGAAATTGCCCTCCAATAAAACTATTCTTTTCAATATCATGTGAATGAGAATTAGTTTGTCAACTTCACTCTCTTGGTTTTTATTTGTTTGACAGGACATATGTACTTATATTCTGGTTAACGGTGTCACCTCGTAAGTGACATTTTTGTTTCTGACTTACTCAAGTAGATTGGAACGTGGACTAGCTCATCGGGATGAGCTAGAGATCCTGGTCTTATTTTTATAATGTTGTCTCACAATTCAGGGATGGCCATATGACTCTATCTGAATGGCTCCTATCGTGTCTTTGTCTACATACAAAAACATGTTTTGTATGTTGAGATTTGGTCGTGTATCTATTATGTGCATCCGTAATTTTGTTATTTTGTATCTATTTTGGTTGGTCCGTTGAGTGACTTTACTGGGCATTTGGCTCACTCCCTTATTATTTTCTATTCAAATAATCAATAGAGAGGACTCGATAATGAGGCTAGCTATGTGCCTGAGAGCTAGCATTTTAATTTCAGAGTTAGTTCGCTAATTTAGAAATCATAATAAGAGGAAGTATTTGGATTTTGGTATTTAATTTGGAACTGCGTGTTGGAGTCATTTGGGGTCCATATCACTGTTTTTGGTCGGTTTTGTAACCCTCTCGAATTTTTGGAGCGTTAACAATCATTCAATCGATACTTAATCATTCAATAACCTCAATTCGATAAGACAGCCCCAGTGTATAACAGAGCTTCTACAATAACTTGAATCCTCAATCTATTGCTCTTAAGTGAAAAGACTTAATTAAAGTACTCAATAAAATAAGTTTACACACCGATTCCCTCGCAGGGGCTTAACTAAATGAAATAATAACTTCACGCCGAATTCTTATTCAGGCTCTAATCACTCCCCAAGTATACTACTAATGATTATTACCTGTTGTTGGGAATAGAATAGGGTGAGCTTTTAAGAGCTCAGTAAGTTTGCTCAAGAGCCAGTGATACAAAAGATTTACAATTTAATATGATGGCAACATAGGAAAGAGATTCAACTTAATTCCCTAAATCAGATATCAATAAGAAACACTTTCGGATACACTGTCAAAATGCTAATGATATTAAACATGAGTGATTGCAAAGCCACACATGCAGTGCACGGTAATACTTAGCAAAAATACACAGGCAATGCTCAATAACAATGTAACTACATGTCCATATATACACTAACTAATCCATTAAGGTACTAGCGTCTCTCGGAGTAAACAGACTATCCTTATATCACCCCAATACAGACCATCCGTATAACACCTCAATACACAATCTCATGTCAATATACAGAATACAATAACTAATAATTCAACGTGTAAATATATGCTCGATGAATAATGAATAATAAGCATCAGTAAGGATTTTCAATGATCACTTAAGCCTCAAAGCAAGGTTTTAAAGGCAAACAATGCATTCTTGTATCAACATAACAGTCTGAAGAAATAGCCATAAGAGTAATCATGCCCATTAGATATAGACTTCCTGATTATCAGAATGAAATACAGGGAATCAATTATGAGAAATCAGGTCTCGCATAGAAACCCCTTACCTCGATCCAAGCTATACAATGCTACGCAACCTTGTTCAATAATCCTTGGATTAATCTAAATGGCAAATCATTTATCAGAATACAATTTAGCCTCATAACATTATGAACCCAATATTTCCTAAATACTGCTCACTCTGACACTAACAATACAAACCAAATCGCAATGGATCCTTCGAACGGACAAACCTAGCTAAGAACCCCACACATTCCTCCAAGCTTATTAACGACACAAACTTTCCTAGTAAATCCTTACAAAGTACGTTTATGGCTTAGAGTATCATAACAAGTTAAAATATGAATTTTTAAATACTTCTAGCTCAAATCAAAATACCACAATTTCACTTCAATACCAGAAAAGCCCAAAAAAATCTTTTCTAAAATACCAAAAAAGTCCAAAAAAAAAGCCATTAACGAAAGTCCCAAAATTTTACTAATAGCTTTACAAAATATAAGGATAATACAACAAATGAATTTAGGATTAAAAAAATATCGAAATCATTTTAAAATCATCTGTTTTGCTAAATTAAAAGCGATACTGATAAAGGTTCCAATTCAACTCTAAAATTCATGAAATTTAAACTGAGACTTCTTTATATCATAAACAATTACCGTAATTTTACCAAAATTTAAAATACTCCAAACGAATTTAGAAAACTGAACTTGAGGAATTATTAAAAATACTAAGCGATTGCAAAAAAAAAACTAAAATTTTACCAATAATTCTAATATTACCCTATAAAACATTTGGAAAAATTTAGGCAATTTACGACAATCGCACGATACCCCACAACCACACGGTACAAACTATACACGCATAGTGTACCACCTTTACTGCACAAACTCATTTCTTCTTAACTCATCTTCGTCTCCATCTACCTTCTATCCAAACCCATAACACTCTCACTGAAAAACCAACACACACTCTCACTGAAAAACCAACACACGCACACACACACACATACCCCTCATACCTATAAATACACACAATGCACACCCTCATTCCACACACAACACCTACAAAAACACACACATCCCACCCACATCAAAGCTACTACCTCTTCTGGTCTAACACACACCCACACACTGCACTCACCTCACGGCTATTGTGCATCCTTCTTCCTCTTCCATTACTCACCACACACCCACCCACCCACACACATACATACACTCTCATGGACATACACAAACACGCACTCATGCACCTATTTCACCCACGGTCACACACAACACACACACACACACAGTTAGGTATAAAAAACACTCACTGACGTGATGCAGTGCGCTCTCTCTCTCTAAACCGTAGCCCCTCATCGTTGTTTCTCTCTCTAATTGGCAGCCCCCCATGGTTGTTTCGCTCTAAACGACAGCATCTCTTGGCTTTCTAACCCGCATACACCCACACAATCATGGTAGCCACATGGCTGCCCTCTTCACAAACACTCAGCCGCTGCTCTTATTTCACGGCTATTTTGTAGCCTTCATCTTCCTCCTTACACACACACAAACACACATTAACACCCATCATGATACACACAAAAAAACTCACAACACACGCACCCCCTCTGTATGCCATCACTCTCTCTCTTTCTCTTCTTCTTTCGGCCAAGGCTCCCTTTGTTTTTCTATATAACTCTCCTTCTTTTTTGTTGTGTAACAAAACATATAAGCACATTGCTTATTTCCTCCACTTTCTCCTCCCATGTTACCTCACTAATTTTTGCTTTCCAAACATGAAAGGTTGACAAAAAGAAAAATAATCGGATTGTTATCTCCTTAGTTATCTAATAATCCCAATAATATCTAAATTTTAAATATTTCTTTAACGATTATAAATCGCTTATTGTACCCCATTTCCAAATTGTCACTAAATGTTGCTGATAAAAATTTTCTTATGCACGTTAGTGCTAGACATTGTGTATAAAAATTATCAGTAAGCAAACAAAATTTAACCGGCTAGAAATATCTAGGTTTGGGGTATTACATTCTCCCCAACTTATAAAAATTTGTCCTCGAATTTACGCACCTAAAGCATTGAATAAATGAGCTAAGCATCTTGCATGGTCTCCTCTGATTCCCAAGTAGCCTCTTTAGCAGTGTGATTTCTCCACAGTACCTTTACCAGCGATATCACTTTGGTCTTCAGAATTCGTTCACATCGATCTAATATATTCATCGGCATCTCCTCATAGCTCAAATTTGTCTGAATATCTTTGGGATGATGTTGTATGCCTAAGTTGGATCATGCATATACTTCCTCGACACCGACACGTAGAACACATTGTGAACATGCGATATATCCAGTGACAGTGCCAAACGATACACTACCAGTCCAAATCTCTCAAGGATCTCATAGGGTCCAATATATCTAAGATTGAGCTTGTGCTTCTTCCTGAAGCACATCACCCCCTTCCAAGGTGATATTCTCAAAAATACTCGGTCATCAACTGCAAACTCTAAAGCCATGTATGCTTTGAAGCATACATACACTGTCTATCATGTGCCACTCTCATGCATGACCGACTCATTCTCACAGGTTACCTGAACCAACTCCCAGTCAATGAGGCGGCGACGTTCTCCAATGAAATTCTGCACTTCAGACCATACAAAGCCTCAAAAGGCGCAATCCGAATACCGGCCTGATAGCTATTATTGTATGAAAACATGACCAACAGCAGATGGGTATCCCAACTACCCTAAAAATCTATAGTGCAACCCTTAACATGTCCTCCAAGGTCTGAATAGTCCGCTCTTACTGACCATCCATCTGAAAACTCCCTCAAAACCTTAAGGTAAATTGTGGATTTCTATCAGATACAATCGACACAGGTACTCTATGAAGTCTCACACTTATATTGTAACGCCCCGAACTTTTTAGAGCGTTAATATCGAATAAACGAAATCAGAAAACCTTAAAATATCAAAAAATCTCCCAAAAAGGGTCATTCAGAGCATGTACTAATAAATCCCGAAAATACATCAATATCTAACATAGTGGCCTAAAGCTTTTATACAAACCAATTTCTCTGACACGGAGTTTCAAAATTAAAACCTAAGTAATATCAAATTGTCTTAATTATTACACCTAAAAATGTCAATACTAACTATGAGATAACAATAGCTAACTCTTGGTCACACAGCTAGCCCTTCAAATCCAAAATCCCACCTACTAATCATCTGAAAGGAAAAACAATAAGGGAATTAGTCAAATGCCCAGTAAGGTCGCTCAAAGGACCAATCAAAAGAATGCAAATATATCTTAGAGACGAGATTACATAGGCATAAAAGTTTCAACGGAACAGACGTCACACCAAATTTCAAATGCCAAATATATATGTGTACGGAGACAGACACTAGAGAGCCATTCAAAATGAGGTCACATACGTCATTACTGACACATGAGACCAGGTTCAGAAAGTAAGATCGCGATCTCTAGCTCATCCCGCTGAGCTAGCCCACGTTCCAATCCACGTGGGTAAGTCAGAAATAATAAAGTCACATACATTGTGACATGGCTCATAGGGTTACCTAATAATGTCCAATACATGGATTAGAGACCAAAACAAAGATCTCTAGATAACCTTATCAAATAACTAACCAGTCGAATAGTAAGCAGAGTTTATGAAATAATGACAATCATTAACTGCAGAAACGAATGATACCAACATAGGCTAATTTAAGGTTAAACAATCCGACGGTAATTGAATTTCACAAGTCAGAGTATTAAGAAACATGTTATTGGTGACACAGCTCAAAACAAAAAGGAAAGAAGAATAACTTAAACCAGTTCGAAGAAATCCAAATTTAAAAAAAAAACTAAACACTTACACGAACAATCGGTCCATCACTGATTAGGATTTCAAAAGTAAACCCTTACCTTAATCACGCTTCTAAGAATACAAATCCTCAATCACCACCTTAAAACTCAAGAGCTTCCCAAGCCTTCTTCTGTCTCTCTCTCTCTCCACCGCAAAGGAAAAAAAGAAATAGAGAACCCCAAAAAGGCTAGAAAGGAAATAAGAAAAGTATTTATATGGAACAAAATTTAAGGTTTCATTCGACCGAAAAAAAAAATATTCCTCCGACTGAATTCGACAGTTGTAAAATGGTTTCTTCAAATTTTGTTTTTCATTCAACCGAAAATTGTTTTCATTCGAATGGAAACTTTTCATTCGAATGAAAACTTTAGTCCTTGCTCTTCTCGTTTTAAAATACTTTTCATTCGAAGCAAACCATTTTTCATTCGATTGAATCTTTCAGTCACTCCAAAACATCACTACCCTTGCAGTTTGATTCGTATGAATCCACGATTCATTCGACCGAAAACTTCATAGATATTTTCAATCATTGTCTTAATATTACAAAAAAGACCACAAACTTATTTACTTAAAATAATAATTTCGCACCGAAAAGTTTTTTTTTTTTTTGGGTATTACATTTTCCTCCCCTTTAAAAAATGTTGTCATCGGAATTAAAACGTACCTTAAATGTCAAAAACCTGAGGGTGCTTTCCGCGCATAGCATCCTCAAGTTCCCAAGTAG
Organism: Escallonia rubra; assembly: GCA_033065855.1. Classification (NCBI taxonomy): domain Eukaryota; kingdom Viridiplantae; phylum Streptophyta; class Magnoliopsida; order Escalloniales; family Escalloniaceae; genus Escallonia; species Escallonia rubra. Next base: position 460,315 of record JAVXUO010002663.1, on the reverse strand, counting down.
CTTCCTCAATTTCATGGTTCCGCCATAAAACCTTAACTAAGGGAATGACTTTCGTCCTTAACACCTGATCACGATGGTCAAGAATTTAAATCGGTTGCTCTTCGTAGGAAAGGTCCTCCCGAACTGATAAAGGCTCGCATGACACCATGTGCGTCGAATCATAAACATACTTCCTCATATTCGATACATGGAAAACGTTATGAACGTGTGAAAGCTCTAGCGGCAATGCAACTCTGTAAGCCACCGGACCGATCCTCTCTAAAACCTTGAATGGCCTAACAAACCTAGGGCTAAGTTTTCCCTTCTTACCGAAACGCATCACCCCCTTCCCAGGTAAAACCCTAAAAAACACGTGATCACCCACCTCAAATTCAAGTTCGCGATGACGGTGAGATGTGTAACTGCACTGTCTATCTAGAGCCACTTTGAGATGTTCCCGAATCAAATCAACTTTTTGAATAGTCAACTGTACCAACTTTGGTCCCAATAACCGTCTCTCTTCTACCATATCCCAACATAGTGGCATCCTACACCTCTGTTCGTATAATGCTTCAAACGGTGCCATCTTAATACTTGCATGATAGCTGTTATTTGCTTGATAGCTGTTATTATAGGCAAATTCAACTAAAGGTAAATGACTAAGTCAACTACCACCAAGGTCTAGCGTGCAAGCCCTCAGCATATCCTTTAGCGTCTGAATGGTACGTTCAGACTGTCCATTTGTCTGTGGGTGATAAGCAGTGCTGAAAAGAAGGTCAGGGCCCATAGAATTCTAAAAGCTCCCCCAGAATTTTAAAGTGAAATGCGAATCTCGATCTGACACTATAGATAATGGTACCCCATGCAATCTCATGATCTCATTGATATATAATCTAACTAGCTCAGATAAGGGTGTTGTTGCTTTCGGATCGGAAGGAAATGTGCAGTCTTAGTTAACCTATCAACAATAACCCAAATAATGTCAAAACCCTGGACTGTCCTCGGTAAACCTCCCACAAAATCAGTTATTACATGTTCCCACTTCCACTGCGGAATATCAAGTGGCTGAAGCGGTCCGCTAGGCTTCTGATGGTCTGTCTTCACTCTCTGACAAACCAAACAATAGGAGACAAATTTTGCTATATCCGACTTCATGCCGCTCCACCAAAAATGCTCCTTGAGGTTGTGATACATCTTTGTTCCTCCTGGGTGGATAGAGAAACTAGAACTATGAGCCTCTGACAGTAACTCCCTCCTCAAGGATATATCAACTGGCACACATAGTCTCTTACGGAACCAAACCACACCGTGCTCATCAATTCTGAACTCAGACTGATTTCCATTGTTAATGTTCTCAATTATGCGAGCTATACCTGAATCTCCATCTTGGGCTTCCTTGACCCTGATGATCAGGGTAGGTTGTACCTGTAATGCTACCAAGTATTCTCCACCATCTTGCCATCTAATCTCAAGATCCAAGTTCATCATATCTTTCAACAGCTGAGGTTGACAAATGATCAATGCTGCTAAGTTTCTAGTGTTCTTCCTATTGAGTGCGTCAGCAATGACATTCACCTTACTGGGGTGATAATGAATCGTGCATTTATAATCGTTCAAAAGCTCTAACCAACGCCTCTGTCTCATATTCAGCTCCTTCTGGGTGAAAATATACTTAAGACTTTTATGATCAGAATCTCACAGGTCTCACCATACAAGTAATGTATCCATATCTTCAAAGCAAAAATCACAGCTGCTAACTCAAGATCATGGGTGGGATAGTTATGTTCATAGGGTTTAAGCTGTCTAAAAGCATAAGCAATCACCTTACTATGCTACATTAAAACACACCCTAAGCCTCTCTTTGAAGCGTCACTATATATCACAAAACCTCCAGAACCAGGTAAGGTCAATACCGGTGCAGTCACTAACCTCTCCTTCAGTTCTCGAAAACTAGCCTCACACTCCTCGCTCCAAACAAACCGGGTGTTCTTCTTAGTCAACTGAGTCAAAGGCACATCTATTTATGAAAAACCTTCTACAAATCGACGGTAGTAGCCCGCCAATCCCAAAAAGCTTCACACTTCAGTAACAGTACTAGGTCTCTGCCAGTCAATCAATGCTGCAATCTTAGAGGGATCAACGGTTATTCAATGCTTGGACACCACATGCCCCAGAAATGTAACTTGCTCAAGCCAAAACTTGCACTTCTTTAGGCTTCGTTTGACAAAACTCTTTTTTTGGTTTTCAGTTTTTAAAGAGTAGTTTTATTTTATTTTATTTTTACAAAAACTAGTGGGTGTTTGATAACCATTTTTTTTGAGTTTTTTTTTTGTTGGTGTTTGGTAACCCTTTTTATTTTGACTTTTTTTTTTGTGGTTTGCAGTGGCGGTGGTGGGGCATAGCGGTGGTCGACGGTTGTCACCGGAGGTGGCTGCCGGCGGTGTGGGCGATGGCTGTCGAAGGTGGCCTCCGGCCAGCAGTGGTGGCCACCGCCCACAGCCGCGCCCGGTGGTGGCTACCGGCGGCCGACGGTGGGTGCATTGTGGTTGAGGTCTCAAAAAAAAATTAAAGTGAAAAAAAAAGAGCTTTTTCCTCTCTTTTTTTTTTACTCTACAATTTAAAAAGTGATTTTTTAAATTGAAAAAAAAATGGTTACCAAACGCACTTTTTTTTTCCAATTTTCAAAACTGAAAAAAAAGAGGAAAAAAAAAAGAGCGTCAAACATGGCCTTAGCATACAACTAATTATCTTTCAAAGTCTGTAGGATAATTTTCAGGTGCTCACTATGCTCCTCCTCCGATTTAGAGTACACCAAAATGTCGTCAATGAAAACAATGACAAATTGATCCAGATACTGCCTAAACACTTGATTCATCAGGTCCAAATGAGTCCTAAATGCGGTCTTTGGCACATCCTCTACCCTGACTTTCAGCTAACAGTATCCAGAACGCAAATCTATCTTCGAGAAAATCTCCCTCCCTAAAGTAGGTCAAACAAATCATCTATGCGCAGAAAAGATATTTATTACGGATGGTGATCTTATTTAACTCACGGTAGTCAATGCAAAGTCTCAACATACCATCCTTCTTCTTGACAAACAAGACAAGGGCACCCCAAGGTGACGCCATCAACCATAACCATTGTAAAATGCTACCAACACTTAACTTTGATCTTTCTATCTGCCTTTTGGACTTTTGGTGGACTAAAACCAGGATTGCTCAGTCCTTCCTCTCCATGAGCATTCATCACGTGAAAAATGAGCGTATAAGTATTAGTGTCGCCAACCGAGCTGCGTTCTTGACTAAAATGTTGTTGATCTTGTGTGAAGGTGTACATTGAAAATCTAGATTGTTTTAGTTAAAAGCCAGAAAATTTTGAGTGTCTATACCCGCTGATACTGGACGTTTTTTACTACATGAATTTGATAGTCTTGAACTGGACATATTTTTTAGAATATTTGAGAGTAACAAAAAGGAAGACTGGTAAGGCTAACTAAAGAGTAAACTAATAAAAGTACTAAATAATACTATTTAGCCAAAAGATAAAGTCTAATGATTAAAGAATGCGTGTAGTCGAAAAATTGAGAGGGTTAGCACTCGGTAACAAATAAGAATGCACAAGAAACCTTTAAAATACCCAGGAGTGGTTTTACCAAAGTTGACCTAGAGAGAGAGAGAGAGAGAGAGAGAGAGAGAGAGAGATAGAGGAATTCCATAGTCAATAACATTATAGAAATATAATAAAATTTTATTTTAAAAAAAATAAATTATCAAATATTATACGTAATTTTATTGTTATATTTTTGTTATGGTATTCTATATTTTATAATTAAAAGAGAGTTGTAGATTGGTGTGGAAAATTTGAAGAGAATGAATCAATTAAAGGTTTTTTCAAACCTCACAAAAAACCAATATGCCCCTATAAACTAGCTGTTTATAGTTGTTGGGAGGGTGGTGGCGCGTCGACAGTGTGTTGGTGGTTCCATAAATATATTGGGGATAAAAATTATAAAATAATTGTTGGAATTAGGTTGGACGAAAATACCCCCCCAAACTAGTCGTTAAATAGCTGTTGGAGGCGTAAAATAGTAGTTTTAAAAAAAACTGGCAGTTGGGAGGGAATCTGAAAATTTGAGTTTAAGTGATCCAAGCCAAGCCAGGTTGGATCGGGTTTGGCCCGAGCTTTAAACAGGTTTAGACTCGGGTTAGGCTTTCATGAGCCGGGCCAATTTTGTCTTAAAACGGGCCTTGTTGTTTTGGGGGGAAAGGGAGCCTAGCATCGGTCTAGGCCTTAAGTTCTTTGGACCTAGACCTGCCTTGACCATCCAACGGGCAGGGCCGGGCTTTTTGGGGCTAGATCGGGTTGGCCCAACATGCCCCCAGCCCGTTTGACACCTCTAGGGGCACGCTATTCACAAAAATAAAAAAATGGCGAAGCATTGCCTCTCACTAATTTGACCAACACTCTCACTGATTTGACCATCCTCTCTGAATATTGGACAATTAGAGTCATCGATTTCGGTACTATGATTAGTATAACTGATGCCCTTTTGAACCTAAAGGGTACTAGTAAAATAACAGGTAACTGTTTGCTCATCAAACTTCTTTTTTTGAAGATTATACAATTTAGCCTCTACAAGACAACCCCAGACATGAAGGTGACTCAAGATAGGTTTTCTACCGGTCCATAACTCATAATGTGTTTTAAAAACTGACTTACTAGGGACCCTATTAAAAACATAGGCAGAGCTGCCATCATGGCTTATCTCCATAAAAAATCTGTTAACGTTGTATGAACAACCATAATTCCCACTAGAATTGCAGCGTAAAAACTTTGTCAAATTTTTATATTCGCAAATTGATCACTTTTACATCCACAATTTAACAACTAAAACTACTATGTAAATTATGTTTTTAGTCATGTTAGTGTACCAATTCAAACATCCAGGGCATAAACTTCAACAGTTCACTTGTGGGTTTGCAAATTTAAAACAAGTGTCAACAGTTAATTTTTAGCCCAGCTCTATGGCTTTTTTTTTAAATTCTTATTATTTTATGGTCTACAACCAGAGGTCCATTGGATCTCATCGAACCAGGTTAGTTATGAGTTCCCGGAATCAAGTAAGCAAAGGCGTCACAAAGAGATAGCCCCTAGCCTCGAGACAGCTTGAGCCTCTGACTTGGTATGCTATCCTTGCCTTGAAAGGTTCCAACGATGGTTGCAGATTGATTGTCCCTTTGGATAGAAAGGTTGGGTTTTTTTTTCTCAATGTCAAAATCGGAATAAAAAAAAGCTCATCCCAAAATGGGAGATACCTGCTTGGATCAGCTTGGCGAGAAGCATCAAGTGCCCACAGGGAAGGAAAGGAAAGTCTGACACAATAAAAAAAGATTAGTACAAGCAGCATTCTGAACCTGGACTAATTTCCATTGCTTTTTCTTGACTAAACCAGGCGATATAGAGCTTAACCAAAGAAAATTCAACTTCCTTAGAACTGAAAAAGGCTAGCAGTTAAGTTAGTAGTTCTTACTTGCTTACGTTAAACTGGCTCAAGCTTAAGCAGCCCAGGACTGCATACAAAACAATAACGCGGCCTGGTAGAGATGTGGTTTTGTAATGCCTATTTTAAGGTGGCCGCTGCAAATGCTTGGGTTACATGCCCATGTAACTAAGCCCAACCATTTTATCCACTTGACTTGAACTGACCAGCCCAAAAAACCTTAAAGTCTACCAGAGACTTACCTGAGACTGGAAGGCCACGGTCTAGCAGCATAATGGAATTCACTTCCCAAATATGAAAAAAAACATCGGCCTCTTTATTTGACCCATCTCCACCCTTCAAACATGTCACACAAATCATAGCGGAACAATAGGTTGTGAAGCTAATGTTCTTTATTCTTCATGAAGATTGAACACAGAAACCCTAAAAACCATAGGGTCACCCTAATTCAGACATATATGCCCATACTATAGCCTCTAAAAGTTGGGTTTTTTGACAAAAAAATTGCCCAAAATCAAAATCTGAGGATCGCTGAAATGGAAAAGTCACCAAAAAATGGGATGGGATGACGTTGCAATAGGAAAACCTAGTAAGGGGTCACCCAAAATCCGGCCGTTAAGCCTACAAACCAGGTCAATCAATGTTCGGGTTAAAGAGGAGAACATCTAGAAGCATATTATAAGGTCACCATGACAGCCACCGGCGAATGGGACAACACCGAGGAAGTTTGCGAAGTCGATTTGTATTGGACCCAAAGTTAAAGAAGATATTTATGGAATCTATTTGATTATTGGTCAGATTTTCAGGAAATTTAACTGAACAGAGAACCCAACAGGCCACAGAGAAGAAGAAGAATTTGTACTAAATCTACTGCAAGAATATCGTTCATGATTATCCTGACCTCTTATACACTATTCCTGGAATATTTAACAGAAAAGGAAAACTAAAAAAAAATTAAAAATTATAACAAAAAGGATAACTGCCATAACATTAATTAATTGGCTATCTGTTAAGACACTGATTTGGCCATTAATGGCCAATAGCATTGATGCCATTAATCTCTTAAACCCAAATCAACTTCAAAAATAGCCATTGTTGGAGATCCACGTGCCATTAATTTGTACATTTAACCATCTCAATTTGCACGTCCTTAAGGCCCTTGATTTGAGCCATCATCTCACACGCTTCTTTTCCCAATTTGTTTCCCTCTTACTTTCTCCAAATTTGTTCAATTGTGGTGATCATTCTCCCCAGCTTCAGCTCCCTTGATCCTTGGTTTCATCTTCATCTTCATTTTCATCTTCACCTTGAGATTTGGGTTAGTCTGATTCTTGACATTTCCTTCCCCTCCAACCGATTTCTCCTTCCTGGCAGCAAATTCTAGGAATTTCTTTTTAAACACTTTCCAGTCTTCATATGTTGCTTCCTCATCTACCATATTGGACCATCGTACTAGTACTTGGAAAATGTAAGTATCCCTCGTTTATTCATCCTTCTATCCAGTACACAAATAGGTTCAATTAGGATTTGGCCCTTCGTGTCTAGGGCTGTATACGAACCGAGTTCGAGCCGAACATAGCCATGTTCGAACTCGTTCATTTATTCTGAAGTTGTGTTTGAGCTCGGCTCGTGTTCGTTAAGCATATATAATTTTGTATTCGTGTTCGGTTTGTGAAAATAATCAAAAGATTGAACTCGACTCGGCTCGTTCGTTTAAGCTTCACGAACCGAGCTCGAGCTTGAGTTCGTGATCGTGTTCGTATTAACTTATTTTTACAAACAAACTAAATTGGCTTGGGTGGAGGAGCAGCTGCCGTTTGCGGGCCTGTGGCTTGACTTGGCGGTGGTCTGGCATGCGGTGTGGGCGGTGGTCCGACCGGCGGTGTGGGCGGTGGTCTGGCCGGCGATGAGAGACGGGGGCAGAGATGTGTTTGGCTGTTCTGACTATTTGAGAGAAGAAGGCAGTCTGAGCGGTGGTTTGGTCGTAGCTTGAGGCGTGGTCTGGCCGGCAGTGTGGTCTTGCCGGCGGCGTGCGGTGTAGTCAGGCCGAATATGATGAGAGGGGGAGCAGTGGAGCTCATGTGTTTTGACTGCTGTCTTTCTAAGAAGAAGGCGGTCCGAGCGGTGGTCTGGCCGTAGCGTAGGGCGTGGTCTGGCCGACGACGTGGTCTGGCCGGCGGCGTGGGGTGTAGTCAAGCCGAAGATGATGAGAGGGGGAGCAGTGGAGCTCGGGTGCTTTGACTAGGGCTTTCTGAGAATTGAGAAGGAAATTCAATTTGGTGATTGAGATAGCCAGAGGGCAGAGAGAATAAGTGATCCAAAAGTCTCCACGTCCTAACTCCAAACACACGTCCCAATACAAAGATATTTTGTGTAGGTTATATTTTTTAATGAGTATAAACGAACCGATGTTCATTTATAAGACTCGGCTCGTGTTCGGTTCGTTAAATAAACTAGCCCTCTTGTTCACGAACATTAATAAACAAACAGCATTGTGTTCAAACTCGGCTCGTTTAATAAACGAGCCCTAAATATGTGTTCGTGTTCAGTTCACTTATTACATGAACGAACATCAACGAGCTATTAAGAGAACGAACCACGAGCTGTTCGTGAACAGCTCGGTTCATTTACAGCCCTATTCGTGTCCCGCTGGGGTCGGGGGGGTTGGGGGTTGACTATTGTAGCATCATGTTGTCGCAGGGTTTTAGTCAACAAGGATACATGGAATACTGGGTGGATGAGGGAGCTTGGGGGTAATTCTAACTTGTAAGCTACTGCACCTATTTTGGATATGACTTTATATGGACCATAATATTTAGGAGCTAACTTTAAGTGTTTCCTCAGGGCTAGGCTCTTCTGTCCAGAGGGTTGTAGTCTAAGGTAAACAAGGTCTCCAACCTAAATTTTTTGCTCGGATCTATGCTTATATGCCTAATGTTTCATCCTTGACAGAGCTAAGACCAAGTTATCCTTGAGCAACTGCAGTACCCATCATGAGTGAAGTGGGTGGACTATGGTGTGCCCAAGTTGAGTACCTTGGGCGTGTAATAGCAAGTGGCTCTAAATAGGGTCATGTTGATGAAGCTATGATGACTTGTGTTATACCAGTATTCAGTTAATCTTAGCCATTTACTCCAGGTTTTTGGCAAAAAAAGATATCCCCCCACCCAGACATGTCAAGATACAACCGCAGTCACTCATTATACTTTCTGGCAAAATATGCAATTTGAAGATTTGGTCAAAATAAGCTTGAGCTACGTCTTGGGCAGTATGGGAATGGCTCAATGGAATAAAATATACTAGTTTTCTCAGTATTTCAGCAACCACCACGATGACTTCTTTTTGTTCAGATTCAGGCAACTCCATAATAAAGTCCATAGTTATGTAACTCCATGGTTGACTAGGGATTTCTAATAGCTGCAGTCGGCCAAGATTAGGGATGTGTTGATGTTTGTTCCTTTGGCATATGTTTGACCCATTATTTGACCTGAGCCTTTAAATTTACCAATAAATTAGAGTCGACATCCTTTAATATAGTTGTTCCCCCAAAGTTACCCCCAATGGCTGATGAGTGCATTTTAACACCTGAGTCCTGAGGTCCCCTATGGAGCTAATGCACATTCTCCCTCTGTACCTTAGGATCCCTTGATCGTGTGTGAACTCAGAAGTAGCATAGGGATCAAGGATCAATTGTTGGAGATATTTTGTTATGAATTAGTCCCTTTCATATATGTTCTATATCTTAGTTAACCACGTGGGAGTTACACTAGATATGACATTGCACTGAGTCCCTCCATCTTCCTCACTGGGCATTCTTAATAAGGCATCAGTTATTGCATTATCCCTCCCAGCCATGTATTGCATATCAAAACTAAACTGAAGTAGATTAAACAAACATTCTATTGATGTAGTGATGTGACCCTTTGACCTAGCAGATTTTTAAGACTGCAATGATCAGTCTTAACAGTGAACTAGGTATACCAGTGTATTATGGCCTGCACTCGAGCTACTGGGTGGACGTATCTTGGGCTTTGATCCCAAAGGCTTTGCTTAAATAGGCTAGAAGTCTCCCTTCATGAGCTAATACAACTAAAATCCCATGCTCACTTGCATCAACTTTTACCATAAAAGGAAGGGTAAAGTTTGATAGCGCTAACACTATGGTGTTAGTCATAGCCATCTTGAGGTCATCAAAGGCTTGAGAAGCTTTTGGAGTCCATTTGAAATTGTTTTTCTACAGCAGCCTAGTTAGGGCTTGCTTAAAATGCCATAGTGGGGTATAAACTTTCTATAATAACCTATTAACCCCTCTTTGGATATGATATGCCCCAGATACGCACACTTGGGACTATAAAGAAACACTTGGTCCTTTTTAGGTACAGTTGATGGTCCCTAAGGACTTCTAGGACTAGGCTAAGCTAATGAAGATGCTCTTCATATGTCTTGCTATCGATTAAGATGTCATAAATATAACCAATACAAACCTCCTCAAGAAAGGCTAGAATATGTTGTTCATAATACATTAGAAGGTGGCAAGGGTATTAGTTAAGCCAAATGGCATAGCTTTGAACTCTTAATGCTCAAAATGTGTAGAAAAGGTTGTCTTGTGTATATCCTCAGGGCAAACCCTTACTTAGTGATAGCCACTTCTCAGATCCAATTGAGTAAAAACCTAGGGTCCATCAAGTTCATCCAACAAATCATCTACTACATGGATTGGAAATTTATTTTTGATTGTCAATTTATTAAGTCCCCTATAATCCATACATTCTCCATGTTCCATCTTGTTTTTTTTACTAAGAGGACTGGGCTACCAAATTGAGAGGTGCTAGGTTGAATGATCCCAAATTCTAGCATTTCATGCACAGTTCTTTTCACTTCAGGCTTCTGGGCATAAGGTATCCTATGTGGCCTGATATTCACTGGCTGAGTATTTGGTACCAAGGATATATGGTGCTTAAGGTCTAGGGGTGGTAATCCTTTTGGCTCATTATCTTCAAAACCATGTAATAAGGCCGTGAGCTGGGGTTCAGTGGGGTCTTCGGTAGGTAGGTAGTGTTGGTAAAAACGTTGATTTATCACCTTCATCCATAGTAACTGTAAGCTAGGTCTTCTACTTTCTCCATATAACTTAATGCTCTCCAATCTAGCTCTCATTATTATGACTCTCCTAATATGTTGTATTTGGCACGCTAGTGGATTATTCAATGGGATAGGACATGATAATGGCGGATAAGCTAAAAATCTTATCATACTGTTAGACCAAACAAGATTACTGGTCGGATAAGATTATCTTGCTGCCTTCGTAACCCGAGGCACCACCACCACACCACTAACACCATTTACATATCATTACCGCAACCATCGTCCAAGCGCCAATTGCAAGCACACCATCATATCAGAATGCCCACCTCCCCCACGGTAACCAATTGCAAACCCAACTGCAAATGCACCACCATTGTAACCATTATTCCAACGCCAACTGCAATCCACCATTTTCAATCAATTGAACCAATTGCAGACCCACCACCATTCCAACGCCAACTGCTGACAACAATTTTCAATCAATTGCAACCATGATTTTCAATCAACTGCAACCCACTACAAACCCACCACCAATGCAACCGCCATTTTCAAACAACATTGGAATATGTTTCTGCAACAGTTTGGATAAGACTTCCATCCAAGGTGCTTGCACCGATTAACGATTAGCGATTGGTGGTGGTGGATGAGGCAATCGGGGGTTGTTGGTGGCTTCCACCACCAATCGCCCCAGCAATTAATGGTTGTTGTCGACCAATTAGTGGTGGTGGTGGTGATGGATGAGGCAGTCGGCGGGGAAGAGGGACTGAACACCAATCAATCTCGGTCCGCAACGGCGGAGATGGTTGTTGTGACTGTGGTAGAGGTAGTGACCACCAATCGAGGAAGAGAGACTATCGGCAAAGAAGGTCAACGGCTGCGGTGACGATGGGTGTTGTGGCTCGTCGGCGGTGCACTCCTTTCTCTTTTTTGCTCTCCTCTTTTCCTTGGCCTGTCATTTTTTTCTCCTAAAGGTGCTGGGTAAAAATAATACCACCCCCTCCCCTCCACGTTATAGAATTATCCCATCAAAGTGGGATAAAATAAGTCCGATGGATTTCTTATTAGGCCTTTATGTGCACAGTGAAACGCGCATAGGATTATTTTTATCCTATCTAGGGTTTTATTCCGCATGCCGAAAATAGCCATAGAGTTTGAGTCCATCACGAGCTCTTTGAAAATACATTCTTCCGTCCATTTCTTGCACCAAAGCTTATTTGTGAATAAGGTGCATGTAACGACCCGAATATCCAGAGCTCCGTTGCTCCGAACTCCTGGAGTGTTAACCTACCACATCACATCAAACCCTGCTCACTGATAGATAAATTCTCTGCTCAAATACTACTTTCAACGCATTAACCGAAATTCTTCGAAATACAAGGTTACAAAAAAATCTACTTAACCTTAAACTATTAAAACTTAAGTTCTTTACAAAACGACAAACTAACAATGTTGACCCACACAGAGGTCCTGTCACTCAAAATAGTGGTGGGCACTCCAGAATCTCACACAATCTCTAAACCCATTCTCGACCATTCTATAGTTGATCATTACATGCAGAAGGGAATCAAACGAGGAGTGAGCTTTTGAGAGCTCAGTAAGGTCGTTCAAGGAACAACTGAAGGAATTATAGAACGATTCAAGAGTCAAATCGATAATTTTTCAAAACGATCATAAACAGGTACCAAAACGATCATAAACAATCATAATCAGGTACCAAAATGATCACAAACAATCATAAACAAATACCAAAATGATCATTTGAAGATCATTTTCAAAGCCATCATTTTAAAATACAATGATGATTTTCTAAAGGATTTCAAAATGAGTACATATACTTCAAAGACAATACGGGGAAGGGTTTCAAATAATCACAAATAGTTTGATCACATGGGAAAGAGTATCAACTTAATCCCCTTCAATCAAATATCAAGGCATTTATTTCCAATCATTTTCAAAACGATCATTATAAGATACAACGTAAACAAATTCAGGAGATATTGACCATGCGTAGAGGCAATGCCACTCAGGCAATGCTCAAAATAGAGTACACATGCATGATGTACAATAACTAACCTTTTTCATCGATCAAGGAACTAACCTTGCATAATTACACAGGTTTAGACCATCCTTATAATGCCTCCCTCATAACATACCCCCAGTTCAACACAGAAGATAACAATCATAGAATTAACAAGAAATTCAATGTTTGACATGCAATAAAATTAAGCATCAACAAATAACTGATATCAATTAGAGTTTCAATGACAATTAAACATGTTGTTATCACTTCATCACTCAGAATTCAAGAATAGCCACAAACAAATAACAAGAACAAATACAAACATTTGTCGAAAGCACAACAATTCAAAAGAAAGAATGCAAACAGTTACCGAATTTGCTCAGCATGCAATAACATGCGAGCATTGATAAGATTTTCAAATAACCGATTCGGGTTCAATGTTGGGGTTTCCTTGGCAATAACATGTTGATATCAATGCATATCTCAGTGTTCGACAATAGCCATTAGTAACTCGAAAGAATACTTACGAACACAAGTTATCAAAATTAAGGTTCGGACAGAAATCCTTACCTAGGGTTCAGATAGAAACTGTTACCTGAATCCGAAGCTAAGCTAATCTAACCAGAAAGTTTTTTGCTTTAACCGAAATGGAACAATGCAATGATCAGAATACAATATAAACCACGATATTATAAACTCAATACTGACTCACGCGTACTCCCACATGAAACCCCTCACCGTGTAAGTAAAATCACTAAAATACCCCCTCTGGGTGGCAAATTACCAAAATAACCCCAGGTGGCTCTCGTAGCGCAAAAATCTCAAAAATACTTTGAAAGTACCATTCTAAGCAACCTGAGCTCATTTTTTGGTTAAAAAGTATTTTAGAAAATTTTCGCTCAAAAATTCCGAACCGATGTCCGGACCGAGCGCCCAAAAGTCGGTTCTGCTAAAAATAGCTATCGACCTTGGAATGACATAAAAAACATATTAGTAATATAAGGTTTCCCTAAAATTTTCAGATTAAAATAACTTGATTTGTTATGCTAAATAAATCGAGAATCCCTTTTTTTAATTACCCTAATTTAGCATCCTTCAAAGACACAAAAAATATCCAAAATTTTACACATCGTACCTCTTATAAAAATAATAGGAGTCATTGTTTTAAACTTTGCCAAAATCTGCTAAAATATAGCCTTTAAAAATAGTTTGGTAAACTGCTGTAATAGTAAAGCGCTATGTAATATCCAATCGAGGGTTACGCGACTAATAACGCTAAAGATAGCAAACGACATTAAAAACTCCCAAAAGTTTAGACAAAACACTATCTTAGTTACTTAAGATTACCGTAAAAGTTTCAGAATTTTAAAACTTAAATTACTCTTTTAAAATACATCAAAACTCCTTGTTCAGATAAAATCATTTAGCGTGCTTCGCAAACTCAGAAAATTCCAGATGGTAGGTCTTGCAAAAATAATAGGGGTTACTCTTTTGCACTTTATCCAAATAAATTTCTAAACATGTTTTGAAAATAAGAAGAAAAAAAAAACTACCGGAATAATAGTACAAGGTTTTTAGCGACACTCAGCAGTTCAACCATAATTAACCCCACTTGACTTTACCATCATCCCTGTTCTCTCGGCAGCCCACTTTTTCTCGGATAACACACACACACAAACCCACTTACCACATGACACACCAACACTACTACACAACTAAACACACACTAAACACCTACACCCACACTAATACACCCTGAAAACACACACGCGCTAAACACCCTGAAAACACACACAGACCTCATCAATTACCCTAGAACACACACGTATATACACCTTATATACACAATTACACAAAACAGTACACCACCATAACCCCATACCTGAACCTTACACACACCAAAACACACACAGTTTCACACAAGGCGCACCCACTTCACCCAATACACACACACATTAAAATCACATACTAAGAGGTAGAGAGATTACCCCTTGAGAATTTTCCACCCACTTCTCTCTCCATCCCTCATTTTTTCTCTCTTTTTTTCTCTTTCTCTTCCCCGAACTACTGTTCTTCTTCTTCTTCTTCTTCTTCTTCTTCTTCTTCTTCTTCTTCTTATCTGTTCTTTCTTTTTTGTTTCTCTATTTCTTTTTTCTTTCCTGTTCTTTTCTTTCTCACCCGAAATTTCTTCTTTTTTCCCTTTTGTTTTACTTTCTTTAATTTTCTAAATAATTAAGTAATTCATTAGTTTATAATTGAATTGCATTAGTCACCAAAATAAACAAGCAGGAGGTGGCACTCTCAAGACAATTTCCTCTTAAAATTTGACACATTAATGCCTACTTTTCAAAATTACAAAATGGTCCCAAAGTTTTCAAAATTACAAAATGGCACCAAAAACTTTTAAAATTACATTTTGACCACAACATCATTTTAAGCTTCCATACTCTCCTAATACCCGAGTATTACTCAAAACTATCGTCCGTTTATTTTTCGGAGCACATGTGATTATTTTAAACGGTTCGAAAAAATACGGGATATTACAGTGCACTAGATTCCATGTGTATCAATCACTAGCTCTCAGATGTGATTACAGCTATGGCTTGTTAGATTGAGCAATATTGAGTCTGGATTTTGACAATCTATCATACCGGATAACATAGAGAATAATTCTTAAAAAACGGATTTTTGGTCCCAAGGAATAATTGGTGGCCCTAAAGGGGAAACCAGAATCATAACAGGTTAAAGTTGAATTTAAAGGTTTACAAGAATGAGGTTTTTGCATTTACTGCAGGAGGAGTGGCCTTCTGAATAACAGTTTAGATTTTACAAAGGAGAGTCACAGATTTGTTTGAAATTTTGATGCAAGAGATCGTGGTCCCTACGAAGATTTGTTGGCTGTGAAGAGGAAAAGATATTTAACCGATTGAGGATATATGAACTTAAAGGCTAAAGAAAATGATGGCCGGATTAAACTGTTTGCAGATAACAGAGAGAAAATGTCAACGTATAGACGTGTTCGCTCTTTAATCAGAATAATTTTAAGTCTCAAAATATAGTCTTGGTTATCCAGGTTGACAATGTGTCACCAAATTAAATAGCAACTATGTGTGGTCATTCCTTCACCTTTTAAGTTTGCCACATGCTCTCAAAAAATATACCTCGATTGATTTTGATTCGGATGTTTTTAAATAGTATTAAAAAGGCCCAAAAGAAAAGTTAAATTAACATCCACCATTATCTATTTTGATTCCACGTCTTTGACCCATGTCAAAGAAGTCTGGTCACACCGTAAGGAGTTTTGAAAATGTATTTTCATGTTGGAAAACAACAATTCGTTCAATTAGTGCTTCATCGTGTAAGCCTTGTGTGCTTCCACATGTTGCCATTTGGTTTATAAATGTTTGGTTATCTGATCCATCAAATTACCAAGTAAGTTGATCTTAAATGATATTTTTTAAAAAAAATCAAATAATTAACCTCTCAATTCCTCTCCACCTACCGCCTATCTCCTCCCTCTCTTCTTTGTTAGTAAAATAGTTGGTCATGATATCTTTCATATAAGAACCGTAGTTAATTATTTTTTAGTTGATGACTATCTGTGAACTTTTATGTGCAGTATTTCATTTTTTCTATTTGGATATTGAGTTATCAACTATAATTTCTAAATGGCATTTTTAACAAATTCAGAAATACGAGAACAAGTGCAACAAATTTGCGAACTAAACAAAGTAAATTATTGGACACTTTTACAGGTAACACTCAGCTTTTGAGGAGGAAAAAATATAATGGAATTGGTCTCTATACGTGACTTTGGTAGTAAAAATAGGCCAGTGATAGTTCCGACGCCATAAAAATATTGTTCTAACATGGTACTTAATCACTCTATCAACTGGACAGTTGCAATGACAGGTATTTTCTCTCTCAACTTCTGCGTTAAAGCAACTCGCACGGTCATCACGCTAGCTGCAGGGCCACTCAGCCGGACTTTGACGCCATAATCTTCTATTTGCACAAACTCCAGGACACCACCACCTGTGCCAGTCAGGTATGGTCTAATCTCGGCAAGAACCTGAAATAGTAGAGAAAGAAAATGAGACAGCTTCAGTAGTGTGGGCAAGTATCTATCTATTATGTTGATGCAGCACTGGTCTAGTTTGGAAGACATAATGTGAAAATAAGGAACTGTCTTTTCCACAACTATCAAAGAGCAGCACAAGCATTCTGGCAAAGGTATGAAAGGCAACAGCTAGATAGAAAACAAGAGAGAGGATGACTGGCACACATTATGTGTAGCCTCTGCTTTAACACGAGAGATGCTTATTATGTTACCAAACATGTCGCATATAGCCAAATTAATAAAAGCTTGATGCCAAATTTTCGTGAATTCCATTTATTTTTTTTCTTCTTAATCTACCAACAATTTCTTTCCGCTCGAAGATAAACCAGGAATTTATGCCAAAGCTGCCTCATCTAGTTGGTCTCCAGGGGTGGGTTTTTGTTTTTGTTTTTATATTTTCGATTTCTCATGAGACGTTTTCGCCGCAGAGAGTTATACGTTTCATGTCAGTTCATGACCTGAACTAGTCACGTAGAAACCACACAATCAATGTCGCTATTGCATGTGCTTTACCCTTGTTCCATAAGGTGCACAATCTACTTGTCTAGGGCACATGTTTTTCCCGTTCTCCATATGGCAAAGCAATTTTTGCACATGATCATCTATGTCTTTTAGAATGCTAAACCAATGCGCAAAACTGAGATGCTCATCTTCCAGAGAGGATTCCCAGGGCTTCTCTGTGACAGGTTTAAGCACCAGCGTATGATTGAAAACCACAAGGTTTGCTGTATTATTCTTGTATATCACAACAACAAAAGACGTTTCCTACTTATTCAATGCAAAGAAAATCCAACATGCATATCAAGGTGAAAAGGTTCATCCGTCAAACCTTTTCGATGTTCTCCTCGTTTAACTCAAGGCCAGTCTCTCTGTCAAGAATTTGCTCGACTTCTAGTATTTCAGGAATCTTATCTCGTAGGCGAGTTTCGATTCCCATCTTTAGTGTCATCGTGGAACTTGGACAGGACCCACATGCTCCTTGTAGCTTTAGTATCACAACAAGACCATCGATCTCATGTAGAGCGACATTCCCTCCATCGGCCATCAGGCCAGGTCGTACTTCATCCAACACTTTCTCAACATTCTCCTCAGTTAGTGGGAGAACACAGCATGGTGAAATTCCAACGCCTTCAATGAAAATGTAGACCAAATCACAACATTAGTAGAAAATGTCAAATGATAGGACCACAACTTGGCTGCCAAAAAATGGATAAAATAAAAATAGCAACCCCATTTTATGGGTCTAAAAGGTGCCCTCAAAGTTTTCCGACTCCCACTCTATTCAGCAATGAACAAGCAATTCCAACTCCCACTCTGTTCAGCAACGAACAAGCAATGCTTATCGTAAATCTATGTAAAATCAAACCATTTTCTCTCCACTATTTGAGTTAAATCTTTACTTAGTTTGTTTAACCCTAACTAGGTCGCACAAGTGCATAGTTGATGACGATGAAGAAGACAGCAAAGACGATTTAACAACCAAACAATGTCACTTTCCACTTCGACACAACTGACCCTTCTTTTGGTGGACCACCTGAGCAATCACCTAGATTTTGATACGATCATGGACTTTTTTGTGGGTCTGACTTGTGTGTTAAGTGTTTCAGGAACAACAGAGTAATTTCAAGCTTGGATCTCAAACTCAAACTATTACCTATCAGAGCTTGAACACCCTTGGTCAAAGGGTCTTCTGTTTTCTTTTTTCCAACCAGAAAACAACAAGAAGGAAGAAGAGAACTCCACTACTGGAAACTTATAAGGAAAGAGAAAACCCATCTTGGATCCAGAACGGAATTGATCTATGGTGGTCTTGATCTGAGCAGATCTGTATAGTGGTGCAGTAAATGGTGGGGGTTAAGGACGCGGTGGGACTGTTTGATGTTGGCGAGGGCGGATTCGACAGCTAGTTGTCATCAAGATCGGTGGCGAAGGTGGGGTTTGCATGGTGGAGGTTCTTTTGGTGGTGGTTGTCTGATGATGGCAGTGGTGGTGGGGGCTCATGGTGATTGATCCCCACAAATCGGGGAAAGAGATGGTAGTCGATGAGGTTCTGGGGGACATGGTGTTTGGGACTTTGAAACGACGGTGGAGTGGTGATGGGCTTGGTGGTGGGTACTCCAATATTATTTCCATTGTAACTGGTTTGTTGTTCGCTTCAGTATATGGTTCGTTGTTTCGTGGGTGCACTGCACATGGGGGGTAGGCTTAATAGTTCCCTATTTGAGGTTGGTGTTTGCTGAGGATCGATTCTTTGGTTCCCCTTGGCAGATTATGTCTATTGATATAAATCTGCGCAAGAATATCAGTATACATCACTTTGCCTGCCAAAAAGGTGATTGCCAAGAAAGGTGAGGTGGTTGTTGGAACAGTGTGGAGGTGGTTGGGAAGAGCATTGGATGGCCACCAGTGGTGGATAAATCAGAGTTATCTGATTCCCCTCAACCCCTAGCATCCCGCGTACTGTTGCCCTCGACCTGAAACATGGAACTCTAGAGTACGGCTACTACAATTGTAGCGGAACAAAGAAGTGCATACCAAAATTTGGTGGACTGGTTTCTGATTAAAATTAGTACGAAGAAGTCAGTTAGCCATCAGTTAATAGATGTTAATTCTCTCTTCTTACCTCCGTCCCCACCACCATCACAACCTAAACCCACCCAGCCCAACCTGCCACTGCCGCAACCTACAATTCAACCACCCCTGCAAACCCACCACCCCCGCAACCCGCAGACCCACCACCGCACAACCTGCCAACCCACCACCTCAACCTGCAAACCTGCCACCGCCGTAACCTGTACCGATCACCCCTGCAACCTGAAAGCCCACCCCCTCGCAGCCAACAAATCCACCGCCCAGCAAACCCACCACAGTTGCAACCTGCAAGCCGACCCCCACCGCAACCTGCAACCCCATGACCACCTGACCACCTAACCACCTTATGCATTTGGCCTGCCACAACCTTGGTGGATGCCACCGCCATCATCACTCACAAATTGTCTGCCAAATCACAATAAATGCACGCCCTTGGAACTTTGCCGCCTCTACTAGCTTCAATCGACCACCGCCAAAAACCCATCTCCGCTAAATCATCTACCACCATGTGTACGTGAACAATTGGATCTTCACCCAGATCTGATGGAAGTGTTGATTTAATGAATCTCTTTACCCAGCTGTTTATTGCTATTATGTGAACAACTGTGTTCCCATATGCTCTTTATTTGAATTAATGAGGTCGGGGTTCATTGTGACTGAATATGAGGAAGGAGGTGGTCTGTGGTAACCTGTGTACTCGGATTAGAGGTGGGGGTGGTTCCTTTAGAGTGTAATAGGAGGAAAAGGGAGGTGATCCTTGGAGACCATGTGGTTTGAAAGGCAGGTGGTCTTCTTCTTCTTCACCTTGGCCCCGGCAGGTCGCGATGGGTAATCGTCTTCTTCCAACGGGAAATTGAGGAAATAAACCAATGAGTTTTTTGCTTGAGGGGCAATTTAGGCATTAGGAGGGACCGCTATAAGACAGGCGGTTATAGAAATTTAGAGAAAATAAGCTTAATCTGGACGACCTGGATGGTTCTAGATCAGCTAGATGAATTGGCAATTACCTAGCATTACATCTGGATCAGCCTATAATATATATCAATGTACATCTATCTAGATATATAGGGAGCCATCCCATCCAAGGTTGGGAAGGCCTCCTTTTACCCCAACCAATCTGGGGTCATCCACCACGGCTTTGTGGAAAGCTCTAGATCACCTTTTAAAAAATTTAAAAGGCATTGCGCGAGATAGTTCAGCGCACTATGTAATTGACAAAAGTGCCACTGTGCCTCTGGTGTCCCAAAACAGATCAGCATCATCTGAAAATATCATTGATATCCGTGCGCCAAATAGTCTGGCTCGCTGTTAAACTATAAAAAGAAATTGAAGGCCTGAGATTTGTCCAAACATACTACGTGATTCATTATTTTCTCACAACTCAACATATAGATATGCATATGTATGTTCGTATATAAATATGAACATGTATATACACAAATATACACATGTATATCAACAGAGTTGATCCATTAATAGCATTGTCAATGATTTAAGCCATCCACTCAAACTATTGGGCGAACCCACCAGATGACATATTTTTGCCTCTTCTCTCATTTTAAAATTTTCTTTCTTCACTCTTTCTTCCTTCTTTTTTCTTCGGTACACCCTTCGTCGCCCATGACCGCCTCCGTTGTTGCCCATACTATCACCTGCTCACCGTCGACGCCCTTGCTACCGCCAAATCTTTCTCAAAGCTAATGGATTCAGAATCACCACTAACCACCCTCTATCAGCCATGACCACCACCACCCCTTCCATCGCCCCTCATCACCACTTCACCACTGTCACCCCCGTTCCTGTTTCACCACCACCACATGCACACCACCAGCCAAGCTTTGTCGCCCATCACACCATTGCAGCAAGCCTCTGAATGGCGAACAAATATGGACAAAGATTCTTCCTAGATCTGAGATTTTTAAGTGCTATCATGTGCACACACATGAGATATTTAGGTATGCTAGTTCATATCTGATTTGGGGTCGGGAGACTGAATTAGAAATATATGGCTTGTTGAAAATCTGAAGTCGGTTGCGGTGGTGGTGGCAGGGTGTTAAGTCTAATAATGGACACAAGATGAAATCCCCTTTATCTCTCCTAAGATGTTAAAATCCAAATCACTTTGCAGATTCGGATTCCAATTAGTTGTGGTTCTTGCGGATTGGTTACGGAGTGAAGAAGTGAGAAAGGAAGAACACATGCCATGATGGGTCTCTAGGGACAAGATGGTCAAATGGCTTGTTCTCCAAATTATATGGCGGATAGACTTAATGTGGCATCAAAAACAAGATCTAGGCTATCCTTAACGAGAACGAATGGCCAGATTAGCATCAGCAAGTTAGGGAAGTTCCCGACGCTATCAGTGGATCAGCACATATATATATTAAAACATGTACTCACACACAAAAAAACATATATATAAATGACACGCGCGCGCCACACATGTATATACACACACAACAAACGGGGAAAGCCAACCTTCCCGCCCTATATAAGGCATTTATGGTGGCGTGGATCGACAGTGGTGGACATCAGGGTGATGGAGGTTCTGGGTGACACTATGAATAAACTAGTGATGATGGGAGGTATTGTGATCGCAGTAGTGATGAGCAACAAAAGTGATCGCAGCAGTGGGTTGTTGTGGGGAGGTTGTGGGAGGTCAGGTGGCTGGGGGTGATGAATGAGGTGGTGGCCGCGAACTGAGATCCCAATCGTGGCGATCAGAGGTGGTGGTGACACTGGTGATGGTCTAATGAGGCGACATAAAATTTTGCGTGGAATATGAAATTACTTTTTGCCCTTACTGGCATGTTTTTTTTTTTGGAGGGTAATTTTATCCCAAAAAACATGGGGAGCTTGCTAATGCATAACTATTGGTGAGGATGTTATCCTAGCTCTACATACACACAGACATATCATATTTTCTATCTTTCAATTCTTGTACTCCCAATTGGAGTTCCTTTTACTTGTAGCAAATTTCTAAGGTAGAGCTTGGAAGCTTCAAGATTGAACTATGCTAAAGTTAATTGACAAATAAACAAGTAGTATTATTAACAAGTCATAAATGCTAAAAGAAATGAGCAACGCTTCAAAAATAACTATTATAGACGTTTATATCATACTTGCTTCGGGTTCTTGTCATCTGAATTGGAGTTGCTTTGACTTTAAGTATATTTCTAAAGTCTAAACTAGAGATTGGAAACCTCAAAATCAAATTAGGCTAAAGAGTAACTAACTATTAACAATTAAACAGGTAGTACGAATGTATGATCTCACAAGTCATGTGATGCTAAAGGAAATGACCAAGGCCAACGTTTAGGAACTTGTTAAACTGTCAATATTGAGACGCTTGGTGTATTTTTCTCAACAAACAAATGGTGCCTAAGCAAGAAAATCACATTGCAACCGGACAAAACAACAAGCAAAAGACCCTAACGTAAAATTCGAAAAGAAGTTGTACGGCATAAGAAAATACCGTCTTTCGAGATCGAGAAACAGAGTTTTAATTCGAGTTACCTGAACACTTTCTACGCCGATGAGTCAAAATGGAGCCAAGAAAGCGCGCAGTATGATACTGCCCCCTGAAAAACGAACTCTGTTTTGACAAAAGACAACTCCTGTCTGAAATGGGATTCTAGAGAGGGAGGGAGAGAGAATGGTTCAGTGAATGAGGAGTGTGAGTGTGTTCATAAGTATTTGTGGAAGGAGTAAGTAGTACCTTGAGAAGTGATGTAGAGGAAGGCGAAGGAGATTCAGATGAGTGGGTGAAGGTTGAAGAAGTTGGTGTGCGATTGAGACCCTGGGTTTGGGCGGAGAATGCAGTGAATACACCCATTAGCTGCGCAGTTTTCAGTCAAATGACATGACAACTCAATTTTGAAGGTTTGCTTCGGGTGCCCATGAAGGATCGAATCCGCTGTGGTTTAGGGGAGAGTATAAAAGCCATGAAAGAGATACTTGGCAGAAAACGTTCCTCAGAAAGTTTGTGGATAGAAAACACTTCACCACGACCATAGATTTCCTTTTTAAGAAAAAAGTGCCGTTATTTTCTCGGCAAAGGTCATATCGCGACCGGTTTTGACGACTGAAATCTAATCAAGAAAATCAATGACAAATTTTTTTTTTTTTTAATCTTTTCGTTTCATTCTTTTCCTTTCCTAATTGTCACCGGCCTCCACCTCGCTAACACTCGGCTGCCACTGGCCCTAGTTGCTCCTCCTCCCGTTACTACCTCCAGCTGCTCCTCTTTCTGTGGGGCCGCACTCGACTGCTCCTCCTCCTTCGTCGCCACTCGCTTCTCCCTGTTGTTGCCATCGATGTCTACCTCTCCAATGAAATCTTTGTCTTCACAAATCTTCGCCTCTTACTCTCTTCGGTTAATCTCTTCAAAACTAAAACATTACAAACTAACATTAAACCCTTAACCCTCTTCACTGCATTAATCTCGTCGTCATTTTTCAATAAACAATCAAGAAACCCTATTTTTCCCGTGAGTAGCTTTAGTGCTGCCCCCCCCCCCCCCCCCCGGGTTGCAATTTTTCCACTTTGGTAGTGGGTCACACAAATGCAATGGTGATAGAGGTGGTGGGGAAGCGGAAAATGGAGGTGAGAGGGGGTAGTGGAGGTGAAAAAAGATGGACTTGGTCAAAGGGGATTGAAACATACAGAAATGTCTTCCGTCATTAACATATTCTTAACACAAATTATAAGTAAATTCGTTTGATTGCAAGACATAATAAATTGAGTTAACTACTCGGTTGACGACTATAATATTAGGTAAATTTAACTTTGGTCAGTGAACATTGATTTGATTCAAAGTAACCGGTAAAGTTTGAAATTCGTTTCAATTATGTCACCCCGTTAGCTTCTGCCAACCTAGGTCCGTTAATTTATGGGTAAAATCGTCCATTCATTGTTTATCTTATTCTTTCTTCTTACTTCTTCTTCTTCTTCTTCTTCTTCTTCACACACACACCCCCCACACACCCATACATGCGCCCCCATCCCCCCGTCAAACACACACGCGCACACTGTCACACGCACATGCCCCCCCCTCTCCCCTCGTCAAACACACATGCACATACAGCCCCCCCCCCACTCTCTCTCTCCATCTCCCTCTCCCTCTCTCTCTCTCTCTCACACACACACACACACTCTTTCCTCCCATACACCCCCACCCCTCACGCGCGCGCACATAACATACACAGCATGATGTTGCACGCACATCGCACATTGACAGTGCTAGTGTGTTTGCATGTGGTGGGGATGGTGTGGGGGAGTGTCACGATAATGTGTGTAACATTGGGCATTTTGTGCCTGTGTGTGCACGCGCTTGCCTGCATTCTGACAGCGTGTGCGTGTGTGACTGCTTGTGTTTGTGACAACGTGTGTGTCCACGCGCGTGTGTGCGTTTGTTGTGAGACAATGTGCGTGTGTGCGACAACTTGTATGTGCGTGTGTTGGGGGGGGGAGTTTGCATAGACAATGTGCATGAGACGGAGAGAGAAAGAAGGTGGGGGGGGGGGCGAGAAAAAGAAGAGAGACATTGAGAAAGAATATGATAAAATAGCCAATATACCCCTGAGTAAGGGTGAACATTTAAACCGTTGAAACCGAACCAACCAATCCTATCTAAAAATCAATCGATTTGATTTTTTTTTCCAAACCGTACATTCGGTTCTGTTTGAATTTTTTTGAAACCGCATAAACCGAACCAACCGTATATATATTTATACTTTTACCTAATTCTAGTTATTTTTTACTAACCCTAGTTATCTAACTACTCATATAAAATGGGATAAACCATAAATCTCTTACCGTAACACACATTTTTCACTCGCCGCTTATATCTCACTAAGAGTTATTAATTATCATTAAAAAATTCAATTTTTTTTGGAGCTTATAAGTATGTATAAGTTATTAATTTTTGGGCCTAAATTTACCCAAAATTGAGTTTCGCACAAACCGATTAAACCGTCAAAACCGAACCGTTCAATCCGTTTTACCCGCATAAATCAAATCGTTGAAGCCGAACCGTACCGTTCAACTACGGTTCAAAATTTTTTTTTTTTCAAACCGAGATTGGTCGGTTTGGTTTAGTATGCAGCCTCCAAACCGAATCGTGCTTACCCCTACCCCTGAGTAAACGGATGACGTCAAAGATAATTTGACGGAGTGACCTGATTGAAACAAATTTCATAGTTTAGTAATCATTTTGATACAAAATCAATGTCCAGTGACCAAAACTGAATTTGCCTAATAGTACAGTGATCAATCGAGTAGTTAACTCTAATAAATTTTAAAATTTTTGATGCGTTAATACTATATGTTTAGATATTAGCTCAAACTTTTTGGCGAAGCCAAGATTGAAATTGTAATTAAGCCTTTTACTTAAGCTAGATCTTTAGATACGAAAGTGAACCATAAGGAAGTGACGCGTGGAGTGCGTCTACTTTGAAAATCCAAACCGCACCATTACAAATTCCAGTGGAGATCTCTTTGAATATTATGAAAGGGCTAGCCTTACTAACAAATGTACTGATTTATAAGAAAGTAAGTACAATAATTTCCGAACTTGGTATTTTGTAGATAGCCACTTTTTGTTCATGATGTAACAATCTCATCGTTCTTGTCAAACATTATTTCAGTCATGTTATTATTCTTTTTTATTTATGTGTATTTTTATGAATAGTAATTCAACTATTCTTGTAATGTGAAAACATATCAATATATATATATATATATATATATATATATATATTTTTTTGTTTAAAATTTCTTTTTATTCTATGAAAGCTCAAACTATTTACATTGTTACATACAAGACATATTGTTGTATATACCTATTTGACATGTATATACTTTCTACTCTATTGTATACAAAATTCTATGTACATCAATCAAGCTCCCAAACTTGACAAATTTCCTTGTTTTGTACTGTGTTTGGAGCCTTTTTATACCATGAAAAGATATCAATATATTGTCTTGTGTACAATAATAATTCTCCCGTTTAACTTAATTTAATTTTTCCTGAACAAAGATACGAGTTGAAGCTGTTTGGGCAATAGAGCTGGTAGCAGTCGAAGACTAACATCTGTTAGCGTCCAGGTGCTAACAACTGCACCACCTGCATCTCAGATCTGTCCGGTACCGGACAGAATCACAAGAATGGCAGCCACCAAAACCAGCCTCCCTAAGTCGGGAGCCATCTCCAGGGGCTACAACTTTGCATCTGCTTGGGAACAGGTCCTCTTTTTCCACTACTCCTCCCCACTTACTCGTCACGTTTCTCAAAAACATTTCAGCAATGGGGCATCTTCTAATTTTGCATGCATCCCTTCCAATTTTTGGTTAGCATGGAGATGAACCTTCAATTATAGTTGCTTATATTGTTCTATTTCATAGTTTCTTGGGATTTTGTTTTGGATGTGCTCGATTAAATCGCGCAATACACATACCCACAAAACACGCACAAATAGCAGTTTGAGCAGTGTAATTTGATTCACCTGTTTCTTATTTTTCTAACTTTGGTGCATGTTCGAGACGCTTAAACGAGTAATTTAGAGCGAGGGCGCACACGCACAAGGAGTAACATTATGGAACAACTTGGCTTACCCTTTACTTTACAATAGGGAATGCTTTGCTTATTTGCTTCGTTTTTGCTTTTTGATATGTAGACTCGATACCTTTTTTTGTTGGTGTATGTAAGGCTGGTTCGGTGGATCCTTAGCATTGCTAATCTTTGCTTGTACAGAATGCTCCATTGACAGAGCAACAACAAGCAGCAATTGTAGCGCTCTCTCATGCCGTTGCGGAGCGACCTTTTCCAGCTAATCTGGTAAACATTCTCTTTGGCATAAGGTCGTCGAGGTGTTGCACATTCGGTTTTGTCTATCTCGTGATAATTGTTGGCACCTCATGTTGTAGTCGGCGGAACATATCTCCGGACAGGAGAATGGTTTGTCTATTTCTACCAAGAAAAGCACTATGGAGCAATCTGGGGCCACTGAAACAGTTCTGGTCAATACAAATCAGGTGAGTCATTTGTGGTTGTATTAATCTTCATTGCCGGTGTATTTATTACTGGGAAAGATGGTTTCATGCTGAAGTTTTAACATGCATAAAGCACCCTTCAGCTTCCTTACTGGGCGCTGGTTCTCTATGTCAAGCAGAGCTTTGGGTGTGTTCTTGTTGGACAATTTCTGAATTCTTTGCTGATTCTACTGTTGTGTCTCAAAGCATTATTCGTGTTTTTGCATGCATTTTCCCATATGGATCAGAGTGTTAAAGGGGTTCTTTTGTAAGTGGGAGTCATGAAGTAGCATTTAAAGAACGAGGGCCTTTGGGATAATTCAGAAAATATCAATTGAAGTTTAGTAAGACTAGGAGGAGGATTGAGGACGAAGTCAAAATAATTGGCAAGAATTAGTTAAGAAGGATCGTTTTGTGTCTTGGATCAGTAATGCATAAGGAGGGAGCCATTGGTAAAGATGCTTCTGAAGTGTCATGTTATTGCATGTTCCTTGTCCGGTGTTAAAGAGGCTCTGTGATGCAGGAAAGACCTTAAGAGGGGGTAGTTAAGGCTGTCTCTGCAATCAGGTACGGAGGGCTAGGGTTTATATTTGTAGGTTCTGTAATTAAGAAGCTAGAAATAGTATATAAGGATTGAAGGAGAGATTTTGTGGTTAACAGTACCGGAGAACAGTGTTTTAGCCTTAATAAAGTAAAGAAAGAGAACAATAAAAAATAACAAAACCTTAGAGCTATGAAGCACCGGTGCGGCACTTGGGGTGAAGCACCTGTACCGGGTACGCGTCGGGTGCAGATGCGGTTCGGGTCCGGCGTGGGTGCATGTCCAGTTTTTTATTTTTTTAATCTCTTAAATACCGCGTGCAGCTCCGGTGCGTATCCATGACCACCGGCGATCTGCGACCACCGGCGACCAATCTGAGAGGATAGAGGAGACCGGAGAGAAAAAGAAGAAGAAGGAGGAGAAGGAGGAGGAGGAGAAGAAGAAGGAAAAGTTCTCACCTGCGACCCAAGTGCGGCGCTGCGGCGTGCAGCCCTGTGGCTGGAAGAAGAACATTATGAAACCCTACTGATGTTATTATGTGGCTGGAAGTTGAATTAGAAATGGTTGGCTTTTGACTTTTTATATCTACAAATTTGCTGTTTCATTTTAATACCCACTTATTAACTTATTACTTAAATCAGCCCCAATACTTCAAAGAAATAAAAGTAGTACACATACAAACTTCATTGTGTTCAGTTATACAATTTTAATATTTACAAAACAACCCATTAAACTCCACAAACTCTCACTAATTTGGTTGAAAACTTCAAAATTCACAAAGCAACCATTAAACTTAACAAATTCTCACCTTTTTGGTTGGAGTATTTATGTTTTTTTTTCACATATATCTAATACATATTAGGATTAATTTTTAAAAAAAAATTCAATACTAAGAGTATATAGTTAAAACAATATTTATAAAATTTGCTGTATCCCCGCCGCACCCATATCCTAAAATTTTAAAAAATGTGTATTCGCATATCTGCACCCGCACCCGTGTCCGTGCTTCTTAGCCTCAGAGTTTCACTAAGGCCTTCTAGGAGTCTCACCTAGAAGAACACATGGAGTCTCATTCTTGACAAGAGAAAGCAATTCTGCTTCAGAAAATTCTACTTCGTCACTCTTTAATTGTTCTTGGAATGCTTATGAGAAAGGATTCATATGTCCTAGAAATTTTGGGATCACTTAAACCAAAGACTTGACGTAAATTAAATAAAAAAATGACTTTCAACATCAAGTAAGAAGCAAGCAAGAATCAAATTTCAATATCAATGTCAATACTGAAGAAAGGTGAGGAGCAACTGAAGAAGTTGATTGGAACGAATTACAAGAAGTTGATTGGAACGAATTACAAGAAGTTGTTGTCTTTCCTCTTTGTTGCACAAGAAAGGATAGGGGGAGAGAGTAAACAGTAGGGAAGAACATTAGAACGGATAAAAGAAAAAGGTGAGAACGAAAAGGAGAAAGAAAGAATAAGCAGGTGAGGTCTTCCGTCTCCTTCATCTTTATCTCCCTTTGCTAGGCAACACCGCAGCAGTCAATG
Organism: Escallonia rubra; assembly: GCA_033065855.1. Taxonomy (NCBI): domain Eukaryota; kingdom Viridiplantae; phylum Streptophyta; class Magnoliopsida; order Escalloniales; family Escalloniaceae; genus Escallonia; species Escallonia rubra. The sequence goes on along the minus strand of JAVXUO010002663.1, from coordinate 430,904 downwards.
AGAACGAAGGCAGGGATATAAGAACTGTCAATATTCCAGGGCTTGCCTTATTTTTGATTCCTAAAAAGAGCTTTCATGATTCCTAAAAAGAGCCCAGATATACTATCCCGACCCTTATGTAAGTTTTAAATATTGCATCTCAGCCCCAAACGTGTCCGACACTTCTATTAGAAATGTCTACGACACGGTGTTTGACAGTTAAAAAAAAGAAAATATAAAAGATTCAGACAAGTTTCTGGAGGCGTCGGCGAGGTGTCGGGTTATCGAGGTGTTGGATACAATAGCTCGACCCATACGAGTTGTCCGTGCTTCATGACCAACACCTGAAACTTCAATATGCACTTCAAAATCAAAACAAATAGCTGCGAATTCAATTGTTGGAATCTGAAGTAGCTAAACGGACGCAATATCTGAATAGACCATCAGAATTTTGCAACACTAATTGGAGCTTACTTACGTATACTATACACACACGCGAGCACAGACACCAAGGAACTCAGTGATCACAACAGAAGTTTTAATTGATTTGGATCCAGACCTTGTTCTACTAGAAATAACACGAGACTTGGTGATTGTCAGTGACGGACAGTGAAACAAAAAAGAAAAGGAGATACATATCTGTGATTAGACACATGAAGTTTGAGATCATTAGCTGCCCCCTAAATTTTTGGGGCATTCATGTCCATTTGAGCTCATGTGCTGATCTTGTGACCATATTTTAAACTAAGAGGGCAAGCTGTAACCCCTTAAAATTTTAGAAAATGACAAAAAGTTGATTAGTTATATGTCAAACAAAGCACCATATAGTTATAAAGCACAACTTGATTATGAATAGATAACCTAGACCAAGTTTTTTGTTTTGTTTACTTGGAAGATGAAATTTAAAAACCAAAAGGATGTCAAATCTCAGTTGCGTGAGCATTGGCAGGGATGGGAATAGGAGAGGGTTTGAGGTTCCGGAGTGGGAGTGGCACGACTTTCTTGGGACGGGAGCAGGAGCGAGTCTGAGGTCCGAGAGCAAGGTTCCTAGGCTGGAGCGTCACTAAAATTAGATAAGTTCCTGCAAATAAGTGTCAAATAGGCCCTAACTTGTTCTATTTTATTGGCATAAATGCTTCCCGATGACTATGTCATACCTCTAGATCTTGAAGCTGCTCTTTGAGCCTTTTTAAATGTTTCTCTCTAAGGAGTTAATGCTTTACACACTTTGCACTCTTAAAGATTTCTAGCTTGTACTGGAAAAGTTATAAACGTATCAAAAGTTATATGGTCCTAGACATAGCAAACATATTTGAATGAGATTCAGTGCAGTTTAACCATGGTTCACTGTGTATGGGGTACGACATAATGAAGCAAATTCACTTCCTACTTCTTTTCTTTTTTCTGCGATGTTATTCCTTTCTCCCTACTATTCCTTATGTTTTAACTTGGCCATGTGTATGTTGGATCATATCTCATGCTTGCACTGCTCACAGCCTACTATGTAATGAATTCTGTCACAATTGGTAAATTCCTTTATGCCCATTAGTCCGATGGTAATATTTTCTGGCGTGATTATTAAATCTCGAGTGCTTTTCTGTGCTTTCGCGTTGGTGCAGTTTTACAAATGGTTTACAGATCTTGAAGCAGAAATGAAATCAGAGGTTAGAAAAATTTCACCTTCAAATTGTGATAATGTCTCGCATCTGATCCTATATTTTTTGATAGACTGAAGAGAAGTATCAACACTATGTAAGCACCTTAACAGAGCGCATACAGACTTGTGATGGCATACTTCAGCAGGTAATGCAATTCCCTTAAAAAAGGCTTAATAGCATTTTTAGTTCGTCTTTTGTGGAGTATTACCTTCTGTGCTTTTTGGTTACAGTAAACACTCTTATTACTAATACTCGATATCAATTTCCTTTAATAGTTAATAAATTTTTGGGGAACCAACTTTGTTCAAAGGTGCGACACTAATAGTCTCTAGTTTGTTCAAAATTAACAAACTCCGACAAACGACTGTAGTGTTAGTAATTATAAGAGAAAAATACGCACCTATATGTTTAAAAACTCAAGTAAATCATGTACTCTTATACCTTAGAGAGTGTTGAGATGAATGTGATGGCGAAGATGAAAAAAATGACGATCCATGTAGCCAAAGACTTGTTGACCTCTACCCAGAAAGTTATTTCTGTATACATTAAGAGAATAGGGTTGTACAAAATGATTTCCTTTTTCTGCTTTCAGAGGTACAGAAGAAAACTGCTGTGCAAGTACAAAAAGCTTAAATCTACACTAGTTTCGAAAGGGCATGAGGAGTATTATACTATAGTTATATATGCGGCAAGTAAGATTTATTATGATACTTTTTGAAAATTTACAAAGGTGGTTGAATATTGTAACCAATAAATTAATCCTAGAGGGGTGGTGAATAGGGTTTTTGAAGATTAGTAGATAATTTAAGATAACTACAAACAATTTTTGTTGACATCAAGTATGTAATTTGATCAAAATACCAATTAGTCAATGTTCACAATATCCAAAGGCAATTTAAATAATAACTCATCTACACAATCTCAAGCAATATGCTATCTAAACAATCTGTAAAAGACAATGAAGTGAAGAGATAGAGTTACCAGATGCTTGAGGCGCGATGATTTAAATGCTTTGGTCTGACCACCATCTACCTCTTCAAAGAAGTCCCTTGCAAGAGTCCTAGAATCCACTAGAAATTGGTCTTCCTTTCCAGTCGAGACCTAACCACTTTACAACCCTTAATTCAACCCCTGTCAATAAACAAGCTTTGAATCTACAAAGCTCACAGTAAGACTTGACAACCCCAAGCCTTGATCGCAATCCGTTTTACAAAATTAATGGTGTATAAGAAACCCTTTTGAGAGGAAATGAGCATGAATGAAGCTATAGTACAATGAGAGACAAGAGAATTGCTGACTTCTAGAATGCTCACTATGATATGAAATCATAAGATTGAAAACGGAAAGTGTATAATGCTCGGGATTTGATGTTTCTCTAATGCATGGTGGCTTAAAATGGTTTCCATAGCGTATGAGAAAGCCCCAAATTGTACTCATAGCTAGGAGATCCAATATGGCCGTTATAAGTGTTGGAAGAAGTGATTTTTAGAAAAAAACAAGTTTTTTTTTCCCTTCCAAATCTTCAACTTATAGAAGTTAAATTTACAGAAGTCTGTAATTACAGGAGTCTGTCTTAAGTGAACTTTAGCAATTGTAAGAGCTTGAGACACCCTAAGATGCTCTCCTAAAGGCGTCTGTAACTTTGACCTATTGACGTCTATAAGATACTTTCATGAAGTTTGATCCTTTTTTACCAAAAAGTGTTTTCCAAAGTAGCCACAAAGCCAAGGGTTAATTTAGGAAAAAGATATCAACTCATTGATGCAGTCAACTTCGTACAATGAAGGAAATTGGGAAGGGGCAATAGAGTATTAGAGCCCTATGGATAGGGAGACGAAGGAGTAAGAGAGAGAAGCAACATGATAATTTTTATAAAATCCGTTCAATACAATTGTGTGGGTTCCTTTTGACAACATGAAAACTTAAAAATGGAAACATAATCAAATCACTCCTGATGTAAGGGATTGGACAATCAAAGGGTCAATCCCATATTATTTCCTAACTTAAGCATGAAAATATTCACTCAGAGCTTGCACTGTGGCCTCGACTATGGGAAAGCTTGTCAAATGTTAACTTGGGTCCCGGAGGCACATCATGTCCTCCGGGCCGGTAAGAACTCTGCTCTGCGGAGTTAGCATCATTATACTGCTCCAAAGATTCGGGGGGAGATGAGGAACCTCCACCTCAGTGAGCCAGGTGTCATCACTCGATGGACGAAAACACCAACGAACAAGATAGCACTGAGACCCACGTCGGAGAGAAGCGATCACCGCATCATCAATAATACCTTCAGTTTGGCTGGCAACGTGTAGGACAGACGGAAAAACAGGGCCAGGAACTGGCACAAAAGAGCAGGAAGAACGACCTATAGAAACAGCGGCAGGCAAGTGTGATGGCTCAAAAGTACCTCGATAAGGAAACAAATCTTCCATATTGAAAACACGGGTTTGATATTCATATAAGCAGGCAAGTTAATCAATTATGCATTAGGGCCCATCTTGTGGATAATAGGCAAGCGGCCAATGGCTCGAGCATGAACTTTTTAAAAGAATGCTTCTGGAAGCGCTCATGGCGCACACGAACCTTTACAAAGTCGCCAAAATTAAACCCTGCCTGTTTACGATGAACATCAGCAGCTAGTTTAGAATCTGCATTACTCAAAGAAATATTACGTCTGATTACAACATGGGCATCACGTATTTGTCTAGCAAAGGAGTCTAGCAAGGCAAAAGTAAGTCAGGGGTAGTGAAATGAGGTGAATGGCTGGCGAGGGGTGAAACCATGAACAATCTTCAACAGACTTTTCCCGGTTGACCAATTGACCGAACTGTTTTAAGCATATTCAGCCGTAGGTAACAACAAATCCCAAGTGCCCTGACATTAACGAATGAGACATCCAAGAAGGTCACTTCAATTATTATTCACGACCTTAGTTGCCCATCAGTTTGTGGTGAAAGGCAGAGGAGAACTTTAGTTGAGTACCGAAGAGTTTCCAAAGTCCCTTCCTAAAGTAGCTGACAAACTTGACATAGCGATCAAACACGATTGAAATAGGTAACCCATGAAGACGGACAGCTTTATGAAAGAACAACTTAGCGACGTGTGAAGTGTCGACTGCATTACTGCAGGGAATGAAATGGGCCATGCGAGAGAATCTATTTATGACAACCATGACAGGGTCATGCCCCCTGCATGGTCTTAGGCAATCCTAAGACAAATTCCATGTAACATCTTTCCAAAGGATGTGTGGAATAGGCAACGGTATATACAACCCAGCGTTTTGTTTCTTAGCTTTAGCTAATTGACAAGTACAACACCGGGAAACAACGCGAGCAACGTCGCGTCTCCACAAGTGCCAATAAAACCGATCGGCCACCGAGGCCATGGTTTTGTCAGGCCCCGATGACCGGCATGCATTACCAATATATGAAAGTCCCTAATAGAGGTACGAGGAACGCATAATTTGGACCGCAAAACAAATGACCGTCTCGGAGAAAGAAATCCACTTGATCTCTCCTAGACCCATCCAAAACATCGTGGAAGATGAGGCCCAGTCATGACAAGTGGAGTGATCATCCTTGACGCATTCAAAACCAAGCACGTGGATGCTTAAGGACTAGAGAGAGAGAACGAGACGACTCAAGGCGTCGTCGGGCTTGTTCTCAACACTAGCACGATCTTTAAGAACGAAAAAGTAGTCCAAAAGAAACTCAACCCACGTGGCATGCTTATGACTCAACTATTTCATGCAATCTCAAGTGGTCGTTCTTGGGATTCATCATATCTGCACATGTTATTGTTGTCGACCCCAATGAGGTTCCCGCTGTCATAGACTAGCCCAAACCATCTTGGACATTCATAGTTTCCAAAGGAGTTCCAATGGACCCCTGCCGTTGTGAGAGCCTTCCAAAAGAGTAAGTAATGTATGATTGAGTCTCCCATCTTATGCCATCCTGACTTTTCTCAAGTCTTTGCGGTTCCCTGTGATGCGACCAAAGTACGTATAGGTGGCGTTTTGAGTAAAGAGGTCATACAGCTCCTTACTATAGTGAGAAACTCGACGAGTCTCGACATAAATACTCTCCGTGCGAGAAAGAGTTATATGCGGTTCTTCAAGCCTTATGGCATTAGCGGTATTAATTGTTGCCTCAAGAGTTCGTTTTATATTCTGACCTCGAGGTACTTAATTATTTACACTCTCGGCACAATCACTTCTCCAGATTGGCAAATAACTGTGTAGAGCGAAGAATCGGAAGAACCTGTCGAAGATGCGGTAAATGGGCTTCCCTTGTCCCATTGGAGATCCAGATTTCATCGAAGTAGACAACCAAGAATTTGCCAATGAAAGGACTCAATACTTGTCACAACGCGCATAAAGGTACTAGTGGCATTGGAGAGGCTAAAAGGCATAACCAACCACTATATAGTCCATCAAGAGTCTTAAATGCGGCCTTCCATTCATCCCCAGATTGAATCCAAATCTGATGATACCCACTACGTAGGTCAATCTTCGATACCAACAAGAGCACGACAATAAATCTAACATGTCGTCAAGACGAGGGATACATAACCTATACTTAACAGCCATTTTATTAATGGCGCTGCTGTCCACATACATCTGCCAATTAATGGTAGAGACCTCCGTTGCAACTCCTCACGTTCCTTGGGATTCATACGGTAATGCGAGGGATTAGGTACTTGTGATCCTGGAACCAAGTCAATAGCATGCTAAATATTTCTCATGGGAGGCAGTGTCGCGGGAAGGTCATGCAGTGTAACATCCGCAAATTCAGCTAACTAATGAGTGACCTCAGCGGGGAAGTCAAGTGTGGTAGAAAGCAGAACTAAAGAAACATCCTTAGGAACTATTGCGAGCACGATGCTGGATTCTTTGCTAGCCTCCTCAAATGCGATTCTATCTAAAATCTGGATGAACTTTCGTGGTGGTGGACAAGAGGAATGGGACCTCTGGGTGTGGGGGTGGGGGGGGGGGGGTGGGTTTAGGGCTATAAATGAACAGAGTTGTTCACGAATAGCTCGATGTTCGGTCTCTCAAAAACTCGTTCATGTTCGTTCATATAATAAGTGAACCGAACACGAACACAATTTTAGGGCTCGTTTATTAAACGAGCCGAGTTTGAACATAATAATGTTTGTTTATTTATGTTCGTGAAAAAAAGGGCTCGTTTACTTAACGAGCCGAACACGAGCCGAGCCTTATAAACAAACATCGGTTCATTTATTCATTAAAAAAATATAATATATATTATAAACCTACAAAAAATATCTACTTCTGTTGAGACTGTTGAGACGTGGAAGCATGTGAATCCTCTCTCTTTCTCTCAAAGTTCATTTTCTTCATCTCATTAGACAGAGACTCAACAAAAACCCACACCGCCGGCCAATACTCGTCGTCATCATATAGGCACATCGCCGGCTAGACCACCGGCCACACCGCTAGCCAGACCACCGGCCACACCGCTGGCCAGACCACCGCCCACGCTGCAGGCCAGATCATCCTCCTGCTACGGCCTTCTCTCAGACGATCGAATGGTCGTCGAACACCCTCTGCTCTCTCTCTCTCTCATCACACAAGCACACCGCCGGCCAAATCATCGCCGGCTAGACCTCTGCCAAGTCAGGCCAAAGCCCCACAAACGCAGATGCTCCTCCACACAGATCTGGCATCCCCCGATCAGATCTGGGATCTTTTACGACTCCAAGTCTTCATCTTCTTCTTCGGTCGTTTTTCCGGCCATACGTCTTCATCTTCTTCTCCGGTCGTTTTTCCGGCCATTTTTTTTATTGTCGATTCAATTTCTCTCTTTAGACGAACGAGCCGAGTCGAGCCTGAGTTGTGCGTTGACGAACTCGAGCCGAGTTCAAACACCCATGTCTGGCTCCTAAACGAACACGAGCCGAGCTCAAACACCCCTGAAATTATACGAACCGAGTTCGAACACACCCCTGTTCGGCTCGAACTTGGTTCGTATACAGCCCTAGGGGGGTTACTCTTGGGAACAGGTTTTGTGGGTTCAGTTGGACGTATCGCCTCTCATGCGAGAACGTGCATGTTATTATTGCTTCCGCGGTGAAGAACATCATGGTCATAAATCCAACCACGAAGGATGTGGGCAACTTCCAGGGGTAAAACGTTACACCAGATGGGGTGCGAATAAGGTCTAATACGAATAGGCACCACACATTGCTTAGACACGGCGAGAGGTGTCTTATCGACCCAAAAAGGACGAAGATGTGGTTCAGGTTTGAGTTATATCTTCTCAACTGGACGCTCAAAAACCACATTTAAGGTGCTTCACTCCGTCAATGACCAATTTAGAAACCATATACCCACCTTAGTTGCACAAAGCGGGGGCGGGAGCGGGAACGGGTGTGGGGGAGTGTAAGCACCAAGAAGAATCTGAGGTTTGGAGCGGCTTGAATAAATAAATGTGTAAAGAGTATTATCATTTGTTTAGTATAGGTTACATAGCCAGCTACAACAAACAAGGAGGCTTTAAGGACTTGAAGGAAGAGAGAAACAAGAAATTGAGTTGAAAAGGGCTTGATTTTCAGGTATTCTCTCACTTGTTCCATGCATCTCTATCCAGCTAACGGGATTGAGTTCCCATATTAGCTTGGGACGAGATTCCATGGAGCTCCTAACTTGGGATCGCAAAAGCGAGTTTCCGAGAGAGAAACTTCACCATATTAGGAGTTTCCTGTAACTAAGATACCCACACTTACCAAAGGTGTGAAAAATGCTAGTTCGACGGTAATCATTCTCCGTAGGGGTGGAAAGGATGCATCGCATAACACTAACGGGCCGGCAGTCAGCTCCCATTGGGCATTATATTTTTGACCTGACTCATTCAAATAATCAAGAGCATCGAGCTGCTCAATATGGTTTTGACCATCGTTCTTTCCTTTGGCCTGGTCAATGAGCATAATGCGCTAAGGGCATCGAGCAGCGATATGCTGGTTGTTATGGCATTTACGGCACTCAGTGCTAGCTCGTGAAGCAGTCGAAGGAAAGGGTGGAGCCAGACTGGATTGGTCCTTGACAGGGTTGGAACCACCCCTAGGGGCAATTGGGTCAGGCTAGATGACATTCTTAGAAACTGGTGGGTTGCCTACGTTACGCCATTAGGACTTTGGAAAGGGGCAGTCCTCAAGGATTAGGCCACCTAAAGCAAAATGAGAGAGCGATCGACGCGATGGAGCATTCTTGAGATAATGATCGTATTCCAGGGCCTTGAAATAGGCATCTTCCATTGTGTCAGGACTATGAAGTTTGACTTTGGACCTGAGCTTAGGCTTCTGGCCGGTGATGAATCTAGCAGTTGTAACACACAATTCCTCCTGAACGTTAGATCCCATAGCAAAGTCCTAAAAGAAAGACATAAAATCAGATACGGTACTTGTTTGTCTGCTCGTCAAGAGTTGCTCAAGCATTGCATTGATGGTCGGTAGGAAGATATTTCTTAGACAATTTGGTCTTCAATTCGTCCTAAACGGTGATGGGTGGTTAACCTAAGCAACCAATGTTATCGACAACCCCTTGCCAATAACGTTTTGCAAATCCTACCAGCTTCATTTTAGCAAAGTGTAAATGATGCTGGTCAGACATACCGTACTAGTCGAAGTAGTCCTCTAACTCATGTAGCCAATCCCGATTCTTTGAATCGAGCCGACCATCAAGACTGGAGACATCCACCTTGACTTCCCCCACCTTGACTTCCCTAGTACATTCATCATCAAATGGGGGCCAAAACTAAGTGTGAGCAGATGATTGGACAAGCGACAGAAGGGTAATCATGTATAGGATGGCCATTGGGGAAGACTTTCTTGTCGTCTCCCAACATGTGAGAGTCTCTAATAACAGGTCCACGTTAAAAGGAGCTCCTGAGGGAGTAGGGGTGGGCAAGAAACTAGTGGTCAATCTCGAGGTGCTGTGGCCGCGAGAAGATGCAGCGACAATGTTACCCTGCGGTTGTTTCTCCTGATGTTTAGATTAATTGAGCTGAAAGTTCTCAAACCTTTGATCAATGCTATCATTAATCTTGCCAAATTGTGAGATCAATAAGTCGACAGAGTGCTTAACATTATTCATGGATTAGGCAAGAGAATTGACTTAAGATTGGTTTCTAGCTCTTTATTCGTCACCATGGTTAAACGGCAAAAGTAGGCGTTGGGGAAAAATAAAGGAGTTGCCAAAATCAAAAAGCAAAACTACGACAAGTAACAAAATTATAACTACCATGGCGTCTTCGTTAAAAGTAGTCTCTGGTGAAGATTTCTAAGTGGGATCGTCCTAAGAGAGGGTAACTACGAAATTCTTGTCTTGTTTTTTTTTTCCTTTCGGTTTCTCTTTGTTTTTTGGTGGGAAGTATCAGACTACTAGGCGGGCAAAAGATGGACCGTACAACCTAATGATAGAAGAAGCAGCACTGAATCAATATAGGAGACGTGTAGCTTCTCAAAGTAGTAGTAGCCTACCACTTCTTCCTGCGAGAAAGTGGGCGTGTTGTGGCACGAACGTGATGGTAGCGATGGGATAATAATGCTACTGGAAGATCGCAAAAGAAGAAATTCTCTCTCTCTCAAGCAAGCTGGCGACGACAAAGAGGGGGTGAAGTGATTATGCGACCAGATGGAGGGTAGGGAAATAGCGGGCGCGACAACTACAAGGGAGTTGGCTAACTAAATGTCGCGGCGGCAGAACCTTGATGACAGCGGTGAGGCGGGTGTAAGACGATGTCGGTTTTTTTTTTGTGGGTGTGTGAGGTGAAGGTCGCGTGGTCGTGAACAAGGTTTCAATAGTGAGAACAGAAAGAGAATGGCAACGTGGATCGAAATTAGGTCTAATGGATACCAAATCGATGCAGTCAACTTTGTATAAAAAAGGAAATTGGGAACTAAAAACAGAGAATTGGAGCCCTTAGGTAGATGAAGGATTAACAGAGAAAATACCAGTTTGATAATTTAATTCGTAAAACCTGCCCATTAGATATTGGTAGAGGTCTATGAAGCACCGGTGCGGCAGTCTGGGGAAGCACTAGCACCGGGTGCGCGTCGGGTGAGGGTGCGTTGGGTGCGGCGTGAGTCCAAACAATTTTTTTTTTCAATTTATTTTCTGGATCTTGGGTGCTGCTCCGACACACACCCAGGGTTTTTTGGCAGAGAGTAGAAGAAGAAGAAGAAAGAGACGAAGGAGAACAAGAAAGAGAAAAAGGAAAAGAAGAAGCAGAAGAGAAGAAATAACCTCCGCCAAAGCGGTGAGGGTCTTACGGTGAGAGGCGACCGGCGGTGTACAGCTGCAACGGCGACGGCGCCCCTCCTTGCAGAGTTGTGTCGGTGTTGTCTATTTCTTAGTTGCATGAAGCGGGAGCGGGGGGGGGGGGAGCGTAAGCACCTAGAAGAATCTAGGTTGGGAGCGGCTTGAATAAATAATTGTGTAAAGAGTATAACTATTTGCTCTCTATGTTGTACTTAATTATGGTGTACTTACTTTTTTCCTTGAAAATACCATAAGCAACAGTGAATTGTTACTTATTACTTGTCACATCACGTGGCTACCAGCTACTTGCCTTTGAAAATAACAAAGGTAAAGGTTATTTTGCTGCTGTTGTTCATTTCTCAAGACATTTCTAGACGGCACATTTCCCATTTAATAAGGTTAGACATGGGGCCAAAAATGACTTGGAGAGAGAGAGAGAGCTATGTTCTCTCGATGACGGTAATCAGCAACGCAAAAGAAGGCTTTAAGACCTTGAAGGAAGAGGGAAATAAGAGATTAAGTTGAAAAGGCTTGACTTTTAGGTACTCTCTCACTTGTTCCATGCATCTTTGTCCAGTTGGCGGGATCGAGTTCCCATTTTAGCTTGGGACAGGATCCAATCGAGCTCCGAACTTAGGATTGCAAAAGCGAGTTTCTGGGAGAGAAGCGTCACCACATCAGGATTTTCCTGCTACTAAGGTTTGTTTTGGGTGACAGCTGTGTTATAACTTATAAGCTAGGGTGTCTATGAAAGTTTTTGTTATTATGTTTAACTCCCAACTTTATTGACAATCTTTTAAAATAGCCCCACTATTTTTAAAAAAATAACGTAACTTCTACAAACTTTGTCATATTTGGCTATGCACTTTCAATATTTCTAAAGTAGCCCACAAAATTAACAAAATACCTTATTGTTTGTCTAAAATAGCATTATTTTTGTTACATATAAATAATAAATTTTTGCCGTATACCCGTCGCACCCGTATCCTATTTGATCTATCCGTGTATCCGCACCCGTATCGCATCCACACCGGAATCCGTGTAATTAGGTTGAGGTCCTTCTAGAGGATAAAAGCAGAACTTAAAGTTAAAAACTTAGCCAAATAACGCCTAATTTAAGGGGTTGCATAATTAATGGTCGATTTCTTATTATTTCGTAACTTAAGCATGAAAATCTTCATTCAGGGCTTGGCTTGCATGGGGCCATAATACGGGCACGCTTGTCGAATGTGAATTTGGGTCTCCGAGGCCCACCACTCATGCATCAATCTAAGAGTAGGTACCTAATGAAAATGCAATTACAACTGCGAAGTAACTTAGCCTTCCTTTGCATGCTCTTTGCATATCATTTGTTCCAAGTTGTTGCTTGCACCTTGAGGCCTTTCCCATGCTTCTAAGTTAATCCTTTAAGCTTTTCTTAATTTCATTTTAGATTTCCAAGTTTCAAAACGTGTCTTCATGAGTGTTTGCGAATATACCTACTAAGCATCCACGCAAAGCACACGTTAGAACACAATTAATGTGTTGTTGTCATCAATAAATGACGAAAGCCTAGGTTATCTAGCATAGGGATAACATAAATGTTTTCAGTCTTCCTTTTTGTTGCACTGTTTATGCACGAGGTTATTTTACCTCTAGTACTCAAATATATTTTTGTCTCCCATGGTTATTAATTGTAGGAAGTTGACTTTGTATCAGTGTGCCGAATCAGTTAACTCAACCACCACTTTTTGCAGGTGGATGAAACCCTTGATCTGTTTGATGAATTACAGCTGCAGCATCAAGCAGTAGCAACAAAGACCAAAACTCTTCATGATGCATGTGACCGATTGGTGTGGTCCTCTTTCTTTCTAAAATTTTGATTCTTCATTTGCTTAGGGTACTGATTCTCTTGGTCTTTAAAGCTGGCATGATATGGCACTGGCTTTGGAACGTTAACGTTGATGATATGTGTCATGGCACTGCTTTTGTTTTAGCAAAAACTTCTGGGTCATACTTGGATGTGTGATATCTTTTGTTGGTCTGGCTAGCTTGTGGCATAGTAACACTAAATTTTTTTACGACGATATTGCTGTAGATGTCGAGGCCCAGTAATGAATTTCGGTTGAGATAGACTTCTACTTTTCTTGTAGAGCTGAATGATCTTTAGACACTTTCTGTCCGTTTTGGACTCATTTTGGTTTTTTGTTGCTTTTGCAGCTTTTAGAGAAGCAAAGACTGATAGAGTTCGCAGAATCACTTCGCAGTAAGCTCAATTACTTCGATGAGTTGGAAAATGTAAGTGATCAAAATTTTAAAGTTGTCGGGCCTTTTTTTTTTAATAACTAGTATATCATTAAAAAAAAACCATTAAAACAGGGCGATTTTCGGTGCAAATCATCTATCTATATACAACAAGAAGCTGTCCAAGAATGAAGCAAAACCTTCATGGGAATCTGAAGCCTCCCTCTGTGTCCCAACAAAAAGAGAGTAGACCAAAAGAAGGCCTTAACCCTTTAGACTTGTAATATGACACCCTCAAGCACCCTTCAATGTTTGATAGTTACTCCCGGATATTAAGTTCAATCTCGTATCGGTGCTTGGCTCAAGGTATAGCAAGATTCTTGTTATCTATGTCGCACCAGAAAAGAAGATCTTCCATCAGTTCACTTGGTCTTTATTGTGGCGATCCAACACTAAAGTTGAGCTTTGCACTTTATCAGCATCCATTCTTTGAAGAAGAGTTGATCTAGAACTGTCACGTAATATATGGGCCGTTAGATTGAATGCCGTTTAGTTGCTGGGATTTTTCAGGTTAAAAAATACTCCAGCTGCAAAGCACCAAATTTGGTCAAAATAGTTGCTGGATTTGTTGATATAGGTCACGAATCTCACTCAGGTATGTGAATCGATGATCCTAAGTGGGGAGCTCGACAGGGTCGCACTTCAATCTGCTGGCATGGGAGCTTGAACCTATTTTTCAGAAGAAGTTGTTTGATATGCTCTTGTTAGCAAGCTAGGATTTTAAATCAAAAGGGACAAACAGAGAGAGGAGAAGAAGAAGACGGAGAAATCAATGAGTTTAAGCAGGAAGAAGAAAAAGAAAACAAGGAAAAGAGAGTGAGGAAGTCCATGCCTTAGTTGTAGCATGTAGATGTAACCCACTCAATATAGCCCACAGCTAGGAAGCGCAGACTCCATGCGGGTGCCGATACGACACGGGTGCGGATACTCGCATACGTCGCATTAAAAAAAAATTAAATTGACGAGATACGGGTGCGGCGGGGGTAGATGAAATTTTTTTAAAATTTTCAACCAAATTAGTAAGGGAGTTCGTTAAATTTGATGGGCTTTTTTCGTAAGTATTGAAATTGTATTGTATAGTATAGCTGAAACAATAAAGCTTGTGCTATTACTGTTATTTCTCTGAAGTATTGGGGCTAGTCTAAGTAATATGCTAAGTAAGTGGGTACTTAAATAAAATAGCTGAGTGAAATGATTGGTTGAATACAGCCGTCAACCACATAGAACATAACTTTTTTTGTGGATTGAAAACCTCAAAACCCACATCGGTAACAGGTGGTGTGTCCTTCTCTGGAATCACACTTTTCAAAGATCACTTCCGAACACCGCTGGCCGCCAGCGTAACTTTGGTCGCCGCACGCGGCTGCTTGCGGTCGCCCGTGACTTCTTCTTCTTCTATCTCTTTCTCTCCAGTCTCCTCTCTGTCGAAAAACCCTAGTTACCTCTCTTTTTGGGTTCTATCATCACCCTGAGAAAATTTTTCAAGATTCGACTTTGACCCTCAATTATCCAGTGCATGTCTCTGCCGTGTCCCAGTCGCACCCAAAATTTGGAAAACTGATTACACAAATAAACAATTTTGGACACGCATCAGGTGTGCACTCATGTGGCACCCGCACCCGACGCGCGCCCCATGCGCACCCGGTGCTGGTGCTTCAATCAAAATGCCGCACATGTGCTTAATAGGCTCACAATTTAGCTTGACCTCCGAAGTTGTCCTATATTGGACAGACTTCATGTACTATTTTACAGTTTTTGGGGCTTTATGTCTCTTCTACTCAGCTTTTTGGTTTTTGGCGAGCTTTCATTAACTTTTGGGTTTTTTATCGGCTTTGGTAAGATTTTTTTTTATTGCTTACTGTGTAAAACTTATACATATCTACGACATTTATCCCTTTTTGGTACTTAAGTGTATGAGTATATGTTTGATCGTTATTCAATCCGCTCCCAGCTGTGATTCTTCTAGGTGGTGACGATTTGGCGCCTCGCTCCCACTCCCACTCCCTATCCTGCTCCCCACATCTAGGGATCAATGGCTTTCACTCCAGTCAAAGGCATTCTAACTGAGGTGCCTTGATTCGTCTGGTGCTTTGTGGGTCTGTATGTTGGGGAAGCAAATGTGAAGTTTGGGCTCGTTAAATACCAGGAAAAGGGTTGGCTCACATTTATATAGATCTAAGGTTGCAAGCACATTTTGCGGAGGAGGAAGTTTAACCAGGCTTTGGCAGCATGTTGTGGAGACAAGGCTCCAGGTCCAGATGGCTTTAGTATGACATTCTTTCATCATTGTTGGCAAGTTTAAAGGAGGATGTGATGGCAGCATTATGAGACTTTTTTGAGTTGGGGGAGTTTTGAATGATGTCTCAATGCTTCTTTTGACACTGATTCCGATTAGGGAGCGCATAGAAAATATTCGACACTTTAGACTGACTAGCTTGGTTGGCATTGTCTATTTGTTTTTGTTGGCTAAAGTCTTTGTCTATTAGACTGCGTGAGGTTTGGATGGGTTTATTCCAGAGACAAAATGCGTTTTGGAACAAGGCGAGTTTTGGATGCAGTGCTTATAGCTAATGAGTGTTTGGAAGATAAGCTGGCAAAGGGTGAGTTGGGAGTGGTGTGCAACTTAGATACAGAGAAGGCCACAGTTAATGGTGGGTTGGGGTACCGAATTTGATTTTGGTTGAAATGTTGGTCTGCGGAGATTTTAAAAATGTTTGCCTGTAAATCCATATTGCCTTGAGGGAATGATTATAAGTTGCCTTTTTCACATTTGCTTTCTTGGACTTGAGGTTCTCTATATTGTTTTCATATAGATAAAAAGCTTCTACTTTCATTCAGAAATTTCGATGCTCACTTGAAATTATCAACGCCACAATAGTTTACTAATACATCTCCCCGCAGGTTGCTACTATATTTCATTCTTCAAACATGAACGTTGCCTCTGGGAATTTCCTCCCACTGCTCAAAAGACTTGATGAGTGCATTTCGTGAGTACATAGTTATGTCCAGCAATTGCATGAGAATGTTTGTGTTTCACATTAGAATTTTGAACATCTCTGATATGTTGATTTCTGCTAATTGTGAATGACCAAGTATTAAAGATTGTAGCGTTTACCAAAATGATACAAGAAGTTACTGCCTTCTTGCATGTGATTTAACAATGTTCTTGATTTTAAGACTTGATGTATCTCGTTCATCTTTTCTTTGCCTCGTTTAGGTATGTTGAAAGCAATCCACAGTTTGCAGAGTCCAGTGTTTACTTGGTTAAATTCCGGCAACTCCAGGTACCGAAGAGATTACTTTCAACAACACATGGATCAATTTGTTGATTTGTTGAAAGTAGGACCACCTATTTTTTACAAATGGGTGAGATGTGTTCTACCATTTATACTTTTTGTAGTTCAAGATTTGAGAATTGTGTTGAATGTGTACATGTTACAGTCTCGAGCGTTGGGTATGATTCGATCTCATGTGCTCTCTGTTCTGAAAAGTACTTCTTCTCAGGTAAGGCCATGTTACTGCACTGAAAAGTTTGCCTTTAGTTAAAAGAGGATCTTGAACTTACTTTCTCTCAGTTTATGACCACTTTATCTGTTTGCAAAATTAAGTTCTAGTTATTAAACAAAATGCTTTTCACATTGTTTATAAGGTCCAGGGAGCAATCCGGAGCAGTGGCGACAGCATCGCTGCGGTTTCTGAGGGTGTGGAGGCATCTGTTATCTATGTCCGCTTCAAGGCTGCTGCAAATGAGGTAATCGGGGGCGTGAAAACTGAGTACATAACATGGGAGTGGGATTACATGGCACGATCTGATCTTTTTTGGTACATGACAATGTAAGTGGTATCTGCTGTAGCTTAAGCCAGTCTTGGAGGAAATTGAAAGCAGATCCCAAAGAAAAGAGTATGTTCAGATTCTTGGAGATTGCCACAAACTATACTGTGAACAGAGGCTTTCCTTGGTGAGCTGATGATTGCTTATTTGTAGTTTCCTTTAGTTCGATACAATTTTTTTTTTGTTTCTCTAGTTGATTGTTTGCTCTTACAGCATATTTTTTTTTAAAAGGTAAGGGGCATAGTCCAAAGACGCATTTCAGAATATGCCAAGAAAGAGGCATTGCCATCATTAACTAGATCTGGATGTGCATACATGATCCAGGTAGTCTTGAAGTTACTTATTTTGATTATTGCACTTTATCAAATTCCCTTTGTTTGTTTATAAAATAAAAGACTGAATTACGTTAGATAGAAACCCTAATGGGTCTGTATTATGCCCGAGACTAAACCAACTTATCGTAGTACCCTCATGCTAATAGTCTATCTATTTCATACTCTTAGAAAATTATTCCAAATTTAAAATACAAACAAAATCGAACAAACATAACCAAGACCCTTGGAAAAAAACACCACAGAAGGTCACCACCACGCCACTACAAGCCAATTCAAATGCTTTTGCAAGAACTCAATGACGTAGAAAGGCCACAAACGCAAGGGGACTCCATCTGCAATTATTAATGTCAAAGGTCCCCAGGTGCCAACGCCATAAAAAAGTCACCAACATAAAAGACTCCATGCAAGTCTCATCGAAATGTCATAATACAAAGGACCCCACATGCAAGTGCCGTTTGAAAAGTCATTAAAACAAAGGACCCTGTGTGCAACGGTTCTCAAAGGACCAACGCCGTCTGGAGGTTAACAAGACAAAGGACCCACGCACAATGATCTTGTGAAAGCCAGAAACCCACCAACAACAAGAATATAAACCAAACTCGAGATTGCGGCAATAAACACCCTGGCAACTGTCTTCTTGAGAACCAAAATTTATGAACTAATCTGATTATGGATATTACCACATAATTCTCCCCTTCAAGTTGAACAACTTGCATAGAAACAAAACAGGAGCCTAGCAAACAAGGCAGCCCACAATTCTCCCCCTCAAGCTTGAAACTTGTTCCAACATGAACCAAATTCAGACACAGCAAAACAGCAATCAAATGGTATCCGTGACAACATATATATCATTTAACCATTTCAAAACAACTTAGATTTAAGAACACCCCAATCCACAAACAAATGAAAGGCCTAAAAGTCAACAATTGTAGGCCACATCCTTTTAAATTACAAACCCACATAAGCACAATGTCTACCTCTGCCACCATACAATCCACTAAATAGATATCTACCATCAAAAGTGGCCAAACTCAAAGTGCTTACCACTGATCTCTTTGCAAGACAAACGAGACCACTAGTTTTTGAATTGTTATGTTTTCTCCTTAACCAAGTAATCAACAGTGAACACAAAAAGTGCCAAGTCACTACATTACCAGAAAATGCGCAACTACAATGGAAGTATGAAACACATCTGCTTTGAATCGTGGACAAATATAGCAGGTGAAAAGAGATCTATTGGTAGCAAATCTGTCTCCTGAAAGGTATGGCCAGAGTTGTGTCATTCATATCACACCAATGAGGAGGATTTGCCATCATTTCATTGGTCTTTATTGATTCAAGACCTCAAGAAGACTATTAGAGTTATTATATCTAAAAGTTTGTCATGTATGATCTTTTTTGGGGAAATATCTGTAGGCTGTTGGATTGAAGGCCTGTGGCTGGGATTTTTCAGGCTTAAATATACTCCAGCCGTAAAGCAATGCCTTTGGTCAAAACGGTAAAAAAGTTGCTATAACTTGTTTCAGAAACATTTTGACTGGGCTGCTTTGACTGATCTGCTGCTTTGTGGGCATTATGTTGGAGAAAAATGTGTGAAGGTTGGGCTAACATTTATGTAAAGCTGGAAGATATTGAAAGGCTTGGGCCTCTCATATTGGCTCCCTAATTTGAAGTTGCAGCCTAGCAAATACAACTGTACTCCATCTGTACCTTATTTATTTCTTATTCAAGCCGCTCCCAACAGTAGGTACTATTGTTGATTTCCCTATCAAGATCCAAGACAAGAAGGTGGAGATATTTTGTGAACCAACAACTTGGAGACCATATTTTAAGTATTTATAGACAAGTATATAGACGTAACGGCGTATATCTGCTGTTAAACATATTGAATAATGCGCTGTATATGCTGCTGCGAGATGCAGATCTGCATGAAGAACTATGGAGTCAGGATTATCTGGGTGGCAAAGATCTAATACAATCATTTTTTTCTGCAAAATGAAGAGTTCTAATGGGTAAATTACTAAAATTAATGTACTGGAAGGCATACAAATGACTTCTGTTCTATTTGACTTTGCATTAGTAAAGGGCTGTATTCTTTCCAGGATGGAATCAACTTTTTTGTCTGTACTGCTGCTAAAGTAAATTTTTTTTTTAATGTCTGGTTTTGGGAAAAGGAATCTTCCAAGTTGTTGCCTGATTTGTTTTGTAGTACAAGGTCCAACAATCTGTTATGTTAATGTTGTTTCTCTTGGTGAAAGGGACATCTCATGCAAACCGATGTTTGGAATATATTCTCAGGCTGGGGATGAAATTTTTTTGCTGGCCTGTTGAGAAGGCTTTACTCAGTCTGTCATGCCTTCAGGGTGGGGGTGCTAGGAAAAATTGGTTCTTATTGAAGTTGTCTGTAAGAAATGTTTTTTTCTCACGGAGGGACATTTATTCTCCTGGAATTCGTGTTTCGTGTCACCTTAGGGTGGGATTTTTCATTTGGAGGCGACTGTAAGGGAAGGTAGCTTGAGGAGACGGAAGTAAATTTTGTGTGCAAGCTAAATGGGCCAAAAGTGTAGTTAAATCTCTTGCATTCCGGAATGGTGAAAGAGATATTGGAGTTGGTGGTTGGTACTTGGTCGTTTTCTTATTAATTGTGATTGACTTGTTACGGACTATAGGAGATGACAGAGAGGATGAAGTATTAGGATTGTACTTATGAGTTTTTGTGTTTGAGGCGGGAATGGAACAATATGCTTTTGCAGAGATGCAACACAAATCTTTTTGAAAGAGTTTGATGTGCTGAAAGGGCCATGATGGTAGATCATCTTTTCTTGCATTCTGCATTCGTAAAGAGACATTGGAGATGGTATATTAATTAGCTTGTTCGCTTTATAGGAGGCGAGAAGGAGGATGAAGCTTGGGGTATACTTGCATGCTTTTTGGGTGTTTGGGAGGGGGAGGAGGGGCAACTGCCCCAAGCTTAGATAATTAGCTAACCCAGTTTTAAGTTTTAACTACTGATTAAACTTTGGAGTCATAGGAATTAGGATGATGAAGGATTGAGGTTTATATGAGAATTAGTTTGGTTTTATGCCTAGAAGATCCACTGTGGAGCTGTCTTTTTTATCAGCTGAATAACAAAGAATCTTTTTTTGATAAGTACACACGTATTAACTAAACATTGCCCAATAGAGAGGGTGATAACCCCAAACAAGGCTATACAATCTCTACTTATCTTTCTATACACAGCAAGAAGCTATCCAGAACTAAGTAGGCATCATTGCACCTTATAGAATCATCCGCAGCCCAACAAAGGGCAAAACATCTCTTTTCATTTTGATAAAGGCTACTAGACGTCTTCAAAGACTTGCTTATTTCTCTCTCTAAATGCACCCAAACAAGCAAAAAGGAATTAATGCCCATAATCTTCCATCTTTTCTTGTCTAAAGACCAGTTCTCGTTAAGTCGATCACTGACCTTGTTTAGCACTCTCTCTTGTATGGCAGTTTGAAAAATAAAAGCGCCTCTAAAGGTGGTTTTTTTCACCCGGTACCTGGTGTACTTCTTTAAACAGAATCCTCTATACAAACACTTGAAGAAATGGTATCTTATTCATGTCTGGCAGCAGAAGAAATTGTTACCCCACATTCTTTCCATTGCTTCCCCCCCCCCCCAAAAAAAAAAGAAAAAAGAAATTTGGTAATTTCTTCTCTGTATTTTGTACCCTGGGTTTTTCCAAGAAGGTTTGTGGACCTCTTTTGGAGTTGGACCTCCGGGTGTTGCAAAATGCCACCTCTCTGGGGTGGAAAGTAGTGAGCATACATTTGAAGGCCTTTCTTTGT
Organism: Escallonia rubra; assembly: GCA_033065855.1. NCBI lineage: Eukaryota > Viridiplantae > Streptophyta > Magnoliopsida > Escalloniales > Escalloniaceae > Escallonia > Escallonia rubra. The sequence continues at coordinate 409,704 of JAVXUO010002663.1, read as the reverse complement.
ATGCCATATAATTTAAGCAATCTTTCTTGAGGATATTGTGCTTTTGGTCTTTGTTGGACTCCTTAGATTAATTGCTTTATCTCACTCATGATTCCGGTTATTTATATTGAGTACCCCATGTTTATATCAGTTTGCGCCCTCTGAAACATTTTTACTGTATACTTTTACCACCCAAAAAAATGAATACGTAACATCCTGAACGGAACATACATGTAAAGTTTCTTTCCTCTCTTCATGACTCTCCATTGGTTGAGCTAGAGGAAAAACTTGGTATTCCTCTGCTTGCTATTGAATCTGATTCGCAATATCTGTTACAAAGAACTTCCTACCATTTCAGATCATTATGCCTTGTAACTTCATTATCCAAAAGGTAAACTTGTTTTTGAGGCTTGTTTATGGAATTTGACGGATTCATGTCCCTCCAATATAATCTGCAAGCCGTTCTTAATTCCTTGCATGCTTAGTTTTCAGTTTTCTCATGAGCATCTCATGCTATTCTTTTGCGCAGTTTCTTCAGATTTTGTCTCTACTATCTTTTTGTCTTCTTGCAACAAAACTTTTCTTCCTCAATAAGAGTCGCACTGCTAGAATCACTGTTTTAAAAAATGTGTAAGGACTAAGAAGCAATGGCCAGAATTGTTTGTCCCCTCAATTGGACGTCATATCTTCGCAATGAATTTGTAATAAGCATAAAAAAGGCCTGGAAATAGGTAGTGCACCATATACACAAATAATAAGGCAATGCTCTCTAGAAACCCCAAGCATAAATGCTTTATTTCCCAAGATGAAACATGATTACAGTGCTTTTTAGATTGTGTATGGTCATTTCGGTTTTGAATGGCATTTGTGCAGCCAAAGGGCATCTTATCTTTCATGCTAGTATGCTTCGGAAAATAAATACGATCCATATCAAGTATTCTCCCTGAGAGCATATATCATTTTGTTCTTTTGATGTGGGGGCATATCAAAGGAGGCATTCAAGGTATGAACTTAGCTACCATGCTGGATGAGGCGGAGTCATTTGATCCCCAAAATTTTCGGACCCATATTTTTTAAAAGTATTGCTTGGTCGTAGTCTGAAGTTCATATTACAATAACTCTTCCTCTCACTTTCACACGCGCGAACGTACACTCTTCTTTCTTCATTTTATATCGTTAACTACTCTTCTAGTTTCCTCCCCCTTCTATGAAATGTACTTGACTTACCTACAGCATACTACAGACAATATGCAGAGTGGACATAGCTGACAATTGGAAATTGCAGGTCTGTCAGCTTGAGCATCAACTATTTAATCATTTCTTCCCATCATCTTCGAAGGATATTTCAAGTTTGGATCCATTAGTAGATCCTCTGTGAGTTCTCTGAACTAACTTGTCAAGTCTTTTCTTCATACCCTCCTGTTTCCCCTTTCTCCCTTCCTTGTCATTGAATGGACTAGTTTTTGCTTTTTCAAATGATCACAAAAAAACAATCAACATACATTCTGTTGTCTAACAATGTGTTGGATTATCTACTGAAATTGTCCTCCAAAACACAGTTGAAGCTGATATTTGATACAGATGTGACCATGCTGTGTTTTATACCCTTTTCTCCAATTATCTTTCCTGTGGGTTATAGATTGGTTGCATTATTTAAGGAATTAAGGCATCAAGCATTTTTTTCTCCTTCATTTTTTATGATTTCGAAGCAGAAGTCTTGAGCTTGTCCGTCTGTCTCCTAGGTTTACATGGACTGCCTAGTGAGATTTTCCTTTTTCTGATTCGCCTTAACTTGAATGGAATCAGTATTGTTTGAAAAGTTTGCCCAAACCTCTGGCTCATAAGATTTTTGAAGTATTGCCATTACCTCAATGCTGGAAATAATGCTATTGTGGCACCCTTGACCACTTCCTCCTCCTTTTAGGGTCGCAGCTAGGTAGCACGGACACCGTGTCCAACACCGACCGGGACACCGGACACCGCAATTTCCAAAAAACCTGATTTTGGAAACCGTGGGACACTGCTGAATTTTTTAATATATATATCAATTGGAGAAACTGAATTTCGTTCAAAATGGATGAGAAAGAAAGCCAATAACATGAAATAGTCTCAACAGTAACAAGAAAACAGCAGTTGAATGTCTCAAGAGTACCAAGATTAAAGTCTCAACAGTAAAAAGAGACAAGGAAAAAAGACATAGGACCAAAGGCATGAAAGAGATGTTTTATATAGCCAGATGGGTCTGTAAATGAGGTCCGAGATGTTGACCCCTCTTACTTTGGACTGTGAAGCTTGGATGCTTTAGGTAACAAAAAGAAGGAAAAGAGGAAGAGACGAGAAAGGAAATATTAGTTAAGTTTTGCTGGGTCTATCTGAATAGGGTTTGGCCTAAAAGTTCATTTCTAAAAAAAAAAAAAAACCCAAATTTGTCCCTGAAATAAATTTGAAATAATGTATTTTGGCCCCATACGCATGGACACTTCTTCAAGAGGTGTCCGACACGGTGTCCGGAAATAAATAAGTAAATAAATTCGGACACCGCTGAGAGGTGTGAGACATGTGTCCGCAGGTGTCGGACACCATACCTCAACCTATATGAGGTGTCGGTGCTTCCTAGGGCCGCAGTGACCACTTTATACCCTCTCCTAAAAGTGTCTTGGAATGCATTCCATGTATTGTTAACCGCCATGCTTACCCTTCTCCGAAAACCCCTTGTAAAGCTGAACAATGCCATCTTCTCCTGACATTGAATCTCATCTCAATGTGTTCACTCTCTTATGCGCACGCATGATATAATGGAAGAACCTGTATAAACATGACCTAGAATCTTACCTGAACTTCCGAAGATATTATTAAGGAATTTGCTAAAGCCTCTCCCCATCACCCCCCTCCCACCAACTTTTTGTTTTGACCAGTGGAAGATCCTTTATCTTTCTCTGCCAACAGTCCCTGTTGTTATCAATATTCCTCTAAGTGCAACAAAGTACAGGGCGCACTTAGAGATCTTTATATCCTTTCAGCCTTTCAGCGGTCAAAGCTTTGTTCTTGGGTACCAAACTCCTACTCACTTAGCTGTATACCTTGTTTTTTTTCTCCTATTTTAGTCGATAAGTCGAATCATTGCCCTGAGTTTTGTTAATCATATTTTTCATTCTCAAGCATCAATCTGATTCAAGTTCTCTCTGTTAGTGTCAGAGTTGGCTACTTTCGTTCAGGTGGATTTGGTAGGGTTCTCTTCACCTCACACATCTGACCTTCATAACGTGTTTACTGATTTTGCAGGTGTACTCATTTGTACGACACGTTGCGCCCAAGGCTTATACATGAAACAAATCTTGATATTCTTTGTGAACTAGTGAATATTCTTAAAGTTGAAGTCCTAGGAGAACAACTCGGCCGGCGAAGTGAATCATGGGCTGGATTGCATCCTACACTAGACAGGATTTTAGCTGATGTTCATGAGAGGTTAACTTTTCGTGCTAGAACCCATATCCGTGATGAGGTAATTATTGCTGAAGGAAGCTTTGCTACCAATGTCTTGTACATTTTGCGGTAGCTGCCGCGCACAGCTTTTATTTATGCTAAGAACTGATAGTTGGTTTTAATCAAAAGTTAATGGAGTATAATTCTTGAATACAGTATCTTGGATAGCTCCATAATTTATGAAAAATATTACTTCAACAGATGACCCAATTTGAATTGTGTGGGAAAAGTTTCTTAGTTCATCGTTGCATGAGTTTGTAAAGTGGTCGAATTGAAAGAGTTTTCAGTTAAAATTAAGAAGCAATTAATTCGAAAACTGTCAGTTGAAATTGCTACATCAGACACATCATGATTTTTGGTGAATGGGGTCTTCTATTGAGAGAGCTGAAACAGAGTCGGAACGGAATTAATACCCATCATGGAGGACTTTATATCTTGCGTTGAATTTCCAAATATTATAATTGAGGCTGGTGCATCACTAATATTCATGGGTGACATTCTATTACAGTATCGATTTGCTTGCCTTTTCATGACAGTTATTCTGATAAACAACTAATTTTCTTCATATAATTCCATTTATGTTCCTCAGATTGCGAATTATATTCCCTTTGATGAGGATTTGAATTACCCTGCAAAACTGGAGCAGTTAGCTGAGGTGAAAACAGAAGTTACTTCTGTAAGTGCTATAGCTTTCTCATATATGATCATTAATTATTAGTAATTGCTCATATTTGTTTAATTTTAGTAGTTTTTGACCCGGCAAAGGCTGAAGAACTGACACTCTGTGTGAAAGATTTTTATACATTGAAGGCATTTGTTTCATTTCTAGTGTTTGTGCCATCTCTAGTTCACCGCAATTAGTTCTGGTCCGAGGGGCAGAACGCAAGTTATACTCCTATCTGTTGCTTCCTGGCATTTATAGGCATTGTGTAGAACCTAATTTACAACTCCATACTCTTTGTATCACATCTTCCTACTTGCAAAACTACAGGCAGATGAAAGCTCAAATGTCTTCCAGACTTGGTATCCACCCCTGGAGAAAACTGTGTCTTGCTTGTCCAAGTTGTATCGCTGCTTGGAACCAGCAGTTTTTACTGGTTTGGCACAGGTGAATATGGTCATTTGGAAAGTTTTTCATTGAACTGGCATTTTCAGTTGTGCCAGCATTCTCCATTTATGAATTGTAGATGTGCAGTATTTCCTTCTTACCCAATCTCTGATTATGATTTTTTTTTGTCATCTCTATCAGGAAGCAGTAGAAGTTTGTTCCTTATCCATCCAGGTGAGTTGGGGAAAATATAAAATCAGTGGTGTCCTCTTAAGTGGCTGAATGTCCTTACCACACTCGTTCTGCATTGCACATGTCAATTTCCAGATTCAGGGGCCTTACTAAACCTCATGCTGTTCTTTGTGTACTGCGTGATAATTTCCACTTCTGTTTTGTAGAGAGCAAGCAAACTAGTTTCCAAAAGATCATCAGCAATGGATGGACAGCTTTTCCTTATAAAGCATCTCCTTATTTTAAGGGAGCAGGTTTTACTCTCTTTAAATTGTATCAGGTGTAGTTTTTTTTTATTGTTACTAACTATGGAGGTTGACTTTCCAGATTGCTCCGTTTGATATTGAATTCTCAGTTACACACAAGGAACTTGATTTCTCTCATTTATTGGTGAGTTTTTGAAGCCGATTCAAAATCTATTATCTTTATATTGCAATCTGATTCTTTTGAAGTTTAACCTATCCTATTTAACATCTTTCAGTGACTTGTTAAATAAATAGACATCTTATTTAATTGGACACACAACATTTTCAGAACAAGAAAAACTTTGGACATAAAATGGCTCAGTCCATTCTCATGGATTAAGAATGTCTCTAGCCTTGCTGGACGGCCTATTTGAGAAGAAAAATAACGTTACAATTCTTAACGTTTTCTTTGTTCAGCTTCTTAAGTTTGGAGGTTTGGACTGATATTAATAGAACTGTGGAGATGCTAAACTGAACAAGTACTTGCGTGTAATATAGAAAAAAAAAATTGCAGGAGTTTTTTTTATTCTAAATGTTTTATTGGGCTCGATGACGCCATGGCTAGGGTGAAAAGCTCAGGCTAACAACCAGAAAATGGATAAGTCTCCTAGGGGAACCTTCTTGGCAAAGAGTGCATTATAGTTACATCTAGATTCAATTAACCCTCCCAATACCTCGATGAACAGGAATATGACCGGGCTTATTCATTAGGTGGACGCAATATGGATCCGCTGCTCTACTTGTCAAATACTTGTTATAGAACTGTAACAGTGACATGATATTGACCATGAGAGTGTCCAGCTACCAAAATATCTTTGTGCTGTGTTCAATCAGCAGACTGTTTGCTACAAGTTTAAACTTCATCTTTTAGCTATCTTATAAGATTAATATGCAGGAAGCACTGAAAATTAACTCATTTCTAGAATGCTTCAGCTGGAACGCATTGAACAGCAGTTCATTAACACAATGAGAGAACAAACCTTTAGCGATCTGTTTGACTTAATGATGTTATCAGGTCAATAGGTTGTCTATTCTTTCCAGGTTAGCATTATTGTGGGAGTAATCGTTGTTGTATATCTTCAACGAAACAATAATGTTTGGTTCATTGATATTGCTACCAGGAGCACCTAAGAAGGATTCTTAGAGGGCAGGCCTCTGTATTTGACTGGTCCAGATCAACGTCCTTGGCAAGGACCTTATCTCCCCGCGTTTTGGAAAGTCAAATCGATGCCAAGAAGGTACGTTGGTTTGCGCTAGCTGAAAGTGTTTTGTTCATCTAACTGACCTGCACTTCTTGTGAATCTGTGTGCAATAAGTAGACACGGTAAATTTTTCTGGATCACTACGTTTTTGCTTTTGTTTTTGTTTTTGTTTTCGAGACAAGAAAATGGTAATTTGTTTTTTTTGTTCAAAAAGGGTTGACATATGTTGAATGCATCTCTTCCAATTGTATAGGTTGATTTTACATGTCTCATGCATTTTATATTAGCTTTTTATGGCCTTGGTTTTAACATAACATAAATAATCCAGCTCTCTTTCTTTCAAGGAGGGATGTTTAGGAGGTTCTACCCTAACCAACAAAGAGATATTTGCTCTTGTACATAAACATCTATGATTTTTTTGGGAGATAAAACATGCAGGATTATGTTTTGGAGTCATCTGAATTATAGAAGATTCTTGCCTCCCTCACGCCCTAAACCCACCTCTCTAGCTTCTCTTTCTAGGGCTTCACTCTAAAGAACCCTAGGATTTGCGTGGATTGTGAAGGGTTGGTTCCTTGGAAGCACGGACACGGACACCGACCGGGACACCGGACACTGCAATTTTCAAAAAATCAGATTTTGGACACCGCTGAATTTTTTAATATATATATATATATATATATATATAAGAGAGAGAGAGAGAGAGAGAGAGCAACTAAATTTCGTTCAAAATGGATGAGAAAGAAATCAAGTAACATGAAATAGTCTCAACAGTAACAAGAAAAAAGGTCGGCAACAAGAAAGCAGTTGAATGTCTTAACTTTCAACAGTACCAAGATTAGAGTCTCAACAATAACAAGAGAGAAGGAAAAAAGACATGAGCCCAAAGGCATGAAGGAGAGGTTTTATATAGTCAGATGGTCTGCAAATGAGGTCGGCGATGTTGACCTATCTTACTCTAGATTGGTAAACTTGGATGCTTTAGGCAACAAAAAGAAGGAAAAGGCAAAGAGACGAGAGAGAAAGAAGAAGGTACCTTTTGTTGGGTTGAATTGATTAGGGTTTGGCTTAAAAGTTCATTTCTAAAAAATTCCAGATTTATCCCTCAAATAAATTTGAAATATTGTATTTTGGCCCCATACGAGTGAACACTTCTTCTAGAGGTGTCCGACACTTCTTCAAGAGGTGTCCAACACGGTGTCCGGTAATTAAAAAATAAATAAATAAATTCGAACACCGCTGAGAAGTGTCGGACACGTTTCCGGAGGTGTCGGTAAGTGTCGAACACCATACCTCGTTCTATAAGAGGTGTTAGTGCTTCGTAGGTTGGTTCTAGTAACCATTCTCAGGGAGAGATCACATGGAAAATTGTAGAACAAGGATGGATGCGAGCAAGCTTGTTGGGTGAGCCCACTTTGTTGTGTGTTTTCGATTTGCTTTGGCTCTAGTCTTTTTTGTAATGTGATGTAAACAATTGCTATCACAGACCACTGAGTTGTATGATTAGGTCATGGAAATTGCAAGTTAAATGGGCTTCAAATGAAAGTTTTTTTTTTTTTAAATATGTTTTCAATTTTCAAGAGATGGATTGTATCGTCCCGGTCCATGGCCCCACCACTGGGCAATGCCTCACTCAAAAGGGCTAGCCAAGTATGGGCTTTCAATTTCATGGAATGGTCTTTAAGCCAAATCAAAAGTCTTCCCACATCACAATGTGAGATGTCACGATCTCCCCTCCTTATCCCTTAGCATCCTCGCTAAGGCCTGATCTTACTCTCAGTCACACGTAGCCCAGAATCAACCTCCTTAGCCGTTGCTGTTAACACTAGCAACCTGGTTGGAGGACCAAATCCGAATCTGCCTTTGTGTCCCAACCTCCAGTGACCTGATCGGATAGGCCCAATTTGGACTTTTGAGAGAGGCTTTGATACTCTAAGAAGCACGGATTCCGGTGCGGGTGCGGATACAACATTTTTGAAAATTTTAGGATACGGGTGTAGCTGGGATACGACAAATATTTTATATCTTTTTTTATTATGTACAATTAGTATTGAATTTCTAAGCAATTTGGATCTTAAGAAAGTGCATAAAAAGACGGAGTGCAATTTAATTCAACCATTCAACAGTAGTACAATACTATCAAATACATAAAAACCACCACCAAATAAATCATATATATATATATAATAAAAGTGGCAATATAGCATCAAAGTTCCAACTATTTAACAAGCAAAATTGGTTTCAACATCCCTCAATTTTTAACTATTGAACCATATTGAACCACTGCTTTAAGCCTTTAACACATATTAAACAATAAACACTGTTTAGAAATTGGTTAGTTTGAACTTTCTAAATTGATTCCAACTTTTATTTGACAATCCACATCCAAGTCACAAAAGGTAGCAAAGAGAGATTTGAAGACAGAAGAGAGGAAGACAAAGACTTATCTTTGGAGAAATGCTGCCGGAGGTGACTAGACGTCTTCTCAGGTGGTCGCCGGAGGTCGGGGATGGTCTCCGGAGGTCGCGGGTGGTCGATGGTAGTCGCGGGTGGTCGTCGGTGTCGCGGGTGGTCGCCGAAATTGCCAGTGGTCACAGGTGGTTGCGAAGAGGCGCCGCTGGTCTCTCTCTCTCTCTCAGAGTCTCCCAATTTGATCTGCCCGATTAGGTTAGTATATATATTTTTACCCATGAGTTGGATCCGCACCCGATCCGCACCCGAAATTCAGAAAATAAAGGAAATAAAAGGAAAAAAAGGGATCCGCACCTGACCCGCACCCAATGCATACCCGACCCCGGTACTTCCCCCCTTTTGAAGTACCCGTGCTTCATAGCTGATACTATTTGTAACAACCCAGTCCACGACCCCACCATAGGGCAATGTCTCCCTAAAAAGGGCTAGCCAAGGAAGTCCTTAACAGTTCATGAGCATTGTCTTATAAGGCTAATCACAAATCCTCCCACATCCAACATGCAAACATGAATGAAGACGCTGAAGTACTAAGAATTTGATGTGTGGAATTATCCTTCTTAAAACCCCACTCGTACTATAGGGTCTACTCATTAGTGAATCTTATGTATAAAAGGTCAGTCGTTCTTGAGAAGTGTTGCTCTTTTACATGAGATAAGATGACTAGATCCTTTTAGCACTTATCCTGGTAGAAAAACAGTCATATCCTTGCACCCATCATCCAAGCCGTGCCTTCATATTTGTTCTACTAAAAAGATAGACGTTCTGTTGGTTTTTGTTTATACTAAGACCACATAATCCCACTAGACAGGTTGCTACGTGCTTTTTGCTCATCGTTATTTCTTGGAGTATTTGGTTACTAAAGAGAACTACATTGCAGTAAAGATGTAGCCACCGCTAGACTTTGTCATCCTGCCATGAACTATGCTTATTTGGAATGCTCTTTGCTTTCCTTCTGAATTAAGAGGGCTTTAAACATCACGGCCTTTGTGTACCATTTAATCTGCACGCATGTTAATGGTTGGATTTTTAGCAAATATCTGCTGGTATTAGTGCCATGGCAGAAAAAATCTCGAGCACGCCCATATAAAGGCAAGGGTGCTTGTCATGCCCCCAAAGTGGAAGCCGTGACTGCAATCAAAGTTCTTAAATTACTGCTATAATTCTGGTAACATCAGTTACAAACAGAGCAACTAATCCTTTAAAACAAAATATCTCCATAAAACAACAATCTAAGACAATCCATTCTCTTAATAATCCCTTACAAAACAATTTACTAAACGCAGCGGCTAAAACAAATTACACAAAGTCAATTCAATCAAATTACCCATCCGGGTAAAGTTCTCAAATACAACTACAAAGTTTAATTAACTACAAAGAACTCAAAAAACTCCAACACCGTCACAAGGATCCTTACTCACTTTTTAGACCTGTGGCAAGGGGCAAGGTAGAGTAAAAGGGTGAGCTCAATTAGCCCAGTACCAGAAATGGCAAGATATCAAAGCGAAGCTAATGGAATTGAACGACAATAGTTGATGGTAATGAGCAAACCATATCCTTACATCAAATACCGAAGCAAACGTAATTAAGCATTTAATGCTATATATATATATATATATATATATATATATATATATATATATATATATATATATATATATAATATGCCGGGAACACTACACAACAAAAATACATGATGACTATGTTGATCATAAGACCCAAACGCTGAACCAAACATATAAACATCAAATGTGTGCTACCGGTAGCGTGCTAGGTGTCTATTGATCACCAGCATATAAACAAACATATGTCCAAAGGACCCTCTCAAATTTGAGAGTTTTTCAAACATAGTCAATACTAGTCTTAGTTCAAAGAGCACAAAACGGATTCAATGAAATTGAAGTTTCTTAACTCAAAGTTATGTTGAGCTTGTGGCGACAAAAAAAATAATTATCGAATGCACAATTACACAAAAGAAAGGCCATCACTTCTTGACATGTGGCAAACTACCAAATGAAAATCTTGTTCAAGACTATCAGTTAAAGGCAAATAAAGTGACAGAAGGTGGCTACAAACATAGAAGCAACTCCATTAACCACCAAAATATAGATGAAGAGGGAAAAGGCTAGCACACCAAATAGTCGCACATGTACAGGGAAGGAACCTGTTCTGATTTCTCCTTTCCAAATAAATGGGCATATTTCATGAATGGAAAGGACAAGGGTCAGAATACCCATGAAGTTAGAGTTGTTAAAGCAACAATCGGACAAACAGTATAGAGACCAACTATAACACCAAGTGCAAAGAAACTGGAGCCTGATTTCAAATGCCTATGGCTAATGGTATCAATTCAAAGGTTTCATGGGTGATGTCTAGATCACTGTAGCTTAAGCAATTTAGATACCAAGATGGATGCATGACGGAAAGAATACCTAAATAATTTATGTTGGGATAGGTGAAGACCCAACATGAAGTTCTAAAACAATATGCAGTGGATAATCTGATTGGAAATGGTAACTGCATATCTAGGGACAAGGATACAACGGATGTACATTTAAGGCATATTATGCACCATGGCCAACAAAGTAGTAACAGCAAGTGGTACACCACCATGGAGCTAATAAATCACTAACCTGAAGAGAGTTCAGTAGCTAGGTAATGTAACAATGGTAGTATATCCAAGAATGGTAGGACTTCACGTGGACACATAGGCTAGGATTTATAAATTGTAACTTATAACCATGTACTAACAACTCATATTTTGGAAGCTTAGCCATGATAAATTGGGGCCAAGTAAGAAGAAGAATAATACTGCTAGATGGTTCCTTTGCAGTTTACTCCAAAGTGAAGCAACAGAGCAACAACTTATGTGTAAATAGAATCTTTCACCGGGAGCAAATGAATTAAGCAAATTAGAGATATGGTTATCTACAAAAGCGAACAGAAATTGATCAGAGAGGACGAACTACCATGACAAGAGCTAAACAAAAATTAACATACAAAGTACAGGCAAGAAAAAATGGTGTACACAGTTATGAAATTCTTATCAATAAGGTGAATCTGATGGTAAACTGAACAAGGAAATTAAACCTTAAATTGGTCGAACACATCGCTGGTCAAGAAACAGAGACGTAGAACGAATTACGTGGATAAATCCCCTGCCACTGCAAGAAAGTTAGAATCCCTTACGTTATACGAAAAATTTGCCAACAGCTAATTCCTCCCACGCGACTTCCACCAAAATTAGAAGATTTATCCCAACAAAAAACGAGCTTTGGGGCTGAAATGAAGGGGAAAATAAAAAGGGGCAGGAAGAAGAATGAGAGAGACTGCTAGAAGAAGAAGAAGACCCAATTTAATCAAACCCTAACCGGCAAATTACGCAATCACCCGCCGAACTTAAGCCTTTTATTCAAAACGCACCAAAACTTTTCTAATACTACGAAAAGGCCACAAACTTATTTATTTATATATCTATCTATTTTAAGGTAATAACATATCATAAATAAAAATGGGGTATTGCAGTGCCTCTAAGAGAGTAGCCTCTGAGAGAGTAGCACCAGTCGAAAAGAGAGAAGAACTAAAAGTATATAAGCAGTAAGAAGAAGAGGGTTCAGTGCAGAGATGAGTTTTCCATGTTAGCAGGAGTGTTAGATAGAACTTAGTTGCACAAAGCGGGGGCAGGGGAGCGTAAGCACCTGAAAGGATCTAAGGTTGGGAGCGGCTTGAATAAATAAATGCATAAAAGAGTATTACCATTTGCTGAATATAGTTTACAAGAGAGAGAGAGAGAGAGAGGCTCTGCTCTCTCGAGGGGGGTAGTCAGCAACAACAAACAAGGAGGCTTTATGGAGTTGAAGGAAGAGAGAAACAAGGAATTGAGTCGAAAAGGGCTTGATTTTCAAGTCCTCTCTCACTTGTTCCATGCATCTCTGTCCAGCTGACGGGATCGAGTTCTATATGAGCTTGGGACGAGATCCCATGGAGCTCCTAACTTGGGATCGCAAAAGCGAGTTTCCGAGAGAGAAGCGTTACCATATGAGGAGTTTCCTGCAACTAAGAGATAGAACATGTAAGCCTCTCACACTCTCCTCTAAAACATAAATTAAAAAAAAATTCAATTTGTAAGTTAGTCTCGTATGTACATTCACCAAAATATATTTTAAGTCAGGGGCTCCATGTGTTGGCATTTGCTTTATATGCTAGGACATGTTTTCTTGGCTGGAATACGTTCGAAATGTTTTCAACTTGTTTCTGAATCTGACCTTTCCTACCATTGTGTATTTTTCGTTCCTTCGAACTTAAATTGGGTTGATCTGCACGCTTCTTTGTGTCTAGATACTGTATTATGTTTGTTGCCCTTTTTTACCACAGAACCATCAAATGTTGAAAGCTGGTTTAAACAATATTTTAAAGACACCGTTCTCTGAAATCACAGCACTGCATGTTTGTACTTCTTCTACCGTTCTCATTTCAGATGGACGAATCTTGACCATTGCGTCGCTATATTTTTATATGAATCTCCACATTGAGCCTGGTGATTGCATTATTCCTTCTTCTTGTTAGATTGCATTGTGCTGTCATTATGCAGGAACTGGAGAAAAGTCTCAAAGTCACTTGTGAGGAGTTTATTATGTCAGTCACTAAACTAGTTGTGGATCCCATGCTTTCCTTTGTTACTAAGGTTTGTCATCTTCCATTTCCATGACGTCTCTGTACATAGAAACTTTCATTTTAACTATATATGGAGCTTTGACATGGAAAAAATGAGAGACCGGACATCTAGCAATTGCATTCTGTAAAGAAAACAACAAGATGCATGCCATTTTTCTTTTTGCCTTCCACGGAAATGAGGGTTGCGGTAACAATGCATCTTTAGCATACCCTTTTTAAAGGCATTATACTGTAACTATGATCTGGCGTGGAGTACCAACCACTTGCCAGAGTTGCAGTGCTTGAGTTTACTGCTGGTGTGAAAGCGTTTAATGAATTATGTCAAGCACTGAAAAACTTGCCACGATTACAGATTCTTAATTACAGCCTTTTGATTTCATGCATTTCCTCATATTTGCATCTCTTTTTCTATATACTTAGGTGACAGCTGTCAAAGTTGCGCTTTCATCTGGCAATCAGAACCAAAAGCTCGAGACGGTTATGGCGCGACCACTAAAGGATCAAGCTTTTGCTTCACCGGATAAGGTTGCTGAACTTGTTCAAAAGGTATGTTTTCTAGAGAGTATTGTGCTGTGCAACCAGGGTGGTGTTTGCGACATCACTTATATTTGTTTTCTTTCTGATAAGCTGGTCTTCTTGACATCCATCCTTGCAATATATGATAGAAGTATCGAAATTTTTCTTCTCGACAGCTGTAATGAGCTTTTTGGGACTTGTATAATCTATTACGTTACGTGCTGGGAGACTTGAATACTTCTGCTGTATTCTTCCATCTCTTCATGGGGTGGTAGTACCATCCAAGAGGTCACAGGGTAATTTGTTCCTATGTCTGTCTCTTTCCCTCATGTAAAGTCGATAGCTGATACTGATCACTGATCAGAGGAAAGATAAAACTATTTGAGGGTGCATTATCATGAGTGCAAAGGTCGACTAGAAGACGCCTTATGTACTTTATTCTGGTAAGAGCAACATACTGTTGAAGGGAACGCTAGGTATATCTGATTATCGTGACTTCTTATGGAACACAAGAAATGAGAGCTGTGTATGGACATTTTGATTTTACATTCGCACCCAGGCGAAAATATCTACTAGGCATGTTTTACCATCTTGTTCGAGTGTGATCTGGTGGGAAATATTGTCCATACTGAAAAATCACACTCCAACTTGTACACCTAGTCCCAGATCACATCTCTGATTTGGTCACATATGTTTCCATATCGGAAAATACACGCACAAACACATGCACTGGTGTCATTTTTGATATCAAAGGTCGTACTTCGGCACCTTATGGATCCATATTTACGCCAAGACTTGGGGTGTGTTATAGAAAAAAATAGGTAGATTCATGTCCTATATAAGTAAGAAACTGTCTAAAAGTCATTTCCGAAGAAGCACTACTTTGATCTCTCTCAAGTTTTTTTCTTCTTTTGTATATCTCTTTGAGCATAGGTGATAACATCTTGTGTCTAATTTCACGGTGAGAGATTTACTGTTAGATTGGTTTGTTTGTCTCCAAGGTCATTCCGGCCAGATAGTTTGGGTTTAAGAGGTTGTAGGTATAAAGAGGCATGTGAGAGTTTTTGTTGCCTATCATCACAGATGTGACAGGTTTGCTCTTGACCGGCAGCCAGCCTGTTTGCCCTTTGGTCATGTACACTTTTGTGGTTGCATTGCACTTAGTAACTAAGAAGAGTTGAAACAAAATCAATGTGATGCTCAAAATGATTTCTCCTACTACTTGCACAGCGAAGGCCATAAATCAGAATACTGTTTCCTTGTATTGCAGTGCACTCACGTGCTGCTACTTTCTTCATACCCTTGGGTTGTATTTGTGCGTTGATAATTATACCAGTAATTTTTGGTAGAGTTGTAGTTGATCTGATTCGATGTTACTGCTGTCTAACAGGTCAGTACTGCTGTTCAGCAAGAGTTGCCAAGGGTGGTGGCCAAAATGAAGCTTTATTTGCAAAATCCATCAACACGTACAATACTGTTCAAACCAATAAAGTAAGGTTTTTTGATTCAGACTTTCCTATATTGAACTTTGGAATCTCAATTACTTTGCTGGTTAGAGTGATTATAAATTTGGTTTTAGATTACATTTGATTTCATAGGTGTTGTCTGTCTATTTTCTTGTTTTTATTTTTATTTTTGAGTGGGTTGTTGGGGTGGGGGGTGCTGAATAAGGGCTTGATCTGCAAAATTTGTCTGGAAGATCCGTAATTCTTTGTAGTTGCATATTCAGTTTGATACATATATCTGAATATATAAGATGTTTACATGTGCAAAAGTCAGGACCCATTCTGCATCTAGCACTGAAAACTTAGCTATGTTGCCAAAGTATCTCTGGCCGCCATTTCGTCTTTTACACTGTATTCTAAAACAAAAAGACCCTTAGTTTGAAATACAAACTATAGATGGAGTAATCATTGTTGTCAAAGGTATCCAAGGCGCTCGCCTCAGGTGAGAGGCGACACTATAGCGCCTCGCCTACGCACAAGTGAGGCGCTTCAAGGAGGTGTACGTCTTTTTGGAAAAACCATGAGGCAATAAAAGGCGTTAGGCGGCAAAAAGGCACGCCTAGGTGAGGAACCCTAAGTTAAAAGGGTGTAGTGCAGCCTACATCTCAACAGGTACGTTCCTCTGTTTACTTTTCCTCCTCATTTCTTCCACCTTTTTTTTTCTCTTTTTTTCTCTGTTGACTTCTCTGTTTCCTGCTTTGAACTTCTCTCCGTTTCCTCTTTTTTCTTCTCTATCTATGAGCCCCTGCAAACATAAATAGTGTTCCCTTTTTTCTTTTTGCTGTTTTTTTTATATGATGAGGATGATATTTGAATCACCATTTCCTGTTTCCTTTTTACTTTGATGTATGCTGAACTATTTTTTTACCCTTTGTTGGTTGCTTGTTGTATTTATCGACTCTTCAATATTTTGAGGAATGGATGTTTTAATATCGTATGTTATTATTTGTCCTTTGGGGTGTCATGTGTCGTATGACTTTTTTTATTTGCTTTCGTAATAAACATATTTTTGCACTTCTTTCTACGAAGATCGCCTTAAGACTGCTTTTCGCCTTTGACAATAATTGGGATAGTGCATATGAAAAAGTTCAGTCATTACCACCTTCCATCATCCCCACAATACTCCACCTCCCCAATTGTCAATAATACTGGCAAACAATGAAGACTCACCCACCCCGTACACCACACCTTCATCTACCTCTTCTCCCATGTATAATTTCAAGGGTTAACCGCAGTGTTTCCCGCAAAGGTTAAACAATATATTGACGACCAGCATAGAACATCTTCACATATCTTGAACATGAACTTAAGAAACATGTGAATACTAGGGCATTCCCCTTAATCAAAACCTGGGTGAGTGGCAGCATGTCGGCACTTGGTTACGATGACAAGCCAGCAAAGAGGTTCTTCACGCTCGATGAGTGCAGGTAAAGTCTTAAACTTGGGTACATAGTAGAATTTGTCTAGCTAATTGACCGTAGGTTCTTGAACATGGGAGTTGACACCATCTAAAAGGTTGACATTTGGTATCTTCTGGAGACTGAGTTGATAGGAGAATAGGGAGATGGAAGGAACATGCTTTAGTTGTGGAACACGGGAAAGCATTGGGTTAAAAAGTCAGTATGAATTTAGAAGATGAAAGTCGAAGAAAATGAGGTCGTAGACGTTAAGACTATATTGGTTAAATTAGCAATAGCGGAGGAGAAGCTCAATATAACTAGTGCGTAAACTCCCGGGGTGGATTAGCGGAATTTATCAAGAAGGAAATATGACAGGATATCATTGGATTGGTGATGGAAATACCCGACGGAGAACTTTATAGTGGGATATATAGTTAGGCATGTGGGATGAACTAGGAGGCTTTATGTACGGTTTGGTTTTGGAGTGCAGAATGAATCAAGGAGGATATTCTACAATTTACAATGGCCTATGCTTTGATGGTAGACTTTCTTTAGGAAGAGATACTCACACTTGATTACTTTTGCTAGTGGTTCACATTCTAACTTCTTTCCTCAGTAGAAGGGAGGAGAACTGAGCTTCTATGTGGAAGACTAGTTCTTTAGGATTGTCTAGCTAGAACATGTAGGCGAATGGTTTTGGACACTTATATCAAGAGAACAAATGGGAAGGATAAATGTGTGAGCCATCCATGTACTAGATGGTGGGATTTGAATGCAGAAAAACCTGGTACTTCTAAAGATGCCTGGATTCAACGACTATGGAGTCTAGATAACAAGTCCTTTCAAATATAGATTGAGATGCCTAATATATTTGCAAGTGATCTCTACCAATGTACTCCAAAAGTGTAAAATTCCTGTGGTGGTTCTGCTATTTAAATCGTATCAATATGTAATATTTGTTGCTCCAATGAAAACCTGTACATTGTTTTCTCTGTGGATATCCTAATATTTGCCGAAATAATCAGAGTTGCTAGAGAGGTCCTTGGATAATTCAGAGAAAATAGTCCTACATGAAATGATCTTGGTGGTGAAGGATGTCAAAAAGCAGTTAAGTAAAAGAGGAGGGCTGTGAAGGAGGACTGCACAAGGGCATGTGCAACGAGAAGTTTAGGAGTATATGTTGGCTGCAAAGGAAGTAGAGAAGGCAGTAAGCGAGGCCATAGGTAAAGCTTATGGAAGCATTTGCTCCTTAAACTTTATATTTGTAGGATTATATCTTGTTTTCAAAGGTTAGGTGGAAAGATTTGTAAGCTGGCTAAACTAAGAGAAAGGATGAGCTTAGCCTTGAGTAATGCAAGTCTGTCAAAAATGAGAATCATAGGTTATTAGTAGAACGAAGAAGAGGTTAGAGAGTGATGGAGAGGTTGCTTGCGAAGCTGTTTACTAGTGAATGATACTGATTGGAGGTTTTGTTTGCAGATTCAGAACACCTGAATGTACAAGCGAGTTTGACGAGGATGAAAAAAGGAAAGGCTATTGTAGGGGAGGTATTCTTATCGAGGTTTTTAGATGCTGGTTATTTTACAAGATTTTAATATTAAGAAATGCCACATGAGTGGAGATACCTAAATAGAGGTGTAGGAGATTGCCCAATTGGAGAGCTTGTAGCCATGAGTCTGAAGGCATGTATTATGAATAGATGGTTGATAGATGACAGTTGAGAGGTCATGTGAACAAATTGTGGTAATTTTTGAAAGGCATTAACAAGACTTTAGCTCGTCAAGAAAGAAGCCAGTTAATGATGCAATAAGATTTCATAGCCGAGGCTTGCAGAGTATTTCATTTCAGAAATGCCCCATTAATCTTGAACAGAATTGCGATGGTCTTCAATGCAATAATATGAGTATGAGCTTGGAATAAACCTCTAACAGAACGATGGTGTTGTGTAATCTAGTTGCGAACAGGATTAAACCTCTGACAGAACACTGATGTTATGTAATCAAACTACGAGGTAGGGATTAACCATCTAACAGAATGATGATGTTTAAGATGCAAAACCCAGTCTCAAAGTTTGTAACGACAACTTCGCTGTCACCCGATCCAGTCTGGGGGCTAAAGACTATTGGTCCATTGAAACCTTGGAGGGAGCATGGCTTGGAGGATTAGAAGAAGGCACGGAGTCCAGATCTGGGTAGGAGAGCAAGAGAGAGGAGAGACCTCCATGGGCAATGGAAGATTAAGGTTGAAGGAAGAAGAAGACAGTCCAGATCTGGGTGGGGGGCAGAGAGAGAGAGTGGGAGGAGGGAGAGAGAGAACCATGCCTGGAGGTGTCTGACTTGTGGATAGGCATGTGGGTCATAATAAATGACCTTCACGTGTTTCCCTTTGCTTTTCCACGATAGCATCATCAGAATATACTTGGTAATTTTTCATAATATCATATCTACCCCTATAATTTTTACTAGTCTCGTATGAGGTACTACTTGTAAAATAAATGTTTTGTGTCCCATGTCCGTGTCCAAAATCGCATCCGTGTCCCTGTGTCTTATAATAGTGACAAAGGAACGATGAAGAGAAGAACCAACAGTTCTGAGAGGGGACCTCTTCTTTCTGTTCTGGAAATAGTGACGCTCTTTTCCTTGATGCGGAGAAGAAAGAGCTCGCCCGGGAGAGACTGGGAGTGCTTTCGAGAACACATGCACCGGGAATTCCTTCTTCCTCCAACCCTGAGAAAAAAGTACCAGTGAGACCAGCCGAGCCAAGGAAAAAAGGAACCCTTGTTTCAAGCCGTTGTTGTCATGGTACCTGTTCTTTGAACTAATCATTTCTTTTTCACTTGCAGTCTATTTAGTGTAGAAGGTCCTTTACTTGGTGTTCTCTTATGCCTGTCCTGATAATCCTCGAGGAGTGCAGAGCCCACAACCACCCTCCATCTCACTGAAAACATCACTACTTTTGCAATCCCCTTGTCATCAATAGAGAAAGCGCTACCGAGTTTGATACATATAGAGAGTGTAGTAGTGATTTGTTGGGCCTTGATGATATTGCATATGATACTTCCTATCATCAGACAGCGTATAATCCACAAGTAGAATTTTGATTCAAAATTTTTCAAGAGCTTGAATGACGGGATTGTTATGGTGTCTGTCTGAAGGTTCATCCATAGGCAATTGATTAAAACGAACGGCTCATGCTTCTAAACTTCTGATTAAGTATGTTCAAAGCGAAGCTTTCCAATTCATTTTTGCTCGACTACCAGGTATAATGAATTTTTCTTTGTCCTTTTTCATTTTATCAACATAAAGAAAATTAGCTACAAAAGGATAAAGACAATCAACGTGATAATGATATATAGTGCCATCTAATAAAATCAGAACACATTTCCCTGTACTTGTGATCAACATAACCCATGGCTCAACTGCTTAGTACTCTGGAAAACGCAAAAACATCAGCAAACAAGAACCAGAGGGGACAGCAAGAACCTTATACCTGTTGCATCCCATTTTTAAACTTCCTTTTGCTTGCTTACTGTTTGTATTCTTCCCCATTATCCGCAGATGGGAGGGGGGCTAAGTTTCTTCTTCCTGAGTGCTTTGACCGAGTGAAAACTACCAGTACGTGATGGGGTAGAGGAAGTTGGGAGCTGTGAAAATTAGGAAGAGAGAAAAAATACCCTGCATGTCACGCTTGTCATTTCTTAACGGTTGTGGAACACGAATGTATTACGGACCCAACAACTTGAAAGAGAAGCATAATCGAGGGAAAGAAAAGTGTTGTTGTGTAACCCCCTTACGTGCTTTGATATATAGATAGAGAGGATGGGTCAAGGTCAAGCTGCCTCAATCATCTCCCTCCACCACCACCACTACTGCCACAACCTCCACCATCGCCACCTACCACCGCCGCTCCCCACCACTACTGCCCTTCCTTCACTTTCATTCTCTCCTCTTTTCCTTTTGTCATAATGCTGATTATCTTTCATCAGCCTCATTTTGATTCTTAAATTTCCAGTACATCAACATCTCTTTTCAAAGTTAAATCATCAATCCAACCACCATAAAGGAGTTTGGTGAACAGGACAATAAAGACACCTTTAGTGTTTGACAACATCTCCATTCAAAGTTAATTCACGTTCCGGGTGAATGAGCAAGACGACAAGTACCCTTCAATTTTGAAGACGCCTTTTGTGTTTGACAAAAAATCATTCATTGGATAAAATCGGTACACAACAGAAATCGTTACGAGTTCAAAGGTTTAAAATAATTTGCAGATGAAAATAGAGGGACATGTAAGAACGAAAATGAAAGGGAAAGCAACTGTGGCTGGCGACGACGGCGTTCACCAGGCGGTGATGGCGGCGCTCGCGATACGGTGGCGGCAGCTTTGACAAGATGGTGACGGCGGCGCTACCGATAAGGTGGTGACGGCGGCTTTGGCAAGGTGGTAATGATTACGCCTTTGTTGCGTACGACATCCTTGGTACGGCTGTGGTTCATTCACATATATAGGGGCGGGGTAGATGAAAGACTAAGGCGGCTGATGATCACGATATTGGCAAGATAGGGATGCTGTTCTGGGCAGACGAATGAGAGAGAATAAGAAAAATAAACAAAAAGGGTATTTTGGGACATTTTTGGTCGGTTCACTTTATTGGGGTTGGGGGGTGGGGGGGTGGAATTCTGGACCTTTCTTTTTGCAACGTGGATGGCTGGCTAGGTCACAAGTGGGAAAAATAGGCATCTCCCAACTGGATGTGGACCAGCCCCATATGTATATATATGCAGGGACCTGATCAATTGATAGCGCTGGCAATTTAAGCTGAATTGCCAGCTAGCACTATCTGGCCCGTCCATCCGTATATATGAATAGGGGGCTGGTCCAAACCCAGTGCTGGATTTTTCACTATTTATTCTGTGCATCTCAGTCGTCCACGTCGCACAATGGATGGCTGAGATACCTTTTTTCCCCTTTAAAGATTATCGCCTTACCACCACTAAGAGGGCGGGGTTAGTGCTGATGTCCAAACTGCCCTTGCCTCTCTATCTTTCTTCTCTTTGTGCTAGATCCCAGGCACCGCCATGATCTCCATTTTTAATTTCACCAGTGCTGATTGCCATCGATCACCACTTCCTAAACACCACCATCCACTTTCCCCTCTTCGATGCTGTGGCAACCGGTCCTTCACCCTAACCGGTCGCCAATGGGTTCTAATTTTGCATCAGACCCGTTTCTGATGCCTTTTTTATTTGATTATTTGAGTTTTTTGCTTGGATTGAATTGGATTTTGGGTATGGTTTCACAGCGTTGTTGGTACAGTGGTGGTGGTGTGGTGGATGACAGCAATAGTGTCGTGGCGGTGATGGCAAAGTGGTGGAGCTGGCTAATGGTGTTGGTAGGTGGAGGTGGGTATGGTTTTGCTATAGTGGTGGAGGTCGGCAATGGTTTTGCTAGATATGGGAACTTGTTAAAAAAGTTTGAAGAAAAGAGAAAGAAAGGGCTGAGGGGTAGAATTCGAATTTTTTTGCAAAATTGGCTAACCGCCTCTCTTAGGGACGGTTAGGCAAAAAACTTGTTAAAAAAAAAAAAAAAGGCATCTCAGTCATCCATTGAGCAACGTGGACGACTGAGATGTGCTGGATAAACAGTTAAAAATCCAGCGTTCGGTGTGGATCAGACCCATATATGTAAATATATATATGTATGTATATGTCTGTGTGTGTGAGAAGTATGTAGTCATATATATGCATGTGTATCTATACATAATTGTCTAGTTATATGTATGTATATTGGTTAAATGTTTTCATTTTAAACTGCTCTAGACCTAAAAGCTATCCACATACATCTTTTTCTTTGTTGCGCTGTGAATCCCAAATGCTATATAAATTTGGAAAGACTCTGCAAGTCATCATCATGCATAATCATATGCTTAATTTGCCAGTGGTATAAAGAGTTCTTCTGCCCGATTTTCTCTTAATGCAGGACTAATATTTTGGAAGCCCATATTCAAGTACAATCTCTGCTTGTATCAGAATATACGTCTGAAGAAATACAAAGTGTGATCAATATGGTTTCCGTACAGGATCTGCAAGCACAGCTGGACAACCTTCTGCAAGGTACTTGCTAATCTGTACTTGAATACATTGGTGTCTGCAAGTAGTTTCTGGTAGGAAACTTTTTTGTGAACTGAATAGCAGACTACCGCCTCAATGATGTCTCCCTCTGGCCACCTTATGTTCTCCATCCGTTCATCTGAAATAACCGGTAATCTTGCTGGATATGGGGATGTTGCACGCCAAACTCCTCTTCCGCCAACGCCACCAGTTACATTCAATGCTTGTTGAGGTTTGGAAACCAGGATCTGCTTCCAACTAGCTATATAGGCTTTACTTTTTTCTTTGTAAATGATATGGAGTGTATTTGAAGAACTAAATCGTAGTTCTTTTTCAACTATAGTTCTCAAAATCGGACTTGAGATATAGCTAATATTCTTGTTCCTTCCATTTTGCAAATTGGACCACGGGAGAAGTTTCTTGACAATTCTGCACAGATTAAAGGCTTTGCGTAACCTAACAAAATAGGAAAATAGGAACCCCCCCCTCCATTAGCTCGGAAATAACCGGCCTAATTTTCTCTCTAAAAAACATTTTTTCTACCTTTTCTCCAAAGGGCAAATTTCTCTGAGATTTATCATTACTATACTCAGCGCCTACCAACTATTTTCATTGTACACTCCCTGTGGTTTGTCACTGTTACATAGTATCTACTTTCGTCGAGGAAATGTCAAAAAAAAAAAAGTTAGGGCATCATATATTCAATGTGATATACCAAAAATCCCCTTTCGAGCTTCCTTTCTTCCTTCCAGGACAATACAACCATCGCCTTGAGGTTGTGGTGATTCAACCCATAATTTCCCACCCACCACCACTACATCTATCCACCATGCACCACCATTGAGCCAAGCCTCTGCCACACCACTGATCCCTCACCCACCATTACCACATCTAGTCGCCGCCACACCACCAATCCCACACCCACCATAGATATGCCCAGATCCGAATCCAAGACCACAAGCTTTCTCTCTCCGCTAAGCACCGACTTTGGGTCAAGCTATCGCTGGTACCACCTTCTCATTGCCGCCATCGCCGTCTCGCTAATATCACCAACACTATTTACTGCTACGCACTGCTATCGTTGACGAAGATTACTCCGTTGACGATCTGTCACAACACCCAAACACCCTTCACCTGCACACATCAGCCAAATGACAAAAATTGATGACAGACTTGAGCTGTGTGTATGGTTATCTCCTTAACATCGTCATGAATCTATGGGTATTTGGAAAATGGATTTTGGTGATTTTGATATGGGATTGTAATTGGGATGAGATTGGGGTGTGCATTACTTGCTTCCAGATCTGTGATAGTCGTAATGGTGGTTGCACTGTGGCGGAGGTGGGTAATGGTGGTGGTGCCAGATCTGTTGATCATCGTGTGGCAAAGGTGGGTAACAGCGTGGTGGTGCTAGATGTGTTGGTGGCAGTGTGTCAGAGGTTGGCTGCGAAGGTGGTGGTTAGGCATTAGGGGTTCAGTGGTGTTATGGGGTGGAAGAGGTGCTATTGCAGCGATGGTGATGGTGGTCATGCATTAAATTTTAGCCACCATGCTGTTTAAATGGTTGGTTGTCAACGGTGGTGGTTGGTCATCGACAGTGGTGGTTGGTCATTGACAGTGGTAGTTCGTCACTGGGGTTTCAGTGGTGAGTATGGAGCATATGGAGTGGTATTGTAGCGTTGGTGATAGGGGTCTACCGTCGAGTGTGTGTGTGTGTGTGTCAGAGAGAGAGAGGTGTTTGGAAAATGGATCGTTGTGATTTTGCTGAAGATTGGATGTGGTCGGTTTGTTTTGAGCGGTGGTGGTAGGTCAGTGGTATAGATCAACAACGGTGAGTTTGTTTATTGTGGTAATGGAAGGACTATGGTGGTTGTGGTGTGATCTGGCTGGTGTAGAGGCGATGAACTGGCTTGGCTATAGTGGATTGCGTAAATTTAATTTTTTATGACGGGTATTATTGTCATTCCATAGATTTTGTTAACTTTGTCAACTAAAAAATAAAAAAGTGTAGCTTAGTATAGTAAAACTAGTTAGTAGGCGCTAAGTGTAATTATGGCAAACCTCAGGAGTTCTAGAAGTAATTTGCCCTACTCTAAACCACACCTACATGAAAGCCAACGATGACAGTGGGTGTGGGATGGCTTAAACCTCTATTCCCTCTCTCCCATTTCATCGTTTTCTTTAGCTTTGTTTATGTTTGTGGTATATAATTTGAGTAGTTCACAAAGGGTGGTCGGCGAATCTATGGTGGCAAGTCTGTGTTCAACCCTTCAATCTATGAGATTTGTGATGGTGACATATTGGTGTAAGCTTGGATCTTGCCCGATCTTCTTAAAACATGCGATATATTGGTCTATGGGATTTGTAAGATCCAAAATGATCCAACCATGGAGTCTTGATTAGCTTGGTTTGTACAATACTCTGAATTTGGTGCATGGTGTCTCATGCCAATGGTGTCCAGATTTTTACAGGTGGTGACTGGTCAAAGATGCAGCGCCGGTGGTCTAATCTTGCTAGGTTCACGGTGTTTTCACTGCTCAAATCTGAAAATGTTCTCCCTGTCGCTTTTTGCCCTTTTCTAGTGAAGTTTATTAGTTTGTGGGGCGTAAGGGTGATCTGTCCTAGCAGGTCTTGTGGGGCTTTTTGAAGGGGTTTTTAGGTTTCCAATCGTTTTCTCTGCCTTTTCTACTTTAGCTAGGTTTTTGTAGAGGGATAGTTAGGGATTTCCTTATGGGACTGAGGGGTGGGGGCGGCTAAGGACGTGGGAGGCTGGGCTTGGCTGGGGGGGTTTGGATGTAGTTCAGTCTCTCATGGCATAAACATGTTCGATGGTAGGGGTTGTTAGTCAGGACCTCTTTCATTAGTTTAAGTCTCGTGCTGTGGTTGGTTTAAGTCCCCTTGTTTAGCGGCATGGTTGCATTGATCTTGCGGTGAAAGGTGAGCTTGCGGTGAGGGTGATCCCTTATTTTAAGCTATGTTTGCATGGGGTCTACATTTATTCTCGATTCACGCGGTTACAAGTGCATTTAAATCCAACTGTATTTTTGTGGCTGAAATACTTTGAATACCCAGGGTTCTATTTCTGGCTGAAATACTTTGAATACAAAACAGAGCGTTCCACATTTGACCGATCCAAGCTTTTTAACACCATTTCCAATAAAACGGACAAGTATTGGATAAAAGCGCCCACTAACTTCTATAAAGTGAATTTCAGAATTTGAAAAGATTTATAAGTTCTGTTTAACTAAAAGTTGAGAACTTTTCAGTGCTAATTACTTTAATCCATTCCCGATTTAATATACTCGTACTTCTTATTAAACCACAAGCTGAGCATTGAAATAAAACCATTACCTCAATACCGCTTTCATTATCAAATTTATTGAACATAATACTCGAAGTTACAAAATCTTTAATCCAAGCAAATAGACGATGTCTGTTTATGAAGATAAACATGGATTAATTTGACTAAAATAAACAATTTGCTAGGATAAACAATGCTTTATGAGAAATGAAAGGTAGTTTTCAACCGTTCTGAAGAGGGTTTCGCTTCTATACTTGAGTTCCTAACCCTTTAACTGCCTTTGGGAGTGTTACCGCGTGTCTTCAAATTGTTTTCGCGTTCCTTAAAATTCCTACTTAACCAGATCTTGAGACAGACAACTGCCTTTCCTACGTTTTTCTGGTGACAACTCCCATTTCCATGGTGAGTTAGACCGAATCAGCCATTACAAGAAAAAGGACCTTAAGCTACAAACATTTCCGTTGCTAGAAGTACCTTTTCCGCAGAAAAGACTTTTAGCAACAGACCATCTCTAAAAGACCATCGCTAAAAGTTGAGCGACCAAATTTTGGCGTCCGTCTGTAAAATCCAACTGTTACCAACGGACTTAATTACTTTTTGCGACGGGGAAACATGTTGTTAAAGGTAATTTTCTTATTTTTTGAAATTAATTTTTAAAAATACATTTAGCGGGGTTGCTAAAAGTCCGTCATTGATTGTGCCTGATTTTTAGCGATGGACGGTCTGTTGCTAAAAAGTCCGTTGGCAATAACCCTCGGAATTTTTAGCAATGAAAAGTTTGTTGCTAAAAATCCATTGGCAATAACTTCAAAATCTTGTCACATATTTTTCCTTTTGTACTTTTAGCGACAGAAAAAATCCGTCGCTAAAAAAGAATTTTCTTTTAAATGTTTTGTTTTTATTTTTTCAAAACCCAAACCTACTTCCTATAATTCAAAACGCACCAAATAATATTCATCCGCAAGGCAACCCACTCCACAATAGTCAAATAATTGCTAATGGATTAACAATTATTTAACCTTAAAGCAGTAATGCATGCCTATTCACAGTAGTCAAATTCTATTCTAATTTAACACAAATATATACAATGTAAAAAATGTAAAGCAAATATCAACATACACCCAACTGCAGGGATGAATGCATAAACATAAAGATCCAAATCCGTCAATGATACGAGATGGAGGGGTTGAAAAATCAAAGATAGGAGGGGAGCCACAATTCCAGGAAGGGAGGGGAGGCATGATTGGTTCAGTCGTTGTCAATTATGGCATCTGGATCCTGCTCATTGTCGTCAATAGGGGTACCATCCGGATCCAGCTCAGATTGGGAAGCATTTCACTACATTAAAAGAATGTATACTCGTTAGTAATTGTATATACACATATCCAAAAGACGGATTGACTTCATAAATATTAACATATCTATACCTGATCAACATAGATGACTCTGGCTACTTCTCGAGCAACGCGACGAATGTATGCCGGGTTTAACTTCTGTTTTGCGGTCGCTCTTTGTGTGGAGGGGAAGTAGGGGGTGGGGATGCTCATGTCACGGCATGTGCAGTCAAGCTGGTGCTGCGTACACTCCCTTTCTTCTTATTGATGATCCCTGCTTTATCCAGCCACGTCTTCAATCCATCTACACTTGTACACATAGAGGCTGATGATTGACCGGACCGCTACCTGGACAACAACATCTGTCCAAATGTGGTCTGCAAAACAATCAAAACATAACATAACACTGTCAATGCTTGATCATGCAATAAGCAATGAAGACATTCAAATTTAAATTAAAGAAAATTTTATATAGAACTTTGTTCCCAACCTATTCTGGTCAAACCCAAAGGCCCGTTGTGGTCTCATTTTGCATGACACATCTGCATAAGCAATAGTCAACATTCAACACTCACAACCGGTCAAAGCGTGCACGCTCAAGTCACGTGCACTTCTTACTTCTTCTACGTGACTTCGTCACCAAAAAACTCATCTTGGCGCGACTGCTCATCACGCTCCGACCGTCTCCTGTCGGCGCACCTTGGCGCTTGCCCAAGGAGGTTGGCCTTGGCCTCCCCCTTGGGGTCGGCCTCGGCCTTGGCCTCCCCCTTGGGGTCGGCCTCGGCCTTGGCCTCCCCCTTGGGGTCGGCCTCGGCCTCCCCTTGAGGTTGGCCTTGGCCTTCCCCCAAGGGTTGGCCTTTGGCCTCCATACTTAGCATTTTCACTTCTCTTCAAGGGACCATGCATCACTCCGTGACCCCGTCGCCCGGACATCACTCTGCTTTTATCTCCGTCATATGAACATCTTGTTACTACCTTATTATATGGGAAGGAAAGTATCTCCATGGAGGAGGTTGAGGTTGTGATAAATTCTCAAGAATTAAGGAAGAAGGTTTCAGAAAATAAGGGAGAAAAACATGGTGATGGTCTAATGGCTCGAGGCCAAAACACTGATCATGCTGGGTCTAGAATAAAGGAAGATCAAGGTCTCAGTCAAAGGCTAGAAAATTTAAGTGCTTTCATTGTCACAAGGAAAGGCTAATCCTGAGCGTAAAGGAAAGAAAAAGGATAATTCCAAGACGGCTGATGCTGGAGTAGTAGAAGATAATTTTGATGGTGCAGATGTTCTCTCAGTTACTATCAGTTCCTCAGATGGATGGTGGATTCTTGATACGAGTTGCTCTTATCATATATGTCCCAATAGGGATTGGTTTGCCACTTATCGCTCATTTGATGGTGGTAAAGTTCTTATGGGAAACGATATCACCTGTAAGGTGGTTGGGATAGGTTCAATTCATATTAGGATGCATGATGCATGATAGTATTGTGAGAACTTTGACTGATGTCAGGCACGTTCCAGAGCTTAGGAAAAATTTGATTTCTTTGGGTACGCTTGACTCCAATGGTTATAGCTATCGGGCTGCATGTGGAGTTATGAGGATAATGAAGGGTGCTCTTGTTGTGATGAAGGGGTTAAAACAAAATAGTCTCTATTTGTTACAGGGTAACACAGTTACAGAAGGAGCAGTAGCAGCTTCATCTTCTGATATATAGATTCTGACACTACCAAGCTTTAGCATATGCGTCTTGGGCATATGAGTGAGAGGGGTATGAATGTACTAAGCAAACAAGGTTTGCTGGGATGCAAGAAAATCGGGAAGCTGGATTTTTGTGAGCATTGTGTCTTCGGGAAGCAGTGCAAGGTGAAATTCAGTCGGGTTGTTCGTACCACCAAAGGTACGGTGGATTATATCCATTCAGATCTTTGGGGTCCTTCCACAGTTGCTTCTAAGGGTGGTGGCAGATATATGTTGACCTTTATTGATGACTTCTCAAGAAAGGTCTGGGTGTACATCTTGAAAAAGAAGAGTGATGTCTTTTTCAATGGAAGCAGTTTAAGATAATGATTGAAAAACAAACCGACAAAGAAATTAAATGCTTGAGGACTGACAATGGCATGAAATTCTGCTTGGATAAGTTTACTAAGTTCTGCAAGAATGAAGGCATAGTGAGGCATCACACTGTTAGAAAAACGCCACAGCAGAATGGGGTTGCAGAATGGATGAATGGGACTCTCCTTGAGAGGGCTCGATATATGCTTTCAAATGTCGGGTTATCGAAGGAATTTTGGGCAGAAGCTGTTCACACAGCTGCATATTTGGTAAATAGGTTTCCATCGACTGCAATTGATTGCAAGACTCCTCAAGAAGTTTGGTCTGGTAAGCATGCTAATTATGAAAATTTGAGGGTATTTGGTTGTCTTGCTTATGCTCATGTTAATGATGGTAAACTTGAGCCGAGAGCAAAGAAGTGCATTTTCTTAGGCTATGCAAATGGGGTAAAAGGGTACCGGTTGTGGTGTCCTGATTCTAAGTCATCCAGGTTCCTAATTAGCAGAGATGTGACCTTTAATGAGTCTTTGATGCTTTCGAAGAAGAATGAATTGATTGATGCAAGGAAATACCACGTTGTTAGGGAGAAAGTGGAGCTAGAGGTTCGAGCTCCAGATTCTTTGCCTATAATTCCTACAGATGAGGATGATGGTTCCCATTCTATCGAGGAGAATGAAGAACCTCAGGAACAACAATATAACATTGCCAGAAACAGACCAAGAAGAGAAATTTGACCTCCTTAGAAGTATGGATATGCGAATATGGTTGTTTATGCTTTTAGTGTGGCAGAGAGTATTGAGGTTGAAGAGCCTATTACATACAAAGAAGCCATCAAGAGCACAAAATCAGTGCAGTGGATAGTTGCTATGAGCGAGGAGATGGAATCTCTTTACAAAAATCAAATGTGGGATTGGTGAAACCGCCTGTGGGCCAGAAGATTGTTGGTTGCAAATGGGTCTACAAGAAGAAGGAGGGAATTCCTGGAACCGAAGATGCAAGGTATAAAATACGCTTGGTAGCTAAGGGTTTTACTCAGAGAGAAGGTATTGATTACAATGAAATATTTTCTCCTGTAATAAAACGTACTTCGATAAGAGTGTTGCTTGCTATGGTTGCTCTATATGACTTGGAGTTAGAACAACTAGATGTCAAGACAGCTTTTCTGCACGGTGAGGTGGAAGAGCAGATATTCATGCGTCAACTAGAGGGATTCGTGATCCAAGATAAGGAAGATCATGTTTGCTTGTTGAAGAAATCCTTGTATGGATTAAAGCAATCTCCAAGGCAGTGGTATAAGCAGTTCGACACATTCATGGCAGAAAGAGGTTACACCAGGAGTGCCTATGATAGTTGTGTGTATCACTAGAGGCTCGCGGATGGCTCTCATATATACTTGTTGTTGTATGTGGATGACATGTTGATTACTGCAAAATCGATGTCAGATGTCAACGGTTTGAAAGAGCAGTTGAAAAGGGAATTTGAGATGAAAGACTTGGGTGCAGCAAAGAGGATATTAGGAATGGAGATTCAGAGGGATCAACATGCAGGAATTTTGTACTTGTCCCAGAAAAAGTACATTGAACGAGTACTGCAACGCTTTGGTATGAAAAACTCTGAACCTGTAACTACTCATTTGGCAGCATACTTCAAGCTTTCAATAGCTGATTCCCCACAGACCCATGAGAAGGTGGAGCACATGGCGTGTGTTCCATATGCTAGTGCAATGGGCAGTCTCATGTATGCTATGGTTTGTACGAGACTAGATATTTCTCATGCAGTTAGTGTGGTTTGTAGGTACATGGGTATTCCTGGGAAAGCTCATTGGCAGGCAGTGAAATGGATACTTCGATATCTGAGAGGTACTGCTGATACTGGTTTAGTCTACCATCGGGGCAGTGATGCGAATGGTAGAGTTATTGGATATGTGGATTTAGATTACGCTGTAGTTGGAAGGCTACTCTACAGACTATTGTTGCCTTGTCTACTACAGAAGCTGAGTACATAGCAGCGATCGAAGTAGTGAAACAAGCTATTTGGTTGAAGGGATTGGTTGGTGATTTGGGTTTGAAGCAGTAGTCTAGCACTGTTTACTGCAACAGCCAAAGTGCCATATATCTGACCATAAATCAGATGTTCCATGGGCGGACCAAACACATTGATATCAGGTTTCATTTTATTCGGAATGTGATTTCTCAAGGTACCGTTATGGTAGAGAAGATTTCCACAGTTGAAAATCTAGCGGACATGATGACAAAACATATTTCAGAGATCAAGTTTAAGTACTGCTTAGATTTGATCGGTATCAACAGTATTTGAGGTGCAACCCTAGGGGGCAGGTTTGGTAGCAATAGATGATATTTTCAGGTTGTTTGTGGCTTGTTTTATCCAACCAAGGTGGAGATTTGTGATAATGTGTCTTGGATAAAAAAAAACCTAGAATGTGTGGGAATCCCACATCGGTTATTCAGAAAAGGTTACAACCTAGTCTTAAGTATATAAGTCTTGTCCCGCATTGATTATTGAGAGAAAGTCACTACTTATCTTTAAGTATATATATATTGGCTTGTATTCTGTTTTAAGGATAAGAGAGAAGAGTCATTCTTTGAGAGGGTTTGTTGAGAGAAATAAATGTCTGTAATCTCTAGTGACAAACATAATGAAATCGCTGCTACCACCGTGGAGTAGGCTTTCGCCAAACCACGTAAATCTTGTGTCTCTATTTTCTGTTATTGTTTTTCGATTTTCTTCTTTATTGCTTGGTGCTGAATCTAGTATATTCCTTTACAGAGGCATCAACACCCCATCCGCTTTACCTAAATAAAGTAAGTATTAAGTCCCTTTGAATCTTAAGAACTAAAAATGCCATCCTCACCATGAAATGCCAGGATCCCCGGTTCTTTGTTTTGCTCTCTCCCCCTCACTAGGAGTTTTTTTAGGTTACACTCTGGATCTCCCCTATTCAATGTATCTTAGTGATGCGGCTGATTCTTCCATCAACTGATTATTAAAAAGAAAAAATCCGCTGCTCGATCCTAGCAAAGCAAAGAGCGGATTCGATCAAAGAATCTTGTTGTTTTAGTGCAACAAGCCGATTGAAAGCACCGATCCTTATTGACAAAATGCTTTTTTGTCTCTTCCTCACTAAACGCCCACTTCCTGGCTCCTCCCTCTTTCACTCTCTTAGGCCGTTGGCACTGAGACACTGGATCGGAAGAGATCCCCCTCTGTCGTGTTACTTCATAAAATAATTCAACATGCTCGCTCACTTGCTTTCTTTCTGTGTTTCCTCACTAGGATGACACTTTCCTTATGATTTTAGACCAGATTGAAGTAGAGAATGAAATAGCTAGGAGTGATATCAAACCATTGTCTCATATTGTACAACAACCATTCGTGCTCATAATTTCCACAAACTAAATGCTTCGTAGGCGTGTGGAATTCAAATCCCTTCGGACCTTGCTCGACACAGTCCTTAGTATGATGTCGATCTCTTAGGATGGACTGCTTTCTTAACGAGAAAGAAAGCTTAGCTTACCCCTTAAAAAATGTCTTTATTGGTTGACTGACCCCATAGGCTGAGTAAATAGCCTAGAAAGAGGGAAGGCTTAAGAAGATAACCAGACTCCAACAAGTTCGTTCCTCTCAACTTTTCCCTTTTAATTTGATTTATATACTCTTTGGTAATTTGTATCTTGAATTGACAAGTTTATGCTTGATAACAAGTCCGCCGCTAAAAGTACATTCATCAGCACTTTTAGTTGTCGCTAAAAGTACATTAAAAAGATCCACGACGTCATTTTTAGCAACGGACTATCCGTCGCTAAAATTCTTTTTAAATTTTTCCCGATGGACTTTTAGCGATGGATGATCCGTCGCTAAAAGTCCGATTTTATAACAACGGAATATCCCCACTACCTTTTTTTTATTAGATCTTGAGAAGATAAACCAAACCGGAAAATACCTAATAATACCTTTAGCGACGGAATAGTACATCACAAAAAGTAATTAAATCCGTTGGTAAAAATGCAATTTTTATTGACAGATCCCGTAATTCCGTTGCCAACGGACTTTTAGCTACAGAAAAAAAAAACCACTTTTAGCAACGAAAAAATCCATCGCTAAAAGTATTTTTTTCTTGTAGTGCTTAAGGAAAGAGCTTTACATTCGACTCAGGCGCTTTCCATTTACTGTTGCTTATTATTGCAATACAATTCTTGTACCAGAAATGCTAGGTATATAAAGTTACAAGAGAAGTCCTATTCTATCTCTGGAAACAACTCTTTTCTAGCTAGTTGACAGCAGTGCAATCGCGCCTTATCTCACCCTGATTTCCAGTTTTTACTCCAACTCGACCAAGCTTAGTAATAGCGGTCACAAAAGCCTGGTTAAAGGCAGCATTACTTGACGCAAACTGGTTCACGGTAGCCTTGCTTCGACTATCCGTGAAGAGCATCTGATCAGAAACGAACAAGCCCATTCCTTTCACAAGGTTTTGGTAATAAGCATTGTCGAAAATTCGGGGCGTAGTGGGGTCCATGTTGATGGCAACTCGGGGATCCACATTTAACGGGCACATCTGCCGGAGCTGAAGCGCATAGGCCACATTGAGCGTTGGATCAATGCGGCTTCTAGGACTGAAGTTGAATATACGTTTGGAGAAGCGACTGCAGTGAGAGAAACCAATAGTATGCGCGCCTGCAAGAAGTGAAATGCTTCAGTTTAGTATCCAAAAACTGCAATATCTATAATTAATATGATCACAGAAAGGAGAATCTAGGAAGGCTATGATTAGCTCGACAATTTTACAATAAGGGCTCCAAAAAGAAGTGTCAACTGGTTGTAGCTACTTCAAATCATTTCTCTTCATAGTCATCCAACTGAAAGTCATCTTTAGAAAGGTGCAGCTCTAGGATTGTTGTCCTTAGAAAGCGCTTTATATGAACTCCCAAACATGCAAAATGATTTTGCCGCACAGAGCAGGTGCCAACATTTATCATTTAGCAACAAAGTGCAATTCACATATGATATTAAATGACTTTGCATGCATTTCTGGGTGCATTTAACGGAGTCATTTTCAATAGACACTTGAAACATTTAACTTCAGCGTTGCAAATTTGATTCTCTTCAACTGCTCTTCGTGTCAGGCAGCTGACTTAAGACCTAGAAAACAAATGTACGAATAAAAAAAGCAAAACACGTACACCCTACAGCTCAGCAATGTATTTTTTTATCGACAAAAATAGTGTAGCCCTTGGTGACTTGAAAATGTGATGGATTTTCAAGTAAGAAGAGCTAGCTGAAGAAACCAAACAATGTGTGCGTTGGGGGGCGAGGGTGGAGTACTACCTGACAGTGCAACCATATCTGTCTGGGTTAGGCCATGAGACGAAAACATGGTATTCAGTTGGTCTAAGCTAAAATCTGGGTGAGGAAGTTTGTGCTGAACACTGGCCAATGTAGAAATTCTCCCATCTCGTCGTCCCAGTTCCACTTTATATGATGGTCCCCCAGCCTGCGCAAAGTGACAGAATTTGCATTATTTTTCTAGAGTTAGTATAAGAATGCTATTTAGTAACCTTGAGAATTCAAGTATCATTCAGGAAAACTGCTGAATTAGGAAGTTTCTGTACCAAGGCTACAACATCCCTAGTAGCCAGAGCTAATATATCTGCACACGAAACTTTATTTTTGCATTTAGGATCCCTGTCAACTGCCGCCTTGGCTTTGATTACTGTGTCAAATCCATCTCCAGCTAGTGAGATATCATCCGGGTGGTTCTTCTCATCCGCTCCGCTTGGCAAGGCTAGTAACACAGAAGCATCGCAACCCTAACAAAGATTGATGATGATCAATAGTTAAAGTCATCATTCATTAGTGCCACTTCATCCGCAAAAGATTTTTTGGAAAGCAAACGTTAACTGGATTTATCAAAATGCAGAAATACAAGACAAAAGAGAGTTAGCAAGGAGCCAACAAAACTTAGAAACTGTTCAGCAACAGAGTTGAATTCTACGGTTTAAAGTACTAGAACAGTTCGTACTCGAGAAAGTTGGCCTAGAAACTATCTAGAGTAATATGAAAAAGAGACCAAATGTAAGTAAGAGAACTCTTCAAACGTGCTAGCGTTAGAGATGAAACCACCGAGCGTTCATATAGGTTTGTACAGACAGTTCGTAAATTCAGGGTAATGTAGGGGGTATGTACTGCTCGTTTGAATTGCAAATGTTACTAGAACAATACCCACGTTATGGGCGTCTATCAATAAGCTCTAGCTCTACTGTACCCTTCCCACCAGAGACTTGAATCCTACTCAAGCAGCCGTTAGGACCCCGTTCGCAGTACAGCCCTTGGTATGTCGAGCATGTACCCTGCCAAGCTCGAGTACTCATAGTCCCGTTAGAAGTTCAATTCTCACAGCCCATCATGAATCCAATAAAGTAGCCTTCAAGGATCCAGCCTTCAAGAGATTTGGAGTCTTGTAATTCCATTTAGCGGTAGTAAAATAAGGTTGCTATAAAAAATAAAAAAGAACTTGCAAACTATGAGCTGCCGAGAGAGACGTCCGAGTTAAAGTTAGACAAACTTTAACGACCACAACTTTACAATTTTATATGTACGACAGTAACACAAATGCAAGAAAACAAACTATATTATTCGAAATGAAGAAACACATGAGTGAGATTAACCAACAAACCCGAACAAAGCAATCATGGAAGAAGAGTCGGAGAGTTGCGGGGGCGGTCACGAAGGTCTGCCGGAACTTTGTGGTGACTGCCGAGCGGACAAGTGATTCAACATTAGGGCAAGTGCTTTGGTAGAAGTTTTGGCTTAGTTGAGCATAACTTGTGGATAGGAAGAGCTGGGAAAGCAGCAACGAGAACAGAAGAATACTACTAGTAGTAGTTTGGTTCTCCATTATTTGCTTGCCCCCCAACTTTCAGTTCCGAATGCTGCCTCGAGTGGTTGAACCTTCTTATACATGGAAATTGAAGTGATACCAGGACAGATAAGCTCTGGCTTGTGATTGATGGGATTTTCTATTCAGATTAGTTAAGGTTGTGAGGGTGGAGACAAACTGCATGATAGTTTAGTGAAGGAAAAAGGTGTATTAAAACATACATGCTACAACATGTCCAAGGAAATGTTAGGCCTGCCCCATGTTACTAATAACGCATAACATAGTTCCTATGCCATTATCTTATTCTTGGAAGCACAAACGCATTGTATGTATATATATGAGGTAGAAGCAGGTTGATGATTAAAGCGTTTAAAACTAGATGAAAAGTCAACGAATCTCTCTTGCTAGATGAAAAGTCAACGAATCTCTCTTATGACCTGGTAATCACAAGCAGGAATGTGCAGGAAAATGAACATATATTCTGGCCACATGATTAGCTACCTTTTCTTGTTCTTCCCCTCCTCTTGATACCTCTTATTCTTTTCATGGAAAGAACTACCGATTGCCCACGTTAGTAATACGGTAGTTTTCAGCATATTACTAGAGTCAATATGATATAACTTACGATCTATGTGTTTCTCGCTAAGAAGTTCATTGTTTGGGGAAGAAGAGAGGGATTGGCATGCTCCATGGTCAAGATAACACACATTGCGCCTTTCGGTTCACGAAGAATAATGAGACTTTCTGGTTGGAAGTAGAGATCAAAATGATTACTCTATACAACTAAAACCATGATCTGACTGAACGAGATGTCAAGCATCTTTAGTGCTATCATTAGTGAAGCTTCTCGACTTTGGTAAATGCTTAAAAACGACTCACATGGAACAATGAAAGGCATTTCAAACCAAGAACTTGTCCATGACTTCCAGAGGAGAATTTTGAAATTAAGAGACGAGGCGTGTGATACTTGTCAAACGCGCAAATAAAAGAAAGTCTTTTACAAAGCAAAAAAAATGGTATTATTGGATAAAAGTAGTTACTTTGTCGCTAAAATTCGCAATTGTGATAAATAATTTGAACTACAAATTGAAGTCTTTACAATCACATGGTGCTATGGAAATTGACGTTTCTGATGTCCACTATAATTATTGCGTGTAAGTGTTTGTATGATGCAACATACAAATCACGGGTCAATTCTAGTATACTTTGTGCTTTATGACTACAAAACCATATTTGAAATCAACGTCTTTATCTGTACTCGCTTTCTAAAATTATTTGCTTCTTTTCCGCTGTCCTCTCCCCACCTAATTTCAAGGGAAAAGAGTAGGTAAAGCATTTGCATAAAA
Source organism: Escallonia rubra (assembly GCA_033065855.1). Lineage (NCBI taxonomy): Eukaryota > Viridiplantae > Streptophyta > Magnoliopsida > Escalloniales > Escalloniaceae > Escallonia > Escallonia rubra. Next base: position 371,912 of record JAVXUO010002663.1, on the reverse strand, counting down.
CGTCCTAATCAAACACAAAAACAAAACAAAAAAGTTCTTTTTACCTCCGTAGTAAAGATAGATCAAAGTCTCTTCTTTCTCACGCTTCGTCAAAATTAACGAAGTTATGCAGAGAACTAATCCAAGAGGTAGCAAATACCATAATACAGTAATCTGAAGATATCAAAGTCACAAACAAGGACATTGTTAGCTTTTGTATACCTGCATTTGTTGTGTTGGCTATGTTCCCATAAGAAGGGATGTGGGTAAAAATGTACATCCAATCAACGCGCTGCACCTGCACCTATATATCTATCAAGTGGGGACGGTTATTTGATTATGATCTAGTCAATATATTAATTAGAGTTCTAGTGGATTTTAGAGGTTATTTCCCAACCAGCCGTGAATCCTTGCTCATAAAGGATCCCCCTCCAATATGGTTATAACAAGGGGTAAATACATATTAGTACCCTGGAAGTACACGAAAATCTCACTTGAGGACCCATAATTTCAATTTTTACACATCAGGTTCTGGAGTTTTAGTTTTACAGTTAGTAAGTACCTCATAGGTTTTTCCGTCCAAATTGATAGCAGAGTGATGGGTAAAATCGTCAAACTCTTTAAACATTAAAAAAAAATAATTCTTTCATCGACGATCTAGATCGGTGGCGACAGTGTGGTCGGCAGGGGTTTGTAGGTCAGTGATGGTAGTGTAAATAGCAGGATTCCGAACTACAAACCCCCTGCCACCACCTACCTAGAATTCCCACCTCCATCATGACTAACCTGAAATCCCACCACCGCCAGCCACCACACAGCCCACCACTATGCTACCATCACTGAGCCCCACACCGAATATACAAACCACTGGCAGATCCATGTCCTAGAGCTGCCGAATTTCCACCACCAACATTTCAATCTTTTTTTGAAATTTTAGTTTGAGATCTACTTCAATTTTAAAATAATATCATTTTTTGTTGCTATTGTTCTATGGTGATGTTGATGTTGATGCAATTAGGAGTGGTGTTGATGGATTTGTGTGCTATTGATCGATTGGGTGTGCCTATTGGTGTTGCGATGGTTGGTTGGAGGTGTTTAGAGGGGTGAAGGATGGTAGGGCAGTAGCAGGTTTAGGCTGCGATGGTGGTGGAAAAAAGAATTGGGGGTGGAATAGGGCAGTGGGCGGGGAACGGGGTGGTGGCTGGGAAGGGGTGATGGTTGGTGGTTTGTGTGTGTGTGTGTGTGTGTGTGGTGGGTGATGCGGGAATAGGGGACGGTTTGAGTGTGTGTGTGTGTGTGTGTGTGGTGTGGATTGATGGTGCCTGGGGAAGAATGCAGTGGCCGAAAGGGGTGGTGACAAGGGAAGGGGCAACGTTTGGTGGGTTTAAGAGGGTGATGGGCCAAGGGGGCAGGTTTGGGTGTTCTGTATGGCGTGTTTTCGGGGAAGAAAGCAGTGAGTTGTGAAGGAGGTGGTGAACGGTTTTGTGCGCGCACGTGACACTGTGTGTATGGGTTGTGTGTGTGGTGTGTGTGGTAAAGTGGGTGGTGGCTAGTAGGAATTTTATTTTTCTTTTTATGTTTTAATAGCAAAAATATGATGAAGATTTTTCCCCTAACAGTTTAGAAGCAAAGTTAGAGATTTGGATGGAAAATCAAATGGGTCCTCAAGTGAGATTTTTGTGTACTTTCAGGGTACTAATCTGTATTTAACCCTTAGAACAAAATAAGTGATTGAACCCTGGTAAGAGAAGGTAGCCTCTTATATCCCTTATAATTAATGCACAACATCCCTAAAGCAAGGTAAGTTTTTGACAAAGTGTAGAAGTTCTCATACTCTCTTGACCTATATACTGCACTTTTAACTTAAGCATCGGAGATTCCAAGCCATATCCTCATCTAGCGAGTCACTGTTTTCTATTTTCTGCTGTGCAGATATGTGCATGAGCTCTTTGCGGTCCCTCCAGATTTCTACCAAACTATTTTTGTCACGTGCATAGGACCGACTAGGTTATTCTTCCTATAGATCTCATGGCGTTGATCTCTGAGCATCTTAACAAGGCCGCCAGGCAACCATACTTGTGACGCATGACGGACACATGGTGTTAGGGTACTCATGTCAACCTAGCCCCAAGATGTCTAACCGCCTCACTGCTAAATAGCATGGTCACTGTTATATTCCATTGGGCAACCAGAGCCTTTTCTTGTGTTGTAATGGGCTCAACTGGAAAATTATTCATTTGACTAACTTGTAATGAACCGCCTTCGAAAACTTCCTAAGCCCAAGAAGGCCTAAAAATATCGGGTCGCCATCTTATGTTATTATTAAGAAAGGTAAAACAAGAAAAAACCTAAATGACTAAATTATCAACATAGGCATCTAATCGAACAGAACTAGTAGTGATGAGTCCGGGGACTAAACTATAAAAGGGAAGGTTTTATGCACTCTATTGTACCCTAACAGTCTCTACTATTTTTTACTAATGGTTGGCTTTTATATCCCAAGTATAACAAATGATGCAAAATGCACAACAAAACCTAAACCAACATGAATTTTTGGTTTGAACCCAACACCGCGGTTCAAGTGGTCTACATACCCGGTGAGACTAACGGAATCAAAATCACATAGTTCTTACCAACCCTAACGGAGGCGACCTAGATTTCTGTCTTATTTGCTAATAAGCTAAACGGACTCAAGTTTTTCTAGTCAAGTGGGATTATAGTTCTAATGGACTAGCACTTCTAGCTATCTTAGAGATCTAATTGATATTGAGTCCTAATTTCCATAAAGTTCTATACTTTTAAACTTTACTTACTCCTATCAGGATTTTAATTCTAGTTGTTTTTTTTAAGACCAAAATCTAGTCGTGGGGATTGTCAAATCATTCCGAGACTCCTATTATAAATTACAACCTAGAAAATTTGATGGTGGCATATAGAGTAATAATACCTCGTGAATTGGCTTGCCTAAACTGCTCGTGGATCCATGCATGTGAAGATACTGGAAGCAGGATTACTGACCGAAAATAGGCTGGAAATGGTATAGAAAGGGAGTATTCTCCCTCTCACAATATCTACACAATTGTTCTCTCCAAGTAGAAGTCCCCATTTTCTATTGCTGAAGTGATCTATTTATAGAGGTCTAGGTTAGGTTTGTGGAGATGATAAAGCATACCTTTTTCATGTATATCCTTCTAAAAAAGGATAATAACTGAATTAAATCAAAACTTCTAAAAATGTCATTTACGGGCCGGTTAATCTTAATACAAATCCTTACCGACAAGTAAACTCCAAATTCAGATAAAATTCTCTAAAAACTCATGGGATAATCTCGATTTCGGAACTCCGATCGATTTCAAATCATTTCTAAATCAAGCCAAGATCTTCTTAGCTTTTCCATCATGTCCCCAAGTTAAACCCAACTAACTGGACCAGTTAACTAAACTAGTTTAACCAATTGCGCTGGACTATTGACTGGATTGGGCCACTGATTAGCCTGGACTCTAATTGGACTAAACCGATAATTATAGTGGACTTAATTAAATAAACTTGTTATGTATTACCAAGGCCAAGCCCAAATGATAACAATAATAAAATCCTAAATAAGAACAAAGCCCAATAAATAAATTTATAAAATGAATTTACAAAAAAGGAGTATTCCTAACCTATCTTGGCCGCACCCATGGACCCACTATGGGTCCCATTTTGCGCGACACGTCGATATTGTCGATGGTCAATTTCTCAAATTTTTACATTTTTTCTTCGCTAAGTTATCTTGGTGCCACTCTTTTTTTTTGCTAGCACGACGACCTCGGCGAGCCTCAACCTTCGCAGCCTCTTTTTTGCTCAGTCGGTCGCACATCTTTCCCCTCAAGGGTCGGCGTGCCTCAACCTTCGCAGTCCCTTTTTGCTCAGTCGGTTGCACATCTACCTCCTCAGCAATCGGCTTGAATTTTCCCTTGAGGGTCGACGCGCCTTCCTCCTTTGGGGGTTAGCCTTGGCCTCCATCTCTGCTCATTTCCTCCCTTTTCCTTCAGCCAAGCGCTATGGGAGAGTTGTCTGGGCGACATCTCCATGACCCCGTCACCGACTCTGCGACACACACGCCGACTTCGCGACACCCGTCACCCACGCCTGCTCGCTGAATTTGTGTCACGTGAACCCGGCATAATGCCCATCTCCGCAAAACCGTCGCCGGGTCCAAGTGTCGTCTCCGTGACTCATGCCCTCAGCACGATGTCCAACTCTACGACACCCGCCATCGTGCTCGTGCGCCATTTTCATATCACGTGCCCCCGTCACTGTACACACTCCACCACACCCATGTGTAGTGTCGCTAATACATTCGTGCCCCTTGGCTGTCTATCACACACTCTGTCGCGCTGCTTATACAATCACGCTCCCTGGCATCCTGTCACACTATCGCACCCCCACATTGGTCCATCCTTTCACCATACCATTTGTACCTTACCTTGGTCATGCAACATGCTTCGACCCACTCTCTGGAGTGTGCAGCATTCTTCGGGGATAGGAGACTCCTCCGGGACAATATCTCTGCCAGGGAGCTTCAAGTGCTCGGCACGAAGACTCCCCTTCTGCCAGGTAGATGGCTCCTCCGGGATACTATCTCGGCCTGTCGGGTAGGCAACTCCTCCGGGACACTACTTTGTCATGCTCCTAGTGCTCTGGCACTAGGGTTCACTCGCGGGGATAGGCGACTCCTACGGGACATTATCTCCTTCAGGGAGCTCTAAGTGCTCCAGCATGAAGACTCCTCTTCCGTCAGGTAGACAGCTCCTCCGGGATGTTACCTCGGCCCGTCGGGTACGTGACTCCTCCGAGACACTACCTTAGCGAGCTCCGAGTGCTTCGACGTAAGGATTCACCTGTGGGGATAAGCGACTCCTCCGAGACACTATCTCCATCAGGGAGCTCAAAGTGCTTCGATATGAAGAATCCCCTTCCGCCAGGTAGATGGCTCCTCTGGGATGCTACCTCGACCCGTCGGGTAGGCTAATCCTCTAGAACATTACCTTGGCACGTTACAAGTGCTCCGGCATGAGGACGCACCCGCGAGATAGGCGACTCCTCCGAGACACTATCTCCGCCAGGGCGTCTGCATGACTAGCCTACGTGCTCTGACACTGGGGGGCTTCCATTGGCACCCCTAGGGACTATGACCCTCATGTCACTCCGAGATGGGAGCAAGTCTTCGAAGGGCATCGCGCCTAGTTCACCTGGCAGTTGGGCGTCAGGTCTTCCCCACCGCTGCCAGGTCCTCGGTATCTCTCGACGCCCTGTGGGACTCTGCAAGGGCTTTGGACTGGTGGCTAGATCAATGGGCCTCTCTGGCCACACCGCCGTCGTGTGGCTCAGTCTATCCAAATAGATAGAGCGACGCTGTGTGGGGTATGCCAGTTGAATATACGATCCGACAATCCATGGAGCACAGGCACCTGTGGACTCTTCGGTGACATGTCACTCCCAGGAGCGCCACGTGTCGGTCGATGACATCATCATCTCAACCTTTAGTAATAAGGGGCTTGGGAATTCATTTGGGGACTTTTGACATATTTTCATGATTTTCACATGGGTTAATTACACTTATGTCCCTAAGGTTTGGGTGAAATTACAGTCAAGGACACTAAGTTTCAAAAGGTAACAAACCGTGACCACAAACGTTAAAAAGGTATCACTTGTGTCCTTCCGTCAAGTATCCGTCCAAATTTTTTTTTTCTTTCTGATTTCATTAATATGTATTTTCAAAATGACAATCTTACCCTTGTATTACCCTTTTCTCTCTTCTTTCTCTTCCCTTTACGATTTTATCATTTTCTTCTCCACATCTTCTCCCATCTCCCCGCCACTGCCCCCACTTTCCCACCATCCGGCTGCCGTCACCACCCTCCACCACCCCACCGCCGTGCCCACCTCCACCACCCAACCGCCATTCATCTCTAATGAGAATCCTTCTCCAACAACTCTCAGAAACCTCTATTTAAAAAGTCAATATCTACTGAGAACTTCCAAGGCAATGGCCTTCTTGATGATGCCTTTCCTCAAATCCCTCATACCCGAATCAACACCCTGAACTGAATCCAACTTGAATAGCAAAGCCATTAAAGTATCATTGTCCCGAACCTGCACCTTCGGGTCTTTTTGAATCAACCCAAGAGATCTAGCTCAACATGGGGAATGAGGAGCACAAGTTGGTGTTTTTTGACCAGCAATCCAGTGGGGAGAGCAAGGGGACTAGTGGCGGCGATGCGGCGTTGTTGGTAGGCAGCGGCGGTGGGTCCCTCCCTGAGGTTTCACATCTGGGGTGGCGCCGGTGGTACACTTTGAGGGAGCTGGAGGCGGTCACCAATGGGCGTGGGATTGCAAGCAACAGCCCGTTGAGGCCCCTCTGACGGAACGGGGCAATGGCTTGAGGGTTGGTTATGGTGGGTTTTGAAGAAGGGATCCATCGTGGTTTTGATGCTTCAAACAAACTGCAATCAAAAGATATGGTGAAGAAGATTCTGAAATCCGAATTTGAAATCATAATTTGAAAATTAGGGAGATAGAACGAGTGGCATGACAAAGAAATTACCTTTCAAATCATGGGCAATATGGTCATTTTGACCATTCCGTTATGTATTTGGGTAGTCCGTTAGGTCAAAGGACATAAGTGCCTATTTTTCAAACTTATGGACACGCGTGTAATTTCACCCAAACTTCAGGGACATAAGTGTAATTAACCCTTTTCACATTCATAGAACTCATTCTCACTTTTTTACTTTTTCACTTTAGAATTCTCGAGAGAGAAACATACAAGATCTTGACTCTGGACCTAAGCATCATACTGTAACAGTCGTCATGTATTCACCCGGCACCATCGCCCTCGCAGCACTGCCATCCTCAGGCTCTGTCTGGAAAGTCCTTGGTCTTTGCCCTTACTCCATCCTTGCTATGTCCCACATCAGCATACTTGGCATCTGACTTAGACTGCATTCCTTGTGACACCTCCATGTCGACTACGAACCCACTTCCTTGGCATCAAGGAGTGTCTACAGAGGCCTTCGACGAGTGACCTTGCTCGCGAGCAAACATCACTGACACAACAAATTTTGTTTAAAAAACATGGAAACACCACAAACTCTATGATTGATGCGAAGACTTACACAGATATGAGGTCAAGCCTTTATAAGACTTCCTATGTATCCTCGAGAAATGAATCAGAACAATGGAGTTCGAAACGAAGATATTACTCGAAGCCGGAGCCAACAGCAACAACGATTGGTTGTCGAGCAATATCAAGAGGACGGTGAAATTGAATCCTCTGATGGAGTTAGAGCCAACAATAATGTTAAAGATGAATTTTCCCAAATCTGGTACATCTTATCTGCAAAATCAAAGATAATTATCGAAATTAAGGTCAAATAATACCTCGAAATTTGAAATAATTATTTTTTAATTTATGGGATGAGTCGGCCGATTTTTTACTAACCGGCCTATTAATTGACTTTTGTCAATTTGCAATTTTATCCAATAGTCTGACTTATCTTTAGCCTTATAGATTGGGCCATGAGCTCTATAAATAGGGCCATTGGCCTTCATTTCTAAGGGTCTTGGTCTCTGATCAAAAAGCTTATTTTCTTCAGAGCTTGCGAACCATTTCTTGGTAAAGTGATAAGCAATCTCTCTCAAGAATCTTAGCCATTCATATTCATTTAAAAAAATTCCATTTATTCTTTGCATCATGGATCATTCGAAGAGCATCCCCGAGTCTTCATAGCAAGCTACTTCAAGACGTATCTTTTATTAGTTTTTTTTCCCGCATAAGATTGTCTCACAATCATGTAGTCACATTTCTATTCAAAAACACAAAAAAAAGTCTTTTACATTTCTTTGTCTAAGTCTAAATTTAGGATCGAAATGTAGATTACTTCTCGTAGGACCAGAGTCGAACTACAGCGGTTTTGATTCCGGTTTGTTCGACCTCATACATAGGTAATTCGATCCCAGATGTCGAGTTTCAGCCAAAAACATAAAAATAAACTTAGGGTAAGTTTTATCTTATTTTGCATGTGACGTGTTTTTAAGGCCAATAATCAATAAAAATGAAGCAGAGACCGAAAAGGCATGGCAAGTGCCTAATGCCTCGTAACTTAGTCCTCAAACCCATCTTCTGGTTTTCGATAGAGTAGTCGTCCTTTTGGATACTTTAGAGTCATTTTTTTTGTTTTTTCCTAATTAAATTAGATCGCGACTCCTAGAATTCTTCTCCTTAGGGATTTTTTCGAGGTGGTTCGCCACAACTGCGATTATATAACATGAGACTCAACTCGCAAAGAATGTGTGTTCGGAATCATTGCCACTAAGCTTTTGGGATTTATGGTTAGTACATGAGGAATAGAGGTATACCCTGCAAAATCAAGGTCATAGTCAAAATGCCACCCTTGAAGAGTGAAAAGGAAATCCAAGGTTTTGGGGAGAATATAGTATATAAGCCATTTTGTATCCTAGATAATGTTGATCTGTGAATCGAAATTCAAATTATTGTGGAAGGAGTCAACAAAAGAGTGAAACCCCCTATCTCAAGAGGTGATTGATAAGATCAAGAAATACTTAAGCAACCCACGGGTCTTAGCACCACCAATGCCAGGCAATCCCTTGCTACTTTACTTGACTGTGACGAACACAGCTGCTGGAGCCATGCTAGCCCAACACCTAGAAAGTTCGTTCACAGAAAGAGCCATTTATTATGTCCATAAGAAGTTAACTCAAGGGAAAGCAAATTACTCTGCCTTAGAAAAAACATGAGTGTCACTAGTATGAGTGACACAAAAGCTGCGATACTATGTTTTGGTTTACCCTATTCGGTTGTTAGATAGAATAGACCCGATGAAATATCTGTTCAGAATTCAACCGCACTGCTAAGTGGCTCTTGCTACTTTCCAAATTTGACATCACATACATCACACGTAAATCTGTAAAAGGAAAGGTTGTGGCAGATATGCTAGTAAATTGTCCAACTAAAGATGTCAGTGAATGGGAAGCCAAGTTTTCGAACAAAGACATTTGTGTTTTGGAGGAAGTGACCAAATGGAAATTATATATCGATGGGGCTACAAATAGCAAATGATTCAAAATAGGAACATTTTTTATTTTCCCAAGGGGGGCACATACCCGCTTAGACATCAAACTAGAATTTGATGGTACTAACAATACCGTCGAGTATGAAGCTTGAGTCATTAATTTGGAAACATCTTTAAGTTTAGGTGGCAGGGCCATTAGCCTTAATTATCCATTTGATACAAGGAATATGAAAGATCCGGGATGAACGCTTGTAGGCATACAATGCTTACTTGGAGAAAATAGCAGACATGTTCGAGGACGTGGAATTCCACTATCTCCTCGACTTGAGAATAATTTCGCCGATGGGTTGGCAACCTAGCCTGAATGATAGAGATACCTGAGGGCAAGAAGTGGAACCATTTTTTTTTTCTTCAGGAAACGGAACAAGTCGTCCTACTTCTTTATGATTGCACCAATAGGAAAGCCGAGATGGAAGAACCGTGGTACATATATGTAAATAATTTGATTCGAGATAGAAAATACCTTGATGGAACATCCCGAAAAGACTAGGTGTCTTTGCGAATATAGGTAGCACGTTTATCATTCGTGATCAGAACCTGTACAGAAGGCATTATGGCGGGAAATAATTTTTATGTCACCAAGAAAAAAGGTCACCAAAACGTGGAAAATATACATTTAGGCGAATTTGGACCCATATGAACGGCCACATTCTAGCAAGAAAATCCTTCATCACAAATACTATTGGAGTACATGGAGCGTGATTTCGCAGAGCACGTGTGCAAATGCCACAAATGTCAGACATATACCAATTTGCAACATCTCCTCTCTCATGAGTTGTATAATATGAGATCGTTTTGGCCTTTCTCAATACGGGGAACTGATATAATCAAGAAATCAGTCCAAAAGCCTCCAATGGGCATGAGTTCATACATGTGGCCGTTAACTATTTTACAAAATAGGTAAAAGCTGCTTCGTATGCCGTTTTGAATGCCAAAAAAGTGACCCAATTTATCAGATTGATATCATTTTTTGTTATTGTGTTCTTAATTTAATCTCCTATAATGGACTGCATTTCGACGGAAAAATGATAGATGTGGTTGAAGAGTATGGTATAACCTGACATTGATATTTTCCTTATCACCCACAAACCAATGGGGCTGCGGAAGTCGCTAATAAGAACATCAAGAATATCTAAATCAGAATGACAGATACCTGTCGTAGTTAGCCAGAAAAAATTTTGTATGCCCTCTGGGGCTATAGGACATCTGTTAGGACATCCGTCGGGGCTACACCCTACTCATTGGTTTATGGTGTGGAAGCAGTCTTGCCAGTAGATTAAAAGTAGCTTCCCTTTGAGTCCTTCTTGGAAATCAGATAGACGAAGAAGATTGGGTTTGAAGCTATTTTGAAGATTTAGCATTGGCAAACTAAAAGCGATTCAAAGCTTTCTACCACATTCAAGGCTATCAGATAAGCATGTGGTGAAATATTTCTAGCCTTCAATAAGCAAGTGAAAGAACGTGGTTTGAGAGAATGAGATTTGGTGTTGAAAGAAAATGTCATTGGAGACCCTGAGGGAAATTCAAGCTTAATAGGTCGGAGCCTTCTATGATCAAGCAAATTATAACGGGATAATGCAGTCTGTTTGGTTGACTTAGATGTGATTAAGCTAGCAGAATCTGTAAATTTAGACCGACTAAAGAAATATCATGCTTAAAATAAGAATTGCACACTATTAGCATGCACATTTTGATGTAACACATTAGATAGAGGTACATAGGAAACCCGTAAAGATATATCAGGCGCGGTCAAATTCTAATATGAAGATTTTTACTCCACTGATTTTGACCTCTATTACATTCTTGACAAAAAATGAAAGAAAGGTCGGCTAGGTTGAAAACCCTAAAATGAGTGGCTTAGGCAAAAGTTAGGGCACCAAAAAGGGAGAAAGAAAATACTTCTATGTCCTATTGGCAATCAAATGAGTATTCTATTTGTCATTACCAAAATCTGCTTTCAAGAGAACTGTTGAGCCAAACTTTCTTTTGGCATTCTTTCTAAAAGTGAACCGCGCAAACATCGATATCCTTTCTTTCTAGACCCCCTGCCTAGACATCGAGTCCTCCCTAATCTTTCCACTCTTCGATCCTTTACCCCCTTTTTAGTCAGAAGTACCTTTGAGATAAACATATGCTCCATCCTTCGGCTCAGTTTTAACTTTTACATTTGTTTGGTCCCTATGATGATCACTCTCGATATCAAGTGGGATTGCAAGCTAATTGTGCCAAGTTCGATCAGAGATCAACTTCCTAAACGAATTTCTGTCAACATTGAATTTATCCTCCAATATTCAAGACCGATCCAAGACCAACGAATCTAAATGACTACGGTCTCTTCCTCTATCTGAGGGCGGCGTAGCGCCGAAAGTACTTCGGTGTGTTTTAGAAGGGTCATATAACTCAAGCCCTAAACCTTCTTGCATACGGGCAAGTTCTTTAGCGTTCTCAAAAGAATTGATTTCCTTCACACTCAAGAAGTCCCAATCTAAGTCAGCTTGTAGTTTAATCTCATTGGCAAGTATGACTTCGCAGACATGGGACCATAGCCAATTAATGTAAGAGTCTGTTAACAAGGGCATATCAGGGGTTATGCCATCACAACTCACCCCACCATGAATGGAATTGTAGCCATCCCATTTTCATAGTCATTAAGTAATCATTGGGCTTTATTATTAATTAAAGACTATTATGATCGGTTAGACCTAATAATATATTGAACTTAATTAACTTAATCCAATTCAGTTGTCTTGTCCTGTCAATAATGGGGGTCAGTCCTGTCCATTTAGGTTAGTCCAGTCCACATGTCAAGAATAAGATTTACTTAGACGATTTTAGAATTACTTGAGATTTATCCTTGATGCAAGTAATTTAGTCCATGATTTAAATGAAATATGAAGATAATTTCCTAATCTGGTACAACCCATTTAATAAAATCAGAGATATTTACTGAAAAAGGGCAAAAAAAGTCTCGATAATTGGGAAAATATTTTTTTAAGTAATGGGCTGAACCAGTTGTTTTCGACAAATCGGCCCGTTAGTTGACTTTTTTCAGTTTACAATATTTATCAAACATTCTGTCTTATCACCATATCACATATTGAGATGGTCATCTTTATCATTTCTGGCCCCCCAGGCCTCTATATATGGCCAAATATGTTGCAAAAAGGAATTACCAACGGAATATTTACCTTTTATGTGATGGATCTTTCCGTCACGAATCATTTACACAAAGTTTAAAAGAACAAAATATGTTTTTTTTAATACAAAATACCGTCACGACAAGTCTCCATTTTGTCACTCATTGTGCGAATGAGTCACTAAATTCCGTCACTAACTTTTTGGTGAAACCACTTTACGCTACAGATGCTTGTGACGTAACTTTCTGTCACTAAAACCTTTAGCGATGGGAATTTTGTTTCTTTAGCAACGGACAATTCGACCGCTAACAGGGGCGGATCCAGAAAGTCTAATCGGGGGGTGCCAAAAAATCATAAAAAAATTTGATGGCTAACATAATAGAATACAAAAGGTTCAAGTTCACATAAAACATGAATAATCAAAAACACATTATAATTAGCGTCAATATTAAATCCGTTAAATAGATTGCTCAATTTGTCTACTAATAATATATTTTCATTATGACTTCTTAAGGTTAGTCAACAATAAATTTCTAATTGAAAAAGCTTAACTCTTACTGTATAAATCTATTACTAATGTGATTGTTAACTATATGAGTAATTAGTTACATGTAAGTTAACCAACTATAAGAATTTAAACTTAAAAAAAAAAATGAACCTTAAGCTATTTTTTTTTGGTAATGTGGAGATTTAAAATTTGGGATTTAGAAGAATGAAGATAAAGCAAGAAAATGAAGAAGATAATGACTATAATAGGGCACAAAGAGTAAAAGAACCAACAAATGAAATCTTAATAAATTAATGTTACAATATAATGTATTTTTGTAAACATTTTAAATATATTGATTCATTATCTAGGAAACTAAAGAAGAATTCCAAAAAAGTGAGGGGTGCCATGCCCCCCCCCTCCCCCGGTCATGGGGGTGATCCACCCCTGACCGCTAAATCATACTCCCTCCATTCCACATAATTTGATCACTTTTTTTTTCCCGCATATTAAGGATTTAGGCCATGTTATGTGTGTTACCGATTCTACCCCTTGAAGGAAGGATGGGAAGAAAATGGGTTAAGAGAGAGAAAATGAGTTAGATGAGTGTTAAATGTGGAGAGAGATATAATAAAAAAGTATAAGAATGTGGGTAAATATGTAGAAATACCTACAGAATCTTTCTTAATTTGGAAGTGATCAATTTTTGTATGACGACCCAAAAAGAAAATATGATCAATTTATGTTGGACGGGGGAGTACTTAATCGTGGTGCTACTTTTTTATTTTGAGCATAACTTTCTCTAGAAAAATTGGATTGAGGCACCGTTTTTGGAAGCAAATAAAAGGTTTATCAAAATATGAAAGGATTAGCTTCAAATATTTTTTACAAGCTCTGAGTTAGCTCCAAAGTTTGTCCATTTTCAAAAAACACACTTGTAATTTGAAAGATTATGAACTCAATGCAATGCACATGGTGTCCTAGGGTCATTCTAGGCCATATACCATAGTCATCAATCCAAGTATTAAACGAATACTAGTTAAATAATACGGATTCTTAGCATCTAAACTAAAGCTTTAAGCTCATATTATATCAATCCACATATTCAATTTCTCAAATGTGTCTTGATGAGTTTATATGCATATATCTATTAAGGGTCCACTCAAAGTACATATAAAACATAATCAATATGTTGCTATCATCAAAATAAGATGTAAGCTTAAATTGTCTAACCATAAGACTAACATATTTATTTACTTGAAAATAAGTCTTCTATTTAGTTTTCCTCACATGCTTTGGGTATGGACGCTGAGATTATATTTAACTCTTTGTTATACACAAACACGTGTAGTAACGAGCACGTGTAAAGTATATGAGTTTAAATTGTCCTAACTTAACCAAATGTCTCGATTCCCAGCCCTGAAAATGCAGCTGCGTTAAAGCTTGGTAGGGAGAGTTTTGTCGCCCACGTGGTCCTACCTGGCTCAGAGGTGTGAAAAACCTAATCACATTTTTTTACACAAAAAAAAAAGTAAAGTATATGTATGTCGGGGTAGTCCTTATCCTGAAAATGTTAAACCAAGTTATTTTTTTTTTATTTGAGTTAAACCACGTTAATATCCTTAAGCTATATCAGCATAACGACAAGGAGCTAGGGCCAGTGAGTCTAAAAGCACAGAATTCTACCCCTATAGTTCCAGTGATTGCATGGATCCATTGATGTAGTTTACGTGGGTAATGGGTAATAGGTTCGTGAACATACCTTTCCAACTGCTAGTATTACGTAATCAGGCCGGTTATCATCACTAGCCTAAAAATGAACTAGAATTGTTAAAGAAACTTTTATTATCAACTCAAAAAGATTTTGCTTCGTTGCATCAACATGACTATATATATATATATATATATATATATATATATATATATATATATATATCTGTGTGTGTGTGTGTAGGGGGGGGGGGGGCTGATCCAGTGCTAGCGCTAGCAACTTAACCCAAGTTGCTAGCGCGATCTGGCCGTCCATGCGCGAGAATGGACGGCCAGATCGTGCACCACGACGGTCATTTTTTTCACCGTCCGCTACATAATGTAGCGGACGGCCAAATCGCGCTAGCAATGGATCAGCCCCATATATATATATATATATATATATATATATATATATATATATATATATATATATATATATATATATATATATATGGAGCTGATCCGTTGAGAGCGCTAGCAAACTGGGTTAAGTTGCTAGCGCAATCTGGCCGTCCATGCGCGATCTGTGGACGGTCCAGATCTTTTTTTTTGCATTTTTTTTAAGTCTGTCTGCTACATTATGTAGCGGACTATTTTTTGACAATAATACCCTCCAACTTAAAAAGAGTCCGTCCGCTACATTATGTAGCGGATAAGTTTTCAAACCTTTTTTTTTCTTTCTGTCATTAATGTTCTGACAGAAATGACAGAGTCCGTTACGTCCGCTACATTATGTAGCGGACGAATAGCACCATTTTTTTCTCATTCTGTCATTAATTTTTCTGACGTCTCTCTCTCTCTTTCTCATCAATTTCTGACTGTTTCTTCTGTCTCTTTCTCTCTCCTTCCTCTCTCTTTTCTCTTCTCTCACCACTTTTTTGTTTTCTCCCTCCTCTTTCCTCCTTTCTTCTTTCTCTCTTTGTTATGTTTGTGCCCATAATTGCTGGAGAGGTCGAAGGAGAAGGAGAACTGCTAGGCACTGATACAAAAGTGGCAGGAACTATGCTTCCAATGTTTTATGATGTATGAGCAATATTATTTGGAGAGAAGCCCAAAGCAGATTCTCTAGCCTTATCTGGTGCTAAACCTTTATCTGTATTCGAGTTTTGGCTGGGTTCTACTAAATTTTCAAAAGGGGATCCATCTACAAGATCATTTTCCTCATCTGATTCTAGGGAATCGTCATTAACTTCTTGATTTAGATCTCCTTTGCAAACTTGTTCCTACTTAGATCAAGGGTTTCCATAACAGGAAGCAGCTGCAAGGACTCGTCCATTAGCACCAAAACATTACAAGCACATGAAACAAATGACAAACGGTTCCACTGTGGGAGTGCATCCTGAATCAAATCTAAAAAAATCCACTGTAAATCTGTATCTATGCATACACGAATCAAATCTCTTTCGATTCCCACCGTCCATTCCCATCACCACACACCATTTGATCCCGCTCACGTCCCTGCCCCCCTCTTTTTCAACTCCCCTTCTCACCACGATGACGCCAGATCCGATCCCTCTGATTTTCTCGCCTGAATTTTCAGACTCGATCCCCCGGGAATTCGGTCCTCCGTATCTTTGACTCCTCTTCTACTAAATTTCTTTTTTTCGTTCAGCTTCACAGCGTGGTCGGTGCTCTCCGACGAATGGAGGAGCGGAACGCGAGTCGATGACGCCGGAATCGCGCTGTGCTACATGGTGACGCCGACCCGTCTCTGGCGCCGGTTCAAGCAGCTCGAGTCGCTGAAGCTCAATTCGGTGAGAGAAAGAAAGAGACAGAAGAAACAATCAGAAATTGATGAGAGAAAGAGAGAGAGAGATGTCAGAAAAATTAATGACAGATTGAGAAAAAAGTGGTGCTACTCGTCCGCTACATAATGTAGCGGACGTAACGAACTTTGTCATTTCTGTCAGAACATTAATGACAGAAAGAGAAAAAAGGTCTAAAAACTTGTCAGATACATAATGTAGCGGCCGGACTCTTTTTAAGTTTGAGGGTATTATTGTCAAAAAATAGTCCGCTACATAATGCAGCGGACGGACTTAAAAAACGCAAAAAAAAGATCTGGACCGTCCACAGATCGCACGTGGACGGCCAGATCGCGCTAGCAACTTAACCCAGTTTGCTAGCGCTCTCAACGGATCAGCTCCCATATATATATATATATATATATATATATATATATATATATATATATATATATATATATATATATATATATCCACCCACCACGTTAGCACCAGGTGGTGCTAATGTACCCCTTGAACTTCCAAAAAAAAAAACTTTGCACTCTCTGCGACTCTGCCTCTCAGTTCTTCTGCCCACCTCTCTTTCCAAAGTCTCCATCGACCATCGCCTCTCTCTGCGACTCTGCCCTACTCTCTCCAACGATTCCCCCTGACCCTCTCAGACTCGTCTCTCAGCCAGATGGCCAGACACCTCACCGACGGCCATGGGCGACGGCAGGACGGTGACCAGCAGGCTCTCTCGACTCTGCCCTACTCTCTTAGTCCCATAAACAAGCCTTTAATAACTTTACGGAAAGACAAGCCCAGACGGCAGACAGCCATGGGTGACGACCGGCAGATCCTCTCTCTTCTGTCAGATTCAGATCTGGAACAACCGAACAAGAAGCAGTGACCGGCGATGGCGAGGACTCTGTCGGCGAACAAATAACAACCCTCTACATGTTTGTGCTCCGTCGGCGGCGACAACGAGGACCTGTTTGTGTCACTTTGAAAGATTGCCTTTAATTCATTTCCTTATTTAAGTTGTGTTCCCAACCTATTCTGGTCGCATCCAAAAGCCCACTGGGGTCCCATTTTCCATGACACATCGGCACAAGTAACAGTCATTTTCAACGCTCACAACCGGTCAAAGCATGCACGCTCAAGTCACGTGCACTTCTCACTTTTGTTACGTTACTTCGTCACTCAGAAGCTCATTTTCGAGCAAAGCCTCATGACACTTTGACCGTCGCACTTTGCATGTCGCCCATCGGCGCACCATGGCACTTGCCCAAGGAATATGGCTTTGGCCTTCCCCTTGGGGTCGACCTCGGCCTTGGCCTTCCCCTTGGGTCAGCCTCGGCCATGGCCTTCCCTACGGGGTCGGACTCGGCCTTGACCTTCCCTATGGGGTCGGCCTCGGCCTTGCCTTTCCTTTGGGGTCGGCTTCGGCCTTGGCCTTCCCTATGGGGTCGGCCTCGGCCTCGGCCTCGGCCTCCCTTTGGGGGTCGGCCTCGGCCTTCCCTTGGTGTTGGCCTTGGCCTACCCCTAAGGGTTGGCCTTGGAATTCCCCTATGGGTTTGCCTTTGGTCTCCATACTTAACACCTTCACTTCTCTTCAAGGAACGATACACAACTCTGAGACCCCGTCGCCCGGACACAATTCCGCGACCCCCGTCACCCGGACACAACTCCGCAACCCCCGTCACTGGTGTCCGGGCGCCGCACTTCAACACTCCACCGCACTCGTGCGCCGCGCCGCTGATACAGCCGTGCCCCTAAGCTCTCTGTCACACTACCATGCCCCCGGCACCTTACTCACTTCATCGCGCCCATGCGCCACAATCATGTTACATGCCCCGGGGCACCACACTATGCGCACCTTGCCTTGGTCGTGGAACATACTTCGACCCACTCTCCGGAGTGTACATCACCCGCGGGGATAGGCGACTCCTCCGGGACACTATCACCGCCAGGGAGCTCTTCAACTCCCTTTCCGCTAGGTAGACGGCTCCTTCGGGATGCTACCTCGGCCAGTCAGGTAGACGGCTCCTTCGGGATGCTACCTTGACGTACTCTGAGTGCTCCGACATAAGGACTCACCCGCGGGGATAGGCAACTCCTCCGGGACACTATCTCCACCAGGGAGCTCTTCAACTCCCCTTCCGCCAGGTAGACGGCTCCTCCGGGATTCCGGGATGCTACCTCGGCCAGTCGGGTAGACGGCTCCTCCGGGATGCTACCTTGACATGCTCCGAGTGCTCCGGCACAAGGACTCACCCGCGGGGATAGGCGACTCCTCCGGGACACTATCTCCGCCAGGGAGCTCTTCAACTCCCCTTCCGCCAGGTAGACGGCTCCTCCGGGATGCTACCTCGGCCAGTCGGGTAGACGGCTCCTCCGGGATGCTACCTTGACATGCTCCGAGTGCTCCGGCATAAGGACTCACCCGCGGGGATAGGCGACTCCTCCGGGACACTATCTCTGCCAGGGAGCTCCAAGTGCTCCGGCACGAAGACTCCCCTTCTGCCAGGTAGACAGCTCCTCCGGGATGCTACCTTGGCCGTCCAGGTAGACGGCTCATTCGGGATGCTACCTCGGCCTGTGGAATAGGCGACTCCTCTGGGACACTATCTCTGCCAGGGTGTCTGCGTGACTGGCCTACGTGCTCCGGCACTGGGGGCTTGCGTCGGCACCCCTAGGGACTATGACCCCCGGGTCACTCCGAGACGGGAGCAGGTCTTCGGAGGGCATCGCGCCTAGTTCACCTGGCAGTTGGGCGTCGGGTCTTCCCCACCGCTGCCAGGCCTGTGGGACTCTGCAAGGGCTTGGATTGGAGGCTAGATCAAGGGGGTTCTCTGGCCACATCGTTGTGGGAGCCAGTCTTTCCAGACAAACAGAGCGACACTGTACGGGGCAGGCCGGGTGAATATGCGATCCGATAGTATGTGGAGCACCGGCACCCGTGGCCCCCGATGATGTGTAACTCCCCGGGGGCGCCACGTGTCAGTTAATGACATCATCATCTCAATCTCTATAAATAGAGGTCTTGAGAATTCATTTGAACAGAACATTACGGTTGGACATTTTCAGAACATTTTCACTTTCTCACTCTAGAATCCTAGAAAGAGAAACATATATGACCTTGACTCTGGACCTAAGCATCGGACTGTGACTGTCGTCGTGTATTCATCCTGCGCTATCGCCCTCGCAGCACTGCCACCCTCAAGCTCTCTCTGGGAAGCCCTTGGTCTCTGCCCTTGTTCCACCATTGTTGTGTCTCACATCAACATACTTGGCATCTGACTCGGACTGCATTCCTTGTGGCACCTCCACGTAGGTACGAACCCACTTTCCTTGGCATCATTTTGGCGACTCCGCTGGGGAGGTGAGCATCGTATTACAGTCTGCCTATCTTCCACACTCAGTCTCCATGCCTATACAACAAAGAGTTACGAGGGCTACCAGCCAAGGCCTCATCCGCACCGTCCAAGAGGAACATCATCTCGTCGATCAAGAAGAGACCAGCCACAACCAACTCCAGCCTCTACCCGAGATGGATGCACCCGATGTGGCCGCAATCGTCAACGCCACAATCCAACACTTTACTCCTACCATCGCTGAGCTCCAAGACTCTCAATCTTCTCTCATGGCTGTCATCTTAGAAATGCAAAAATCAATCCAAGTCTTGACTTCACAATCACGACTTCCCGAAGCCTTAGAGCTCTGCACCCTGTGCCCATTACTCACCCCGTGTCATCCCAAGCTCCAGGTTTGGCCCCTCCTGCTTATATCCAACCTTCAGGGCCTGGGCTAGTTTTGGACACTGCTCAGGTCCCAGTGTCGCGACCACCGCTGCCTTGGTCCTCCGGGCCCTCGACAGTAGGACTCGCGGCACCTCAGCCCCCGGTGCCACGCCTTGCCCTTGCTCGAAGCACTTTGGTGACTCACGAATCAATTGAGATGGAACCTAACCCGAACATAACTAGTCGAAACCTAAACACAAGGCATTCCCCCGGCTTACTCCAGTCGACCTTTCCTGATGACCGGCCTCCAGCAGCTGACACTACCCATGTGCAAACCATGCCCCAACAAGTTGCTCACCACCACCAACCCCTCTCTACCATCGCCATCCCCTCAATGCCTCAGGTTGCACCGTCTGGGGGCTCTGGTGCTCGGATCATCACGACAGGTCACAAACCCTCATATGCGTCGTACGTCACCAAGCATGACCTTGATGCCCTCATTCACCGTCTCAAGCAGCCATCCTTACCCCACTCCCTCTCTAAGCTGTCAGGTCATGCTCCCTACTCTGGCAGCCTCGCTACCAAGCCCTACCCTACCAAGTACAAGCAACCATCCTTCACCTTGTTCAACGGAAAAGAGGGCAACGCCCGCGAGCACCTCACCCGTTTTGCTGGCTCCTTGGAGCACTACGGGGAGGACGACACTTTGAAGCTTCGGGAATTTCACATGTCCCTGACTGGTTTCGCCTACTCTTGGTATCATCAGATTCCCGACAGTACTATCCACTCATGGTCCGACATGGTCCAGCTCTTCCTTGACAAGTTTCACTATGAGACAGAACGTATGACCATCGTTGACATTGCCGGGATCCTCCAGAATCTCGGGGAAGACCTCAACACCTATGTTACGCGATTTCATCACAAGTGCCTGGAGTGCACTGACTTCAGCAAAGATGAAACCCTTGTACCCATTTGCATCAAGAACATGAAAGACACCTATAGGGTCTACCTTGAAAACCTCCAGCTTCGGTCCTGGGGACATCTCAAAGAAGCTGCGCGACGCACCTATGACTCGGTCGGTCCGTCAAAGACCCCAAAGCCCCAACCTCATATTTCCTTGGCCGCGACGATGAAAACAGCCAGTAACGACGACAACAACCGCAAGCGTCAGTCCCAAGGAAGGGACGGGCGCCCTGACAAGAGAGGGTAGCCAATGCCTGCCCCGAAATACCCGTGTAACTTGAAGATTGTTAGAACTCTCCTCGAGACATGGATCGACTGCCATAACCCTGCCCAATGCCGACACTGAACCTACCCCGGAAGACTTAGCCCATCCCAACTACTGCCCCTATCATCGGAAGGTCGGTCATGGCCTCAAGTGGTGCAGGGGCCTCAAGTTTGTCTTCGCTAACAAGATTGCGTCCAGAGAGCTCAAACTCTAAGTACGAGACATATGACCCACTCGACCAAGCCTTGGCATGCCTTAGTGCATTTTTCACACTTGTAATTTTTTCGTTCATTTTGCAAGTTTTCATGTACGTCGTACCCATGTATCAAGGCATGTTGCCTATCCTTCGTTATCAATGAAGTTACATTTTCCAGACTTAGAAAATTTTCAAGCTATATTGCTCTTACACAAGTATATTGACATCACCCACCCCCTTGGGGGCTTCACCATTTCTCAATCCATTCGGCATCACATTGCAACGACTTGGTACGTGGTGCACGGGGTGGCTCGAGCCGCGCTACTACGGTCGCATCATCATCCTTCATTTACTTTTCTTGACACTTAGAAAAAAAATTCTTTTTTTTTACAACCGGTCATCGATGATCATCCTCAGTGGTCTCCCTCGGCATCCTTGTCTCAACTCAACACTTAGAAGAAAAAAAAATCATTTTTTTTTCGTGGCTGGTCATCGATGATCACCCTCAGCTGTCTCCCTCGAAAAAATTCTTCGTTTTTCACAGCCGGGTCACCACCCTCAATGGCCTCCCCTTAGCATCATTGCCCGAACTCAAAAAAAAAAAAAATTAAACACTTAGAAAAAATTTCAAGTTTTTCATCTTCTCCACTACTCCCAACATACACGCTCTCATCACTCTCCCTCTCACATTTTCCTCTCCTCCCTCACCATCCAACACCCCATCACCCTTTCCCCACTTCATACACAACTTCTCTCTTTCTTATGGAAAAGTTCTCATTCTTCTCCCATCTCATTCCTCTCTTTCTCTTCTTTTACATTGTGAAGATTTTCATTGGGGGCTCCCTCCTTAGGGCTGCAATAAAAAAAAATCAAAACCAAAATCAATTTCAAATTCAATTCGGGCGGGCGGGCAGAACCGACCCGCACGACCATTCTCTCTCTGTGCCAACACGACGCAGCCGAACCCACATCAGACCCTAACCCAACCCGCGTCCTTCCCAGAAAACCCTAACCCTAATTTTCTCTCCTCTCTTTCTCTTTCCCTTATGCGCCGCCGCAGCCCCTATTGGCACCGCCACCTTTCGGCCTCTGCCTCCAGCCGCTCAGCTCCCCGGCTGACGTCGCCTTCTCACCGACGACCCCTCGGCCACCCGCGGCACCCCGCCGCCGCCACCGCCCATCTTCCCCCTCCCCTCCCTCGGCCTCGGCCTCACCCCCCTTCGGCCTTGGCCTCCCCACCCCCCTCCCCTAGGCCAACCCCCCCTCCTTCCCCCAATCCTCTCTCCTCTCCTCCCTCTTCCCCTTCCTCCCCCGCCGCCTCCCTCGGCCTCGGCCTCACCCTCACCCTCACCCCCCCTTCAGCCTCAGCCCACCTCCCCCCTCCCCCGCCCTATCTTCCATTTCCCCTCCCCCTCTCCCCTTGCCCTTTCCACTTCGCCCACCACCCCGCCCCACGTCGTGCGGCCTCGGCCTTGGCCAAGGGACCTCGGTTGGCCTTTGCCTCGTGGCCTTGGTCGGCCTCGGCCACTTGGTCAGCCGGCCTTGGCTCTCCATCCCCACACTCTCTCCCCCTTATCTCATGGTCGTCCCTCTTCATCCACCCTTCGGCTTCCCACATTTCCATTTCTTCGTTCCTTTCACAACCAAAGCCATCTACTTCGGCCCAAAACACAACCATAACCACTCCCCCTCCACAGCTTCTTCACTTCAATCATAACGCCAAAGCCCTTTCGTCCACCACTTTGGCCTTTACATTTCAGCTGCCAAAGCATCAAAATATCTTTTGCCGACCCCTATACCACACCCACGCCACCTTGACCAAAGTCGACCTTCGACCTCTTCAGCCTCCACCACCACACCAAGGCCAACACAACAAACATCTTCACACCACAGCTGACCGTCAAGATCGGCGACCTACCTAACCCCTTTGTTCTAGAGCAACGACAACCATCATCTCCACCATCCTCACAAGCATGCACAAAAAAAAACTCATCATCACAACCAACGCGCGCCTCGCGACCAACCTTTCACTTCCGTCACAACACCCAAGTTCACCCCGCCACCTTCGACCTTCCCACCTTCACATCATGGCCGACATCCAAGGCCGGCAACTTCAAAAAAAAAAAATTTGCAACATTGACCGACATGCATTGCCCGCGCCCCTGCGCCCGTCGTGGACTGCCCCCGCATCGCGACGCCCGATCGCGCACATCGCGCCCCTACACATTTCATACTTTTTTACACTTAGAATTTTTTTTGCAAATTTGATCACGTCCCGTGTGACGACGTCCTCCGACATCAACATCCTTGGTAGGTGGTGCGCGAGGTAGCTCGAACCACCTACTCCTACTCATTGTTCGACGCTCGTCGTTTGTCGCCCAGGCGCTGTCTCCGCGACCCCCGTTGCCAACGCCTGTGCGCCGTCTCCGCAACGCTTGTCGCCCGTCCATCACCCGGGCGCCGTTTACATGCTCGCGCCCCTGCGCCCTATCATCGTGCCTTTGTCTCAACCCCCAAGCATTCCAAGCTTTCGTAGGTGGTGCACGAGGTGGCTCGAGCCACCTATTCTTCATCATCATCATGCATTGACGACCTCAACAACTCGCCGACCAAACAACATCAACATCTTGCTAAGTGTTTATGCGTGCGGTGCCCGCTCGGGTTGCCCCTCCGCGCACACCATACGCAGGGGGCTTATGTTCCCAACCTATTCTGGTCGCACCCAAAGGCCCACTGGGGTCTCATTTTCCATGACACATCCGCACAAGCAACAGTCATTTTCAACGCTCACAACCGGTCAAAGCATGCACGCTCAAGTCACGTGCACTTCTCACTTTCGTTACGTTACTTCATCACTCAGAAGCTCATTTTCGCGCAAAGCCTCATGACACTTCGACCGTCGCACTTCGAATGTCGCCTATCGGCGCACCATGGCACTTGCCCAAGGAAGATGGCTTTGGCCTTCCCCTTGGGGTCGGCCTCGGCCTTGGCCTTCCCTATGGCGTCGGCCTCGGCCTCCCCTTGGGGGTCGGCCTCGGCCTTCCCTTGGTGTTGGCCTTGGCCTCCCCCTAAGGGTTGGCCTTGGCCTCCCCCTAAGGGTTGGCCTTGGAATTCCCCTATGGGTTGGCCTTTGGTCTCCATACTTAACACCTTCACTTCTCTTCAAGGGACCATACACAACTCCGCGAACATGTCGCCCGGACACAACTCCGCGACCCCGTCGCCCGGACACAACTCCGCGACCCCCGTCACCGGCGTCCGGGCGCCGCACTTCAACACTCCGCCGCGCCCATGCGCCGCGCCGCTGATACAGCCGTGCCCCCAAGCTCTCTGTCACACTACCGTGATCCCGGCACCATACGCACTCCGTCGCGCCCATGCACCGTGCCACTAACACAGACGTGCCCCCGGCACCTTACTCACTTCATCGCGCCCATGTGCCACAATCATGTTACATGCCCCTCGGGCACCACACTCATTCACCACACTATGCGCACCTTGCCTTGGTCGTGGAACATACTTCGACCCACTCTCCGGAGTGTACATCACCCGCGGGGATAGGCGACTCCTCCGGGACACTATCACCGCCAGGGAGCTCTTCAACTCCCCTTCCGCCAGGTAGACAGCTCTTTCGGGATGCTACCTCGGCCAGTCGGGTAGACGGCTCCTCCGGGATGCTACCTTCACGCGCTCCGAGTGCTCCGGCACAAGGGCACACCCGCGGGGATAGGCGACTCCTCCGGGACACTATCTCCGCCAGGGAGCTCTTCAACTCACATTCCGTTAGGTAGACAGCTCCTCCGGGATGCTACCTCAGCCAGTTGGGTAGACGGCTCCTCCGGGATGCTACCTTGACATGCTCCGAGTGCTCCGGCACAAGGACTCACCCGCGGGGACAGGCGACTCCTCTGGGACACTATCTCCGCCAGGGAGTTCTTCAACTCCCCTTCCGCCAGGTAGACGGCTCCTCCGGGATGCTACCTTGGCCAGTCGGGTAGACGGCTCCTCCGGGATGCTACCTTGGCCAGTCGGGTAGACGGCTCCTCCGGGATGCTACCTTGACATGCTCCAAGTGCTCCGGCACAAGGACTCACCAGCGGGGATAGGCGACTCCTCCGGGACACTATCTCTGCTAGGGAGCTCCAAGTGCTCCGGCACGAAGACTCTCCTTCTGCCAGGTAGACAGCTCATCCGGGATGCTACCTCGGCCTGCGGAATAGGTGACTCATCCGGGACACTATCTCCGCCAGGGTGCCTGCGTGACTGGCCTACGTGCTCCGGCACTGGGGGCTTGCATCGGCACCCCTAGGGACTATGACCCCCGGGTCACTCCGAGACGGGAGCAGGTCTTCGGAGTGCATCGCGCCTAGTTCACCTGGCAGTTGGGCGTCGGGTCTTCCCCACCGCTGCCAGGCCTGTGGGACTCTGCAAGGGCTTGGATTGGAGGCTAGATCAAGGGGTTCTCTGGCCACACTGACGCTGTGGGAGCCAGTCTTTCCAGACAGACAGAGCTACGCTGTGCGGGGTAAGCCGGTTGAATATGTGATCCGACAGTCCATGGAACACCGGCACTCGTGGACCCCCCTAGTGACATGTCACTCCCGGGGAGCGCCACGTGTCGGTTAATGACATCATCATCTCAATCTCTATAAATAGAGGTCTTGAGAATTCATTTGAGACAGAACATTACGGTTGGACATTTTCAGAACATTTTCACTTTCTCACTCTAGAATCCTAGAGAGAGAAACATGCAGGAGCTTGACTCTGGACCTAAGCATCGGACTGTGACTGTCGTCGTGTATTCATCCTGCGCTATCGCCCTCGCAGCACTGCCACCCTCAAGCTCTGTCTGGGAAGCCCTTGGTCTCTGCCCTTGTTCTACCCTTGTTGTGTCTCACATCAACATACTTGGCATCTGACTCAGACTGCATTCATTGTGGCACCTCCACGTAGGTACGAACCCACTTTCCTTGGCATCATTTTGGCGACTCCGCTGGGGACACTATCACCGCCAGGGAGCTCTTCAACTCCCCTTCCGCCAGGTAGACGGCTCCTCCGAGATGCTACCTTGACCAGTCGGGTAGACGGCTCCTCTGGGATGCTACCTTGACATGCTCTGAGTGCTCCAGCACAAGGACTCACCCGCGGGGATAGGCGACTCCTCCGGGACACTATCTCCGCCAGGGATTCAACTCCCCTTCGGCCAGTCGGGTAGACGGCTCCTCCGGGATGCTACCTCGGCCAGTCGGGTAGACGGCTCCTCCGGGATGCTACCTTGACATGCTTCGAGTGCTCTGGCACAAGGACTCACCCGCGGGGATAGGCGACTCCTCCGGGACACTATCTCTGCCAGGGAGCTCCAAGTGCTCCGGCACGAAGACTCCCCTTCTGCCAGGTAGACGGCTACTCCGGGATGCTACCTTGGCTGGCCAGGTTGACGGCTCCTTCGGGATGCTACCTCAGCCTGCGGAATATGTGACTCCTCCGGGACACTATCTCCACCAGGGTGTCTGCGTGACTGGCCTACGTGCTCTGGCACTGGGGGCTTGCGTCGGCACCCCTAGGGACTATGACCCCCGGGTCACTCCGAGACGGGAGCAGGTCTTCGGAGGGCATCGCGCCTAGTTCACCTGGCAGTTGGGCGTTGGGTCTTCCCCACCGCTGCCAGGTCTGTGGGACTCTGCAAGGGCTTGGATTGGAGGCTAGATCAAGGGGTTCTCTGGCCACACCGTTGTGGGAGCCAGTCTTTCCAAACAGACAGAGCGACGATGTACGGGGCAGGCCGGGTGAATATGCGATTCGACAGTCTGTGGAGCACCGGCACCCGTGGACCCCCCGGTGACGTGGGGCGCCACGTGTCGGTTAATGACATCATCATCTCAATCTTTATAAATAGAGGTCTTGAGAATTCATTTGAACAGAACATTACGGTTGGACATTTTCAGAACATTTTCACTTTCTCACTCTAGAATCTTAGAGAGAGAAACATACAGGACCTTGACTCTGGACCTAAGCATCGGACTGTGACTGTCGTCATGTATTCATCATGCGCTATCGCCCGCGCAGCACTACCACCCTCAAGCTCTGTCTGGGAAGCCCTTGGTCTCTGCCCTCGTTCCACCCTTGTTGTGTCTCACATCAACATACTTGGCATTTGACTCGGACTGCATTCCTTGTGGCACCTCCACGTAGGTACGAACCCCCTTTTCTTGGCATCAAGTTGCATTTGAAGATTGTGAAGCTTTTATGATGGGTGTTTTGAACATTTTCTTGGATTTGCGTATCAAACCCCAATTAGTCTATGAATCTGGTTGTCAAGATTTGTGGATTGTGATAGCATTTTTTAAAACCTTGCATACTATGTGCAGATCATTCTCATTAAGGATGATGGGGATGCAACTCCGTAAGAAGTTGTGACCTTCTGATAATCTGGAAACTTTTGTTTTTTTAATGCTATTGTTCTCAACTTTTATCGAGAAGGACTGAGCTCCATTAAAAGTTTCAATTTTTTATGAGATCGACTTGTGCTTCTAGTATCCTCGAGCTTACATGTTATGTCAGAGTCTTGTACTAAATCAAGCATTGTGCCTGGTCTTCGCAGCACGTGCAGTTTAAGCTCTGTTGCTAAATGATATGTATAAATGATATTGTAATATTATTTTGGCTCGACTAAAATTGAAGGGGTTATATATGAATCGTCCCATTTGAGTGATAAAATGTCATGTGATATAACTTGTAAAATTGTAAATAACTATGCGGCATTTGCATCAAGTTTTCATTACTGCTAGCCCACTCCAAAACTTTGTAATCAAACCGATGGCAACAGTATTCCAAGAAAATGTTTTGATGTTAGCGAATAAAATCTGCATGGGGCCTACACGAAATTGACATTTGTGCCTAAATAAGGATTAATGTGTCAGAAAAAGCTCTGAGTGCTGGGTTTTGAAGTTGAGAAAGGATAATTTTTTTATTACCTTTAAATCTGTGGAGAAACATCAAAGGGCATGCCTTTAGTGCATGCATCTCTGATCCTAAAACATGGGTCTAATTTAATTGCCAAAATTGGTTCACTTGTAGGTTCTTTGCCTGCCACGAACAAGTAACAACCCTCTGCCGGCGACGACGACGAGGACCGACGACAGCGAGGACTCTGCCGGCGCAAAAGTCAACTGCATAGTCTTGCTTCATCCTTTTGCATTTGAGGTTGGCATTTTCTGCCTCAGTAATTGATTTACTCATTTGCTTTCCTAATTGCTTGCAATGCTTGGCTAATTTGCTTTCCTAATTCCAAAAGGCATTAAAAGGATGCATTTAAGTATTTTTTTTTTTTTTTATGTATTGTTAAAAAGTGCATTCAGTTTTTGTGTATTATTTTACTTATAAAAAAAATTTGTGGCTTCAACATATTTTTTGTACCCCCTAGAGTGAAATCCTTATTCCGCCTCTGCCCCTGCACCGGCACCGTGTGGGCTCTATTATGCTAGTTCGTTAGAAAGCAAGAGTAAATTGAATTCCAAGTCTGGAATGGGGTTGGTATGTATGCAAATGTTACTCTCGAAGGCTTCTTTTTTCTTTTTTCTTTTTCCTCACACTGCTTTCTAATATCCAATACCTGTGCACTTGATTTACTGGATAGTGTGCAACTTTAATAAAGTAGATGATCTTGCACGTCAGGATCCTATACCATGTGTGAGGGCAAACATGTATCAAAGTATTGGTCTCCAGCATAAACACAGCTTTGAATAATCAATGCCAATCCTCACGGACGACACCACCTATTTGCCTTCTAAGGGGCATACACGGCCTGTAATCAGAGCTTGATACATTTTTTGCTACTTGTCCTACAATACATTCTGCACTGAGCATATATCGTGGTCTCATACCATTGATTCCGACCATCTACAACCATTAGCTCCAAAGGCATGATTAACGGAAGAACGGATAACGATAAATCAAATGACCCCATATGGCCAGGCTAATGATAGCAGACCATACAATATTCTCTGCATCAGTAGCCTACAAATGCTTTCCCTTATAGGCCTATCCCGAGGCTCGTGGTCCTTAATATTTTTCCAACAGTTCGGCTACACCCACGGTTAGAAAATCTTTTATTCTACTAGAGCTGCAATTACTACGCCTCGCTCTGAAAATCAGAAAATTATGTGGGCCGTTGCAACCGTTAATTAGTAACGGGCCCTGAAAGGCATAAGATCAACCACGACTAATCACAAAAGCAAAAGCAATTCTCAAGAAGAAAAACATAGAAGGCGTGTGTACGTAGTTCAACCGACACTTTTAGAAATTAAGAATTCTTAGAATGTAGTACGGGAAAGGAATTTTCTCTCACCACAGAAAGGTCAATCAGAAAGGTAACACAATAAATCCACCAAAATGGATACTTCAACCATCTAAGCCTGCATGTTTCATTTAACTTTGAAACGTCACCAGACAGCCACCACTTAAAGAAACATTATTTGACAGCTTATCTGCTCAGAAGAGTCAACATCCCACCCAAGCTTATGAAAATTTAACAAGGGTAAAGGAAAACAGATGTCCTGGCCGGAGGTCGCTTAGAGGCTCCAACCGCATATTGCAACCGAACACCACCTGCAGGAATATATCACCAATAACGTGTATCCATATGTAGAAAACAAATTTTGGAAATAATAACTACCAAAAACTCCTACATGCTTCTAGATAGATACAGGGACTTGCTAAAGCATTTAATCAAACTACTAATATCACACACCTGCATGGTCAAGAATCCTATCAAAAAACCGTACATTGATGGGGATCGCTTGAAATTAACCACCAAAGCAGACGCTTTTCTTTATTCTTCAGCCATAGTCAAGATTGCACACTACACAACAAGTAACTTGCAACACGACTCGTGATGAGTAGCTGCCCATACTCGTACTATACCTATAAGCAATCTATAACGAGAGCCTTTTATTTTCAGAAGAGCTGGGATACATCGCTATAGAAAGCCATGTCTTCCTTAAGGTGTAGTATTTCTTCTGCCACATTTGTTTTAGGGGTGTAGGTTTTTATCCCCCCCACCCCTTTCATGCAGTTAGCTATATGTTTTTGGTGCTGATAAACTGGTAGGGGTCCTTGCTAAACCCCCCACCTTTGCAGCTAAGAATTGGATATTAACAGCATCTTACTAAATGGCAGAGTTGCACTAATGCAACTCCATTTTCTTGCTCTTTCCTTCCAAAGACATGTCTCATTCTGCATTGACTTTTTTCTTCTGTCCTGACATAGATGCATATAAATTGTTGTCTGCTTTATGTTTCGATTGTTTGGCTTTTACAAGTTTGAAGAGTAGTTAAACCATTCTAAATGGTTGGGAATCATCTACCAATACGTGAGAATTTACTGTGTAACTAGAGCCTAGCAACAACAATGTTTAGTGCCACAAACCCTGAGAACAGGAAAGTGACACATAAAAAAGTACTGTGATACCAAGTGAAATAATCTCTTCTGTTTAATTGATCAAAACAACGTGAATACAATTCTTGAATTATGACACCTTCCTATGTCCGGCTTTATCTAACAGGTACTTAACGGACTTGTGGCGTGGGGGTTTCAAGTGTACATCCAACCATTCAGGCGGAAGGGCTTGCTTTATGCAGCCTTGACACCACAGGCCTAAATAGGCTAATCGCACGTTCCAAACCCATGACCATCAAGTCATTAGACTCATAATTAACAAGAAGGCTCGCCCTGCTTAGAGCTCAACATTCGGTCGTTGTAGCGCATTTTCAAAAAAGCAATGCATGTATATCCAGCAAAGTTCAAAATTTAAATATCTTAACAAGAAGAGGTCGACATCTACCAAGGATTAGCTGAATATAAAGTTCCATCACTACCATAATGCTGTATAAATACATGTGATCACTGATATCAAGGCAAGCTTTCTTCTTCCAGTTTCAGCAAGGAAAACCATAAAGATATTTAAAGAGCCAAAATTCAGAAGAATAAGATATACCTGTACACTATATAGACAGCATAATGAAATTTTCAGGTGCTTTGGAGAACTCTACGAGGATCAAGCTGCCCACTGCAATAACTTGAAGGAACAGCAGAGAGTTCCTGCCTTCCTCTCCACTCCTCACCAGGCTTCAGGGTGATGGCCTTTTCCACTGCTGCAGCCTCCACGCAAAGCATATGCTTGTACTCTTCGTCCCCAAAATCAGCCATAGCCTTTGCCTTCTTATCCCAGGGATTCCAAACCACTGCAAAAACAAATTAGGAGAAAATGACATGATGTTACATTGCAATAACTATAAAAGACAATTGCAGAAAGAAGATATAACCTCACCAGCATCCGGAAGTCCATCTTTTCGAAGTACAAATGTCCTTTTCTTTTCATGATCTAGAATGGCAATCTTTGTTGGCGTGCTGAGATATATTTTGTCCACCTGATTAACATAGGTTGCACTAACGTAAGACCTAAACAAAGGGCATAAACAGAAGGAGAGCAATGATGTCCTAAACTTACTTCTGATTCAAAAGTTATAGCATCCCCTTGTTCAGTAAATCGCTCCTTATTCTGCAGATTGTCTAGATAATCCAGCGTCTCCAATCCTTCCACGCGGACTTCACTGAGTACAAGTAAGCATGGTCATTTAAAAACAAAAATGTGTCACTTATCAGTTACATCACTTATACGTATCATGTGACACTAACATATTGTAAAAGCGACAGAATTATGTTGCTAACCAACAAATAAGCACTGGCGGAAGCCTAGGCAGAGAGTCTTAAGATCAGGAGCGGCTCGCATAAATTAACTATTAATGTGCAGTCAAAGAGAGGTGAAAACTACATGACTCTACCTTTATCTTTTATATTCAAGTCCAAACTTTGACAGGACTCTTAGGTAAAAGAATTACTCATATAATTTCTTCTTCAAAAAAATTGTATAGACTCCCTCCTTTGGAAGTTCAACAAAAAGACAAAGTACTCTGTACGAAATACAATTCAAATTTGCACTTTTTGTCCATAGAAGTAAACAGAAGAAAACAGAAAAACACAATCTACCATCAAGCTGTACATAAAGGCATATGGCAATGTAGGTTTTTTTTCTATTGTTTTCTATGCCCAGATAAGAGTAAAGACTGTAACTAGCTTTTCTCTTAAAATTTGAAACAAGAGGGCAGAAAAATCACAACGGTTTCCGTCAAATTGTCTCTCCTCACTTACACTTCTCCTTTATGTTCTCTGCAAGCTCCCAAGCGAAGCCAAAACAAGAATATGGAAGATGTTCACCAAAACGAGTACTGTGTCAACAGTACCTTACAGTGTCAAACAAGGGACTACTTACGAAAGTTATGTGCTATGGTTGACTAACAGACAAAGGGAAGTTAGAGGATTTGTGAAATACGATTCAACAATAGTGAAAGGATGGACAGCCTAAGTGTTCCCTTGAAAAAACTTTGAAGGATAAAAAAGTAAAGAAGACCAGTAAGGAGAAAGGGAAGCCGGGAAGCCAGAGTAACGTACGCAAAAAGAGATGCATGATACATCTAAAATCCAAAGCATAATGCTTTAAAAAGATTTTGTCATGGCAGTTGTGATAGTTAACACACGAAATAAACTGCCCACAAGCACATATATACACACTATGCATAGGCAAGATTCTGAGAAAAGTAAGACTAAGTTGAAGCATCTGAGGTTACTGAAAAGGGCAGCTTGATGCACGAGACTCGGGCCAGCAAGGGCGGGTGCCTCCTCAGTCTACCTGTCGTGTAGACTTTTGGTTCTTCAACTATTCTCCCTATCACAGCTAGTTTGCAGAGGTTCATGGAGGTTCTCTATCGTAGTATTTATCTCCTCCACATACCTCCACAACCAATTGCCTAAAGTTGGGTTCAAGAAACGAGATTCGTAATGCCCAATCCTCCGTCACTACTTCAGAAACATACAATTTCCCTATCCACAAGGATGCATTTGAACTACTCTTGCTAACATATAGGTCTTCAAAAGATAAGATTCTGACACATATATATGACCAAGATATTGAATATTGTAAGATCTTCGAAAGTATGAAGATGAAAGATCTAGCATTTCATCAAGGAATCATTAGATAGGAACTGGAAGACAAATAATGCAGCGCCCGCCCTACAAGCCCAAACCATCACAGTAACAAAAATGAAAATAGAGGATACAATCAGGTCCTAGACTGTGTACTCAGTACCACATTATATGTTCAATGTTCAAGTTTGAGAGCATCGCTTCATTGTGGTAATTATTCCTACTCTACTTCCAGCAAAACCAGGCGGTCACCATACAACACGTCATAAGTCGTACTCCCCCAAGTCCCCACAGCTCCATTGGTTCCATAACAACATTAACGTCACTACAAACTTACAGGGGAACGGTCATCACTACAACCATTTTACTGTCCCATACAGAAATCTCATATGTAGCTCCCTTATGTCACTGTTTAAACCGATGACACATATGAAGATGGAAAAAAAGATTGCAACATCGTGATTCAGAAGGTAAATCCAACTGAATACTGATGAAAAGGACAGTAACATGTCAATCAGCACATGAAAAATGGCCAAAGAACCAAATCACAAGCTCATCAACTGAAAGCAAGAATGCCAATCCAGCCACATACCTGATATCCGAAACAGAGAAATAGGTATGATACGCAAATGTAAAAGAAAATGCTTTTCCATCAGTGTTGGTATTTCTGATGCGAGAAATTAGCATCAGATCTCCTCCAGGACCCAGAGTTACCCTCAACCGGAACTCAAAGCTACAATCAGAGTATTCTGAAGTTAAAAACACTAAAGTGGTAACAAGATATTGGTAAATAAGAGGGAATGAGAAATCCAACCCATACGATGTGGAGTTTAGAAGCATTTTATTTTTTAAAATGTTGCATGCTATGTGATAGCTTGTATCATCACACAAGAAAGTGAGGAAGCTCTCAAACTCGTACCTGTGAGGCCAGGTCTTTAAATCTTCTTCAGAGGGCTTAAGGATCAAGTCAATAAAAGCCTTACTAGATGAATTCAATGGAAAAGGAGGGGGTTCAGAGTCAATGCTCCAAACTCTGTTTCTAGCGAATCCATGTGGCTCAAGAGAGCCATGGTTCGAAAACTGCATCAAGGAAGCAAGATTTCCTAACCAGATAAGTGCAGTCAAACAAAATCTAGATGCAAAAAGACAACAGGACGTACCTGTGGAAAGCATATTGGAATACCTCCACGTATTGCCTTCGGAGGTCTGAAGATAGCCTGCACAAGAAAGTTTATTTCATTCTGGGTGATGGAAGTAGACACTGTAGAGTACCTCAGCATCTTTTCTCTCATTTATTTAAGATACAAAAGAGACAGTTAACATACCAAAGAACAAAAACACAAACAGAAGAGCTGCCAAACTTTAAGAGGAAAGGTCAAACTTAGATCATACACGCCAAACTTTGTTATAGTAAACTTTTTGATAGATGTGCTTTAGTTGCCCAACATAAACATTACTGTAGAAATATACTGTACTAACTGAATGTGGTAAAGGTCGTGAAGTAATTCATCAAAATAGTTACCATTTATCTCTTTTCGCAGGGGTTTACTCGCACACGGCATAGACCAATGATACACAAAAGCTCTCGACAACTAAATAAAGCTGTTTGAGCCAGACAAGCTTCATTTTACAGCACCTGAGATGAAATGGTTATGAAACCTATGTTACATGGACTCTTCAAAATGCGTGACATACATGTCGGGCACTCGACACTTGGACATGGATATGGGATACGTGTCCGACACATCCCGTAGGATATGCCACTAAGAATACTATATTATATTGTTTCTTTTAGCTCGTTGTTGCTTGAGATGATCTTAGTTTTAAATTAAAACTATATGCATAGCTTGAAACACCATGTAAACCCAAGGAATAACTAAAAAAACAAGAATAGATAAGAATATTTCACCTTGGCCCCATGTCTTGGGTTCTGAAAGTTAGACGAATCCGACACACGAATCCAATACTTGGACACGTATCCGACCTGGACACTCGTACCGAGTCCATATTACATAGACGAAACCTCACATTCTACAGCTCTAATGCATATTCTATTGTTAATCGCCTTTACTGCTATGCAATCTGGTGGGTCACCCTTGTCTGCTAATTGCCAAAACTTCAGAAGATGAAGTGGAAAGGCTCGTTTCTCTCCCTCACAACTCATATATTTCCTAGACAGGCCCAAAGTCAAAATATACTAGAATAAAAAGGTAAGGCATCCCAATGCGATCTGAATCCATGTAAAAAGCAAGAGAAAATTTGTACAGTGCCAAAATTATTGTCATCCTAGCCTTCGTCCCAAACTAGTCAGGGTCGACTACAAGAATCATTTTCTTCCATTTCCCCTATCAAAGCACATGTTCTCTGATATATTCCTAGCAATCAAGTCTTTGCTCACTACTTCTCTCCAACCTATCCTAGGTATACCCCTGAACTCATCTTACCACACAAACTTGTACAGTACCATGCATCATGTCAATATCTTCACGATCCGAAGTTCACAGATTCAGGGGCTGGAACTTCCGGTGATGGCTATTCCTCTGCTCCAAAAGAATGATATTTCTTGAAAGGACATTCATACTTGATCCTTTTTGGATCCCAAAATCATCAAATTACACCTTCACTCTTAGAACCTGTTCACTGAGAATACTCTTGAGTCTTGAGCCATAATTTCCTAGATCCATTTTCCTTGTAATCCATGTTTTGAGAGATCTACATCATACCCAAATCCATCCACATCATTATTGCATCGCGAGAGATAATTGGCCTTGAGGAAGGCTTGAGAGGGTGCTTTGGTGGGTTGTACCAAGCTTATCAACGGTTGTGATTTGGCTTCTTTATTTTTATCATGCTTTGACATTTTGATATATCGTTATTCTGTAATCCTTTCTAGTTTGTAATCTTATTTGGTTAAAATTCTTATCATTGCTGCTGAAAATTGGACAGAACCTTATTAGCATGTGTGCATACCGCACACTTGCAGGACAAATTATGAGCAAATAGTGACTCCCGCGAGTTGGATCAGGAAAAATTCTCCAATGCTTGAATGGGGAAATCCGATGGAACTCAGGGAGTACTTTAGGCAAAAGTATCGACATCACTATAAAGGATAAGCGACAGTGACAAAATAAGGAGGAGATGCTCTTTCAATTCAGCTTCCCCTTTACACCATTGTAGTGCACTTGGTCCATATGCCAGAGTTTATCAAAGTTATAGTGCAATTTTAGCAACCAATCACCACTAGTTCTTTATCATGATTTGTAATAAGCAATTAGTGATGTATTATCTCTCTTAAGTGTAACATTTATAAGGGGACCATTATACATAGGCCCTTATGCCTTGCACCACACAACTTTAAATATCCCTTTCACACCATATATAACAATTAGCCCCTAAAAGTGTATAAAGACAGTTCACCCACTCTAGCTTTAAGTCGAATATGATGTTTTAATTTATGAATGTCCATTGACAGTTACTAACACCTTATGTAAAAAAAAAATTAAAACATATGGGAATTTACAAAGGAAATGTAATACCCAAGAAAAATATAATTCAGTGTCCTGAAATAGAAAAAGAGAACAAAGAAATACAGAAAAACAAGGAATAGGAGAATTCAAAGTACTTCCTGCCTCCATAAGAAGGCACAAGAAGAAAAACAAAAGGAAGTTTTGATAAGGCATGAGCTTTTCCTAGTATACCCATCAACCTATGCAATGTCTTCAGTTGAAAGTAGATTCCAAGGCATGCAAAAAAAGATCATCAGTGAAGTCCCTCCAGCAAAATTATCAGCTCAAAACAGCCAAGAATAACTTTGAAGAAGTTCATTGATTTTGTCCATTAATTTGACGGCACTTTTCAAAGAGGCAAACTAGGTCCCCAGTAAAACAGCAAAACGGGACCTTGTTTGCTTCTTTTCCTCATACAAAAAGGGCACATGTAATGCCACTCTGAAGACGGTAGTAAGGCTACACAGGATATATATGGAAGAGTGAGCTGATATCAACCGAGCCCTCCCTCCCTCCCTCTCTCTCTCCCTCTCTACATGTGTACTCTACCAATCTCTCAATCTCCATCTCCACCGAACCAGATTCATCAATGCCGCAACTCCCCAACGACGATGCCGAGAGGTCGACGACGCCGACACCGTCCTTCGCCAAGCCGCCGTAGATCGCCACCACTAGCCCCCTAGATCGCCGCCGCCCCAAATGCCAAGAGGTCGATGTCACTGCTGCCGCCACAGCACCGCCATCACCCTCTCTCTCACTCTCCTCTATTCAGGCAATGACAGTCAGGGGTGGTGGTGGACCGCCGACCCATATCCACCCGTTACCGTCCTCTCTCTTCCTCCCTCGCCACCATTATACATCTTTTTCCATGGAGATTTAACAGATTGGTAATTGCAAAACGTGTAGAATGAAAGAAATTGTTTGATAATCTCAATTTTTTGCTAAATTCTTGTTATAGTCCACTTAAAATTTTTGAGAGTTCACAAAAAAAAAAATCTTCTCTTAATTTTAGAGTTGGGCGTGGATATGGTGGTTGTTGGGCGTGACTACGGGGTGAAATAGATGACAAAATTGGATGTACACACTCAGATGAACTTGGACCTCAAATGGTTTGTCTAATCGCTACACTTTGTAGCAGTTAGACATGAAATGCCTAAGTTTGGGGGGGTACGAGGGGCATATTCGGGAAGTTGTTAACATCTATAAAGATTGGCGGTTAAGCGAGTTGGAGTTAGAAAAAAGGTGATCGGGGCCGTCCATAATCACATGTGGACGGTGTAAGATCCGGTGGAGAAATAAGGTTTTCTCCACCGGTAGATGTGGATTGGCCCCCATATATATATATATATATATATATATATAGATGCTGCAGCAACATAACTTATGAAGCATGTCAAAAACCTGAATGACAACGAACTAAACTAACCCCTCCATTTTGGTGGATATCGTTGATAGAATTGCTTATCCAAGAGAAAGAAAATGAGCGCAAAACCCTCTCTATCAACATATGATAGCATCTTTATTACAATAAGGTCTTAAATTCCTAGATTTACTATTGTTGCAAACCAATTTCAGTTATTAATCAATTCTTTCCATACTGCACATGCAAGGATGCATGAATAAGGGTTCTCTAACTCTTATTTGACCTTCCTCAAATATGACATAAAGTCAAGCAAGATTGTGAGTAAAGATAGGCCCTTTACCCAGAAAAACTAAATAAGGAAAAAAGGTGTGCCTATGTTCAGTTGGGTGCATCTAGAAAGAAATCAAATAAAAATTTAATCACTATGGCTGGATGCATTTAAACATATACATAAACACGTGAAGAATGCACACAATATGAACATTAAAGGTGCTTACATCTCATTCAAATGATATACCTACTGCGCTGACACACATGCACCACACACACCTATACATGCTGACATTTAGCAAGAACTTGTCAGTGTCTCAATGTACGATGTCAAGAATCTCAAGGCCAGCATTGTGAGATCAAGCCAACATTATCTGGTAGCGAAAATGTACTAAACTGAACTCTGTAGGTCCCCACCTACTCAAATATACCCCACATATCTCTAATCAAATATGTCTAAAAATACACATCCACCAATTTGCAATGTCAAGAATCTCAAGGCTAGCATTGTGAGAACAAGCCAACATTATCTGGTAGCAGTCATGTACTAAACTGAACTCTGTAGGTCCTTACCTACTCAAATATACCCCACATATCTCTCATCAAATCTGTCTAAAAATGCGCATCCACCAATTTTACCTGCAACGCAGTACGTTTTGGTTTGTGGAACGGGAACCCGAACGGAAAAGACTACCTAGAATGGAACACATTACAGTAGGGGGTAGGCTTATTCGGATAGCTAAAGTGGAACCAAGAACATGTATCGGGTATGCAAAACCGTTTTCAGAAAGCTTCAGTAAATACATGTGCACATACTGCAAATACGTTGAAGCATTATTGCCTTCTTGATTCGTAAACATTGCCTTAAAATATTTGACAAAGACAAGTAATAGACAAGTAATTTGTAGAACTCTATGTTGAATGTTCGGTACTATTTCCTAATGCAATATAAATACGAGGTGGGCCGTTTTAGACGCTGTTTGAATTATAAGAAGACTTAGAAACCGACATGACTCTAGTCGAGGTTTACATAATCATACGTGGCATGATATTTGGGATTCCTCGAGCATAAACTCCGGCGTTTCACGCGCAAGGTTGCCTCATTTAGGTTCAGACTGATTGAAAATAAGAAAATGGTTAGCATTCCTAACTCTACATCCAATTTCAACACAAGTCATTCCTGCGATTATTTCGCTAAATAAGAACAAAGGTTCTCTCCCTTTATCTCTGTAGGGAACGCCAAAAAACACAACCCGCGCTGAAACACAACACGCCATCGATAGTTTATTCCAAATGTAAATCGCTAGGGCTAGAGCGATTCGGTAAACAGGCCTGCACATCGCAGTTTTCCTCGAAAAACATTCATAAATCAGTAAAACTGCTAAAAATATCAGCCATCTAAGCCTAAAAATGATTAAAACAGTTATAATGCAAACAATCTACACC
The DNA here is from genome assembly GCA_033065855.1 of Escallonia rubra. NCBI lineage: Eukaryota > Viridiplantae > Streptophyta > Magnoliopsida > Escalloniales > Escalloniaceae > Escallonia > Escallonia rubra. The sequence continues at coordinate 331,902 of JAVXUO010002663.1, read as the reverse complement.
TTAAATACCATTGTACTCGTAAGTCTCTGTACCTTTAGTCACTACCATTTTCAAGTAGAAGATAACATATCTCTTACTGAAAGTATCCATCAATAGATGTAAAGGGTAAAAGGGAAGACAGTTAACTATCATGCTACTTAGACGTTCATTCAGCAAAAAGGGTTGGGACTCTTCTCTAGTACTACCAAACCTATCTTTTCTAAACCTAGGACTTCGCAAGAAAGTTGAGTGACCCACATCTCAAACCAAACTTGCCGTCACATTCGTTATAGCCAATGTGGAGCAATAACCAGCCGGTAATGCTTTAAAGTTTATTTTTCTTGTTGGGAAATATGAATCTCTCCATATAATAAACAGAGCTCAGATTGAAACCACTAAGCCCAGTCATCCCAAGAATTTGGAATGAGGACCAAAGTCCAAAATGCATTTCAGCACAAGTATATTAAGAAGGCCGAAACAAATCAACAAAACTAAAGCAATCAAATACTCGAACGTGTATTTTCTTTCCATTTAAATAGATTTTGCCAGAAAACCTATGAAAGAAATTTTCCTCTACTTCACTCGACTTCGCATATGCTGATAACCAATTCTAGCATAACATTCCTGGAAATATAATAGAGATAGAAAACATGAAACAACAAAACGAAAACATGAATAGGAACCTGAATATCCACTAAACGTGCATTACTACCGTACGATTTCCACAGCATCACATTACAACACTTCATATGGGAAAGAATTAGCTTGAGAAAGGTACAGTTCATGTAATGATTTAATGTCTACACTACTCAACAAAGTTCAACAAGCCCAAAAGATTTTGGTAGACCATAGAGAACCTATGTGGATGCATCTACGGAAAATTAAGTTTAGAGAATATTAAGTCATTTACTGTAAAATTTGGAGACAATAATGCACTAATTAAAGATACACGTTACCTTACTGCTGACAAAAAGCAATTCCTCCCCGTGGTCATTCTTCCAAGATGTTACATGACCCCCATATAGATAGACCTGTACAACCAGGAAAAAAATTGTGATCAAATAATTGAACCCTTGGTTGCGTTGGGATTCCCGTGTGAAAATAGACACTACATCATCATATCTACGCAATCAGCGATTGGACCGCAACGGTCCAAAGTTAAATGTATCCATAATACTACGTTAGGCATTTGAGAGAAAAGCATATGTGCTTTAAAATCGTCTGTGAGGTTCTGCTCTTAGACATAAATCACAAAAGGACTCTTCTCTCTATATGCATCACAAGTTGTACAAATGTCTTGAATTATAAAAAATGCATGAAAGAAATGTAGAATTGCAACGCATAAAGTAGTGCAGCAAAAATGATTTCCCCAATATAACAATTCGCCATGGGCAACACCAAGGGTAGCCCAAACTTGAAGAGTTCTGTATGAACTAAAACCTGTTATGTATACCGAGTTCAAGATCAAGCTAAAATCACGTGGCAACGAATTTGCCTTCACAGCATCAGTGCGAAGCGAAATTCTGGTACAGTGCACTTGTACGGCCACATACAGCATCCCAATTAAACGCCAACAAGCTCAACAAAATGCAGGTACAACAGATATAAGGCTGAATTTAATTTCACAAGAGAGCAAGTTTCGTACAGATTTATACACACAAAAAGATGGTCCTAGAGCCCCGAACAATCAACAATTGGTGCCCTAAAGTTCACCGCACACAACCTGAAAGTTCATCGGGTTGTAACTGCCCATCGTTATCATGGAGCATCGAGTGGGACAGACTCAGATTCGGAACAAAATCTCAGAATCACGCATCAAAAGGAAGAAAAATTCGTAATCGAGCACTAGTCATAATCAAACATGTACTAGTATTTTCAGAATCGAACAGTAGGGGACTTACCTCGGCGGAACTGCCACGGATTTCACGGAGGACGACCTTGTCGAGGCCGTTAACGCCCTTACACACTTCCACATGAACCTTTTCACTCGTCATATCTCGAATCTCACTCTCTCTCAGTGCTACGTTACCATATAACGTCGACCTGCACCTGCCTAATTTCTTCCTTGTATCTTAAAATCCCTCGCTCCCCAGTCTTTTTAGGTTCCTCTCCAGCGGATTTATAAGAACAGAGGCCTGGTAAGTGAATCTCTGCAATGAAATACTACTTCCATTCTCCATTCCTACTGTATTGTACACCAAAAGTACCTAAAAGTCCTCTGCCCAATATATTTATTCCGGAGTTCTTTTTCCTAAATAATACGGAGTATCATTTTAACAATTAATTACCTATTTACTCCATTTTGAAAACATGGTTTCAAAATGGAGTAAATAGGTAATTAATTTTGAAACCATTTTGAAAACATGGTTTCAATCGCAGTTTAAAACCACGACTTTAAAGAAAAAAACATAGTTTCAAATATCATTTTCAAACACACACACTAGTATAGAGCACGTACCTCACACGTGAATATAATTAAGAGTAATGTTTGAGATAATATTATTATTTTTTTTGGGATCAAAATAATATAAATTAATTATGTTCTTATTTATTTTGTGACTTATTTTAGAATAAATGTATATTTGATGTTCGCAATTGTAATCTGTTCAATGTTTGAAAATATTCTTTGTAGGGTTCTGGATTGAAAAAAAATTTGATGGTACTTCTAAAAATAAAAGTAAATAGAGAAATTAAAATAATGAATCTACGTCTTTGTTTTTGTAATTTGTTAAATTGGTTTATGGTTAAGATTTGTAATTTTCAACATCAGGTGCTTTGCATTTTATCAATAAGAAATGCAAAACAGTCGTCTTCAATTGTAATAACCGAACATATTTTAAGTTCAAATTGGCATCATATTTAAGCCTCGTTTTTTAATGCATATTTTACCCTTTTTCGTTTTCTTTTTCAGTTTTTATTTTTTCAACAATTTTTTGTTTCTTAATTGATTTTCACGTATTTCAGTTTCTTTATTTTGTTTTTATTTTTTAGTTTTTCAATTGGTTAATTATTTGCTAACCTAAAAATGCAAGAAAAAAAAATCACAGTTCTCATTAAGCAATTCAATATCTAATGTTTATTTCATTTTAACCAAATTAAAAAAACAATAATAAAGAAATTTCTTTGTTCTATTTTTCTTTCTCATCACACTTTTCATTTTCCAACGCATAGAATAGATTCATTATTCAATGTGCTTTTACTTTCATCAATATTTAAAAGGGAGTAATAAAATAAGGGTAAGAATGTAATTGACGTAATTAGCGGAGGACATAATCGTCCAAAATGATTTACAACATTCATACTTATATATATACTAGTATAGAGCACGTGCGCTGCACGTAGATATAGTCAAGAGTAATGTTTGACGTGATATTATTATCTTTTTGGAGATCAAAATAATGTAATTCAATTATATTCTTATTTCTTTTGTGACTTGTTTTAAAAGAAATGTATAGTTGATGTTCGCAATTGTAATCAGTTCAATGTTTGAAAATATTCTTTGTAGACTTGTTGATTGAAGAAATATTTGATGGTACTGTTGAAAATAAAAGCAAACGGAGAAATTAAAAGAATGAATCTATGTCCTTATTTTTGTAATCTCTTAAATTACTTATGGTCAAGATTTGTAATTTTCAAGACCCTACTTTGCACTTCATCAATGAGGAATGCAAAACACCTGGTCTTCAATTACAATAACCGAACATATTTTCAATTCAAATTGGCACCATATTTAAGCCTTATTTTTTTATGCATATTTAACACTTTTTCGATTTTTTCTGTTTTTGTTTTTCCAACAATTTTTTGTTTCTTAATTAACTTTTCACGTATTTCAGTTTCTTTATTTTGTTTTTGTTTTTCAGTTTTTTAATTGGTTAATTGTTTGCTAACCTAAAAATGTAAGAAAAAAATATCACAGTTCTCATTAACCAGTTCAATATCTAATGTTTATTTCATTTTAACCAAATTAAAAAGAGAATAATTAAGGAATTTATTTCTCTAGTTTTTCTTTCTCGTCACACTTTTCATTTTCCAATGTATAGAATAGATTCATTACTCAATGTTCTTTTAATTTCATCAAAATTTAAAAGGGGGTAATAAAATAAGGGTAAAAACGTAATTGACGTAATTAATGGAGGACATAATCGTCCAAAAATAATTTACAACATTCGTACTTTTATAGGTAGTATGTATGTATGTACACACACACACACACATACATACATATATATAAATATATTTTATTTCTCAATGTGTAAATGTAGGTTTAGATTAAATTTATGACCTAATGTTCGTTAAACGCATTACAAAAAAAAAACTAATTAGAGAAGGGTAGGGTTGTCATTGGAATAACTAACGGAGGGCAAAACCGAAAATGATTACAAAATTAGTAATTAATAATAGTATTTATGAAAGGGTAAGATTGTTATTAGAGTGATTAATAAAGGGTATATATATGGATGGGAAAGCGAATATAAGGCTAGCCTCACGCAAGTTGCGTGAGGCTAGCGACTAAAACGACATAGTTTTGGTCAAATAAACATAACCAATTTTGTTTCTCTCTCTCTTTATTCCCCATGTTTTCCTCTCATCCCCGCCTCTCTGTCGCATGTCGCCACTCGGCCCTAACACCAGAGCGTCTCAAGCCACCACACCACACCGGCACACCTACCATCACAAACCACCACCACCATACATAAACCCACCATTGTCGATGCTCTTTCCCCCCTGCCATATCATGGAACCAACATCCACCACCTCGTCCGACAGCGAACTCCGTCGCCGGCTAGCCTTCATCGGGCGACGACCCTCACAAAACTTTGCCGCAGATCAACTACTACCCACACCATCATAAAACACTGCCACCATACAGAAACCCACCATTCCTGGCTTCATCCCCCCGCCACATCACAGAACCAAGCAAGCTCAAAATTCATGGAGGATTAATAGGGTTAATTACAAAACTGTCCCCTGAGGTTTACACGTTTTTGCACTTTGCCCCCTGTGTTTACAACTTTTGTAATAATGTCCCTCGAGGTTGACAAAACCGTTGCAAATAGCTCCAAAATTGGACGTCCGTTCAATTTTGGACGTTAAGTGATCATGTGCGGTGCACATGCCATTTTGGCATGGGCAAATTTGTAATTTCCCTACCCATTTTCCCCATGTCTACCAATTGAGTCTCTTCGAGTGAGCTCGGTCTCTCAGCTGAGTTTCCAGGCCGAGGTGGTGATGAGTGGACTCGAATGCCAACCCAGCATGAGACACCCATCATGCTCATCCACCCTATACCCATCGCCACCGGCGAAGAGGGCCAGCAACATGCTAGCCTGCTTGAATGTGTTGGAGCCCAGATGGACTGACCCGAACCCGGTCGAGTCGAGCCAAGCCCTCCACTGAGCCAGGGCCTCGTGCCGCTCAACCCGATCCACCCCTTCGCACTCCACCAAGTTGCAGATCTGCCTCCCCAGATACTAGAAAAATAGAGGAATCTTCGTATATGTAAGTAATCACAGTATACAAACAGAATGTAATCAAAGAATAAGCAAACGGGGGACTACAAACTGCCCCCTTTCAGAAACAAAATACAAAATCATTTGGGACAAACTTCAAGGACCTGACGCAAGCTTCAATCACTTGCAGCTTAAATTTTGGAGTTGCTTGGTCACGATGACGATTTCCATGGTGCAATTCATATTACCGGCTCTCTTCTTCTTCATCATGAACATTATTGTCACTTTGCCTCGTACTGTGGATTGGTCGTTCAACGGAATCACCCCGAACTGATGTTATTTGTCAATTCAGAAGTGCTTGTCAAATTGGCAGATGACAGGTTCACGGTGACATCCACCTTCCTTGTAGCTCGGATATTGGCAGTCCTCCGGCGAAGAAAGGCCTCACCAACCTTTGTGCCCCGGTAGTAAAGGGTAAGATTGTTATTAGAGTGATTAATAAAGGGTATATATATATATATGGGAAAGCGAATATAAGGCTAGCCTCATGCAAGTTGCGTGAGGCTAGCGACTAAAACGACATAGTTTTGGTCAAATAAACATAACCAATTTTGTTTCTCTCTCTCTCTTCCCCCTGTTTTCCTCTCATCCCCGCCTCACTGTCGTATGTCGCGGCTCGGCCCTAACACTAGAGCGTCTCAAGCCACCACACAACACCGGCACACCTACCATCACAAACCACCACCACCATACATAAACCCACCATTGCCGACGCTCTTTCCCCTTGCCATATCATGGAACCAACATACACCACCTCATCCGACAGCGAACTCCGTCGCCAGCTAGCCTTTATCGGGCGACGACCCTCACAAAACTTTGCCGAAGATCAACTACTACCCGCACCATCACAAAACACTGCCACCATACAGAAACCCACCACTCCTAGCTTCATCCCCCCGCCACATCACAGAACCAAGCAAGCTCAAAATTTATGGAGGATTAATAGGGTTAATTACAAACTCTCCCCTGAGGTTTACACGTTTTTGCACTTTGCCCCCCATGGTTACAACTTTTGCAATAATGTCCCTTGAGGTTGATAAAACCGTTGCAAATAGCTCTAAAATTGGACATCCGTTCAATTTTGGACGTTAAGTGATCATGTGCGGTGCACATGCCATTTTGGCATGGGCAAATTTGTAATTTCCCTACTCATCTTCCCCATGTCTACCAACTGAGTCTCTCCGAGTGAACTCGGTATCTCAGCTGAGTTTCCAGGCCGAGGCGGTGATGAGTGGCCTTGAATGCCAACCCAGCATGAGACACCCATCATGCTCATCCACCCTGTACCCATCCCCACCGGCGAAAAGGGCCAGCAACATGCTAGCCTGCTTGAATGTGTTGGAGCCCAGATGGACCGACCCGAACCCGGTCCAGTCGAACCAAGCCCTCCACTGAGCCAGGGCCTCGTGCCGCTCAACCCGATCCATCCATTCGCACGCCACCAAGTTGCAAATCTGCCTCCCCAGATACTAGAAAAATAGAGGACTCTTCGTATATGTAAGTAATCACATTATACAAACATAATGTAATCAAAGAATAAGCAAACGGGGGACTACAAACTGCCCCCTTTCAGAAACAAAATACAAAATCATTTGGGACAAACTTCAAGGACTTGACGCAAGCTTCAATCACTTCCAGCTTAAATTTTGGAGTTTCTTGATCACGACGACGATTTCTATGGTGCAATTCACATTATCGGCTCTCTTCTTCTTCATCATTAACATTATTGTCACTTTGCCTCGTACTGTGGATTGGTCGTTCAAGGGAATCACCCCGGAACTGATGTCATTTGTCAATTCAGAAGTGCTTGTCAAATTGGCAGATGACAGGTTCACGATGACATCCACCTTCCTTGCAGCTCGGATATTGGCAGTCCTCCGGCGAAGAAAGGCCTCACCAACCTTTATGCCCCGGTAGTAAAAGTCAACCGTGGTGTTCTGGTACTTCAAGGGACCAAAATTGTTGTTCTTGATACCGAACTGGGTATTCATATCGATGTTGAAGGAAGGAACAGCCGGTAATCAGTGGGGAAGATGGGTAGGGAAATTACAAATTTGCCCATGCCAAAATGGCATGTGCACCGCACATGATCACTTAACGTCCAAAATTGAACGGACGTCCAATTTTGGAGCTATTTGCAACGGTTTGGTCAACCTCGAGGGACATTATTGTAAAAGTTGTAAACACGGAGGGGCAAAGTGCAAAAACGTGTAAACCTCAAGGGACAATTTTGTAATTAACCCGGATTAATATTCCAATCAACTTTTACTTGGTTTTAGAGTAAGCTGAATCCACACACCTTAATTTATTTCTTCCTTCGTGTTTGTATACAGGCTTACATTACATAAATCAAATGCAAATACGAATACAACTATAAGCAAACCCAAATAACAGCTAAACTGAGTGTACCCAGATTGAAAATTAGCTAATTCTTAGGATAGTATAGCCGGATTGGATGGCAGAATTGCCGCTGGCATTGATGCTGGGCCAATGCTTACATTAATAGTGATGTCCTTTTTGCATTCACAAAATAGATTGACGCTTACCATCAGGCGGTGGTGGGTTTTAATTACTGACCAAAATCGATTGAATTTTACCCACATGAAATGTTCTTTTTTCCTCTCTCTCGACCAGGGATGGTGTGGATATTAGGATTTTGAATGGTGACAGTGATGGATTCCTGGATGGTGGCGGTGGTGAATTTCTTATGAGGTGGGGGATGGTTGGTTTTTGTGATGTGGCTGGGGGAAAAAGATGGGCGGTCTAACATTTGCGGCAGGAATGGCTATTTACAGCGGCCTGTGATTAAGGTGGCTTGTGATGGTAGAACTGTGGTGGTCGTCTATGGTGTTGGTAGTGTACACTGTTGCGGCAGGAAGATGGGTGATTTATGATAGGGACGGTGGGTTGCTAGGGGCGACCTGTCTGCGACAGAAAGACGGGGAGGAGAGGAATACAGGGGGAAGGGAGGGAGAGAGAAAAAAAAAATTGGTCATGTTTATTTGACCAAAACTACGTTGTTTTAGTCGCTAGCCTCACATACATATATATAAATATATTTTTTGCAACCACACATTTTGTTTCCCAATGTGTAAATGTAGGTTTAGATTAAATTTATGACCTAATGTTCATTAAACGCATTATAAAAAAAACTAATTAGGGAAGGGTAGGGTTGTCATTGGAATAACTAACGGAGGGCAAAATCGAAAACGATTACAAAATTCGTTATTAAGACTAAGGCTATTTTGAATTTTTATTGACTTCGTTACTACATGGTAAAGGTTCAAATCGAAAGACACCTCTTACCTTAGTAGAACCTACCAAAGGATGGTGAGAGAAATATTTTCAAGTTTGGAAATAAGAAATTCCATTGTTTGAAAAATTGGAAGAAATTGTTGGAAATTTTCAAATAATTGGCACTTGGGTCTAATTTTTAAAGTTGTGACTATTCACTAAATAATAGAAAGTTGCAAGCTTTAGTGGTGACTTTTAATTTAGTAGTAGTTAACTAACATCTTCAAAGACACCTTTTCGCGCACTATAAATAAGTGTCAAGGCTTTCCTTAACTGATGCAGAAATTTTCCTAATCTCTCTCATAAGATAATTTTTGTTTGGTTACTATTCTGCAAGTAGTATTCAATGATCTTTTGTTTTATCTTGGGAGACAGATTTGTTGTAACCCGTTGCAGTATAAAATATTGTCTTAAAGAGATAATGCGTAGCATTCGACTCAGGCATTCTCCATCCTCATTTGTGATTATTTTTCCAACACTTGTACATGTCATTTGTTATATAGCATTTCCCAGCATCACTCACCCCCTAAGATAGTGCAATACTATCAGCAGAGATGTTACATGAGTCGCGGCCCATCAGCGAGCCCAGAAAAAGCCCCAAGCGACCCGGCCTACACAATATGCAGTGCAGGCCTAGCCTACACGGCCAAGGGCGTGGGGCATGCCTTGACCTCATGTTTTCATGAAAAATGCCCAGCTCGGCACGATTTATATCCAACCCAACCGCCTGCCTGGCCTATGGATCCATTATAATTCAAAACCGTCAATTTTCTACGATTAACGCTTAATTTGGTGATTCTCTTCACAGTCTTCATACCTTAATTACAATAATAACTATCTCTTATCTACAAGCTTTATTGTGCACTGTTATTTGTCACTAGGCCCATTAATTTGTCAATTACAGTGTACTTCAATTATCGGTTTATATCTTTTATCTAAAAAGTATTTATGATGTTATTTAGTGTTTTACATTTTCAATGGTAGCGTCGTGGAATAGATTTCCCCTTTCTCTATATTTATGTCGAGTGCATATTGTGCTAGTTTGAGATCATTTCTTGTTCGTTCACTTGTGTAGGAGCTACCACTAGAATCTCGATCTCCTTAGATATGGTTGTCTAAGCTCTTCCTTGTGGACAACCTTAGTCAAGGGACTTTCTTCGTTACTCCTTTTTTCGTAATGTTGCAGTAAGGCAATTTCAATTTTCTTATATATATATGTTTGGATGGGGTTCCCCTTCTGATGCCTCACGTGATTTATGGCTGTTATGATTATGGTTAATTTTCCTTTTTGTTGTGTGTTTTAGGCCAATGGACTTCACTTGTAGATTCCGTTTTCATGGGACCTTTTATCATGTTGGGATTTCTTCCATATTGCATGCATTTCCTTTAGGGGCTTTCTTCATGGTGCCCTTTTCGTAAGAGTTCTTGTAGGATTTCTTCTTTTTTAAGTCATGCATATGGTTTGAATATTATCTAAGGGCTCCCTTTGTGATTTTATTTCCATCTAGCTATACTCGAGTTAAGCTTATGTGTTGTTTTTTTGTCTAGGGGCATCTTATGATTCCTCTCTGTTAATACGCATGTATTGTCATGTATTCTCTACATGCATTTTGCGTAGGGATGCTCCGTGACTCCCCTCCCATTATGGCATCAGATATCAATTTCATCGACGTTGTCTTTCCCATTTCTTCACTTTATCTGTCACTTCCTATTTTTGAACTACATTTGGCTTGACCCATTGAACGATGATTGGTATCTAGGCAATCGTTTTCCAGGTGCAGCCATATAACTGTCCAAATCTATGTCCTAAGGTAAGGAACCCTTAGATTAGGTTGTGTGTAAATGTTGTGTACGATCCTTTGTTTTTTTCTTTTTTTGGTCTATTACCATTCTTTTCAGAATTAGTTTGAACTAAGGCAACCATTTTTTGGTGAGCCATTTGACTGTCCAAATCTAATGTCCGAGGGTATGGAACACCCAAATCAGGCTAGCGTTGTAGACATCTCATACAAAGTTTTTTTTTTTTTGTGTGCTTAGAATTACATTTGGTTTGATCCCTCCAGATTGAGAGTATGGATGTAACGCCCCCGGAAATTTGGAGCTCTGCCGCCCCGAACTTCCGGGGCGTTAACCTACCGGATCACATCAAACATGTCAGACCTGTTCACTAATACATACTCCAAAACATTTAATCTGATATCAACTTCGATCCTTCACATACTATATTACAAAATTGCTTAAACTTGAACTTTTAAGACCTAGGTTCTTTACAAACTCGAGTCCTTATAGAACGAGTTGACAATATCGACCCACACAGGGGTCTTACTATACAGTGGTGATGGGCTCATCGGAATCTCACTAAGACTTTAAACCCCATTCCCAAGCAATCTATTGTTGATCAAAACCTACAGAAAGGAATCAAACGATGGATGAGCTTTTAAGAGCTCAGTAAGGTCGTACAAGGACCAACAAAAGAATTACAGAACGGTTCCAAGAATCCAACTGACGAAGATTTCCAAAATACTTCAAACGGACAAAAACTCAAAATTTTCCAAATAGGATCAAAATTCATCAGAAATAAATACTAAAATAGACAAATACAATCACGATAGATTTCAAAATGATCAATAAAAGATGATCTTCAAAGCCATCATTCCAAAATACGATGATGGTTTTTCAAAGGATTTCAAAACGTACAAGATCATCTGAAACAGTTCCTTCCAAAATACACTGAAGATTTCTCAAAAAGATTTCAACGCGAGCACAAATTATTTCAGAGAATACTTTCCAGTCATTTCCGTAACAGTCACGGCAATATACAGAGCAGATAAAATAAAAAATCAACGTTGATCCTGGGCGATTGCAATGTCATTCTGGCAAGCTAACAGAGTGTACACATGCATGATGTACCAAAATAATTACTAGTCCACTTGGGTACTAGCCTGCGTTTCATGCAGGATTCAAACCAGCCTTATTACACCCTCCCACAGAACAAAAACCTAAGTCAACAATATCAATGAGCATTAACATGAGCTCAATTTACCAGAATCAGATCGAATTTTAATAACCATAATATATCGGATAAGTCATCATTCGAAATTTCAGAAGAAAATCACAAATAAATAGTGAAACGATTGCAAATAGTTATCAGATTTAGACACAACAATTCAGAAGAACGAAGACAAATAATTATCAAAGTTGCTCAGCATGCAATACATGCGAGCATCACAAGATTTCCAAATAATCGATTTAGGTTCAATGTTAGGGTTTTCTGGGCAATAACATACTGATAGCAATACACAGTTCAGAGTTTGGCATTAGCCATGAGTAGATCAAATGAGTACTTAGGAGTACGAGTTATCAGAATAAGGGTTCAGACGAAGTCCATACCCAGGGTTCAGATAGAATCACTTACCTGGATCTGCAGCTAAATTATCTAACCGGAAGTCTTTAACTTTAACCTAAATGGAATAATCGAATCATTAGAACACAGACTATAGCAAAATATTATAACTTAATACAGACTCACGCATACTCCCAAAATAAACCTCCCTCACCGGTTATGCCAAATTACCAAAATGCCCCTAGTGTGTAAAATTATCAAAATGCCCCTCTCGGACTCAAATCGCCCAAACGGTCTTCCCGTAAGTAGAATCACCCAAATAAACTTATTGTATTAAATTTACTCAAAAAATACCTTTCTTAGGTCAAATTACCAAAATACCCCTCATTACACTTAAATCATCAAAATAATCTTTCTGTAAGCCAAATCACTAAAATGTCCTTACTGTATATAATTTTACTCAAAAAATACCCTTTATGAGTAAAATTACCAAAATACTCCCCTCGGGGTGGTAAATTACCAAAATACCCTTGGGGTTTTTCAGTACCGGGAAATCTCAAAAATATCTTAAAACACTATTTTAAGCATCATGATGTCATTTTTGGACTAAAAAGCATTGGGTAAACTGCACTAAACCTCATGAGGTTTACACCCGGCTCTCACCTAAGACCTTGAGGTTTCAATTTAAATAATTAACACCCCATCGTTGGGAATTAGTTCCAATTGGACCCAAAATCGTTTTTCCGTTTAAATAAAGATGGACGGCCGTCCACCTTGAGGGGCATTTTTGGTAACCAATATTTATTGCGCTGTCTCTCTCTCTCAATGAAACAAAAACCCACCCATACAAAGTGGTGCCCCCTCCCCCTCTCTCCTACCATCTCCCCTAATATTCACCCACCGCCGCGGGCACCTTCTCTCTTGGTCGCCACAAAACCCAAGGAAAAACACCACCACCACCATCCGCTACCGTAAATGCTCACCAGTTTAGACCCACAATCACACACAGATTTGCCACACACACACACACACACCAGCACCACCAATCGACGTCGCCAACACCATACCCATTAGCACCACCATTCCTCTACCGCCAAAAATAGCATTGTCATTCTTCTACTGCGAAGATAAGCACCACCAATTTGCCGTTGCCAGCACCACCAATTAATCTGTAAATGACCCACTTCGAGCACCTGATCCAATGACAGGAAACTGGGGATGCACTTCTCACTGACGCCCATGAGAGGGTCAAGATGAACGAGGCGCTCATGGAGATGTTGTTGAGGCTGACTCAATGTCGGAGGTTGATCCGACTGTGAGGGAGCTAAGGCGGCGTGTGAGCCGTCGAATTATCAGGCTGCACGAGATTTTGGATGCCGTTTTAGGTGCGAGGATGAAAAACTGGGATGGGTTCTTGAGGGATTGGGATGATGCCACTGCGGGGATTGAAGATGATGTGTACAGGGAGAAGGGTGGCGGTAGGGAGGGGACACCACCTTGGGTGAGTCTCTGTTTCAGTCGTGCGTGTGAGAGTGTGTGTGTGTGTGTGTGTGTGAGAGAGAGAGAGAGAGAGAGACGGAGACAGAGAAAGAGAGAGAGAGAGAGAGAGAGAGAGAGACGGAGACAGAGAGAGAGAGAGAGTATAAAATTTTGGTTACCCAAAATGCCCCTCAAGGTGGACGGTCATCCACTTCTGTTTAAACGGAAAAACGATTTTGGGTCTAATTGGAACCAATTCTCAATACTGGAGTGTTAATTGTTTAAATTGAACCTCAGGGTCTTAGGTGAGAACTGGGTGTAAACCTTAGAGGGTTAGTGTAATTTACCCAAAAGCATTTTAAAAAAATTTCATCCGAAAAGCCTGAATCGGTGTCCGGACCGATCGCTAAAAGGCCAGTTCCGCGAAAAATATCTATCGGTCTCGGAATGGTACGGAATTTTATAATATGAAACATATCATTAAAATAAGGTTTTCAAAAAAAAAAATTAGATTAAAATAACTCTGTTTACTAGGTTAAATAAATTCGGACTTTCGCTTAATTGATACTCTGATTTAATACCCTTCGCGGACACTGAAAATTCGCGAAACATTCCAGAGCGTAGGTCTCATAAAAATATTTGGGGTTACAGTTTTGGACTTTGTCTAATTTTGTCTCTAAAGATTTATAAAAATTCGGATTAAATTTGCCTAAATTAATTTTCCAATTTTAGCGACAATAACGGTTACTATTCAAATCGTGGCACACACTATTTCACGTTAAAAGTACACACTTTCTTCAACCTTCTTCTTCTGCCGAAATCAACTCCACTCCATACCACCTTCACTACACCTACTACACCCATCAAACACCTCAATCACTCATTAACTTCATATAATCGCACACTAATACATGATTGAACATATATACACACACACGCTCACACCTGTAAAACACACACACACGCACGCACGCATACTCACGGCACACACTAAAATACACTCTCGGCACACACTAACCTACACACAACTTCTTCATACCCACACTTTCGCACAACCACTCTCAAAAACCCTAAAATTACACACAATCTCACCTCCTAACCCCATACCCGTAACCCCCCACACCAAAACACACTTTTCTTTTTCCGCAAGAACACACAGTTATATGCACACACACTCTTCACCTAACACACCTTAAATCACTCTCAATTACATATTATAACACACACACATATATATATACACAATCACCCACTGAAATCCCAGCCGAAGCCCCTCCTCTCTTACACGGCATAATACACACGATCACACACTAATTTAAACCAACAATTACACTTGATGATGAGGGGATTACCCATTGGAAACCTTTTCCCAATCTTTCTCTTATTCTTAGATTCTTCTACTGAGTTTGCTCTTCTCATCTGTTTCTGTTTGTTCTTCCCGCTCCATTTTCTTTTCTTTGTTCTGCTGTTCTTCTCTTCTCTCTGTTTAGTTCTCTGTTTTCTTGTTCCTTTGCCGAAATGGAAAGGTACACTTCTCTTTTTTTTTCTTTCTCTTCTTCCACCCGAGGCTTCGTTATCTCATCCAATATTTAAACAATTCTTTAGAGGCCACTCTTTTTTTTTTTCAGTTTTAAAAATTGGAAAAAAAAAATACGTTTAGTAACCATTTTTTTTTTCCTTTTCCAATTTAAAAAATCAGTTTTTAAACTGAAGAGTAAAAAAAAAAAACTCCAATGGTTTTTTTTTTAAACCACCACCACCACCCTCCCACCGCCGGCAGCCACCGCCGGCCGCTGGCGACCATCACCGTCGACCATTGCCACCGCAAACCACAAAAAAAAAAGTCAAAATAAAAATGGTTACCAAACACCAAAAAAAAAAACCTAAAAAAAAAGGGTTATCAAACACCCACTTGTTTTTGTAAAAAAAAAAAAATTAAGCTGCTTTTTAAAAACTGAAAACCAAAAAAAAGTTTTGTCAAACGAAGCCTAGCTTAGTCATTGACCAAGGAAGGGGTGTCAAAACTCTAAAAAAAACAAGGTTTCTAGATTATTTTTATATTACACAATTGATCCCATACTTTACATATTCACACAAAGACCCTCAAACTTGTAAAAATTACAACTTAACCCCCACAAATTTTCATAATCGCATAATAACCCAAATTTTATTCTAACCTCCATTAGTTTAATTAAATGACCCCCCCTAAAACATATATTGTCACTCATTTCATTATTTTTTATCACTAAAATCATAATTTACAATTATGCCCCCACAGTTTTTCAAAATTACGAAAATGCCCTTGAACATTTCAAAATTTACATTTTTGCCCCTAAGTTCTTTTAAGCTCTGACACTCTACTAATACTCGAGCATTGCTCAAATTTAATGCCCGTCTATTTTTCGGAGCACCGATGGTAATTTTAACCATCTCTCAAAGTTCAGGATATTACATTCTTCCCCCTTATAGAAATTTCGTCCTCGAAATTTGTTCGCGGATATCCCATAATGCATAGGCACTACACTTTTGCGGCGTCACTCTGACAACTACCATATCGTAGCTGAGCTACCTCTAACTTTTGTATCCAAATTCATATTCCACGAATACTCGAACGCAACCATTTATATTTAAATCGTAATACTGAACCGAAACCCTGTCCGACCAACACTTCGCTCTAACTTTTCCAGACTTCTCGAACGATGGCCTAACGGGTACACAACCCACTGAGCAGAGCCTACACCACTCCGAATCCCGTGCATATCAAACAGATTAATTCAAGCTCTAATACGATAGATTTTCCCTATCTTATGCTGATGCTACATCAAAGATCTCATCAGTTGCACAATTTTCTTATGACTGTAAGCTCAACTCTAAGATCAAGACATACTAAAATATTAAACGATGGTCACGCCTGACCTGCGGTTTACCAAGGCTAACCTGAGTAGGGTAACCAATTCATATAAGTACTTACACCTCACAACAGACAGCAAAATTGTAGCCACTACGCTTTCACTGCACACTCCAAGACCTCAAAACAACGAGTCTAAATTATTACCAAGTTCATCACCGAGAGGCGTGTTACTTTAACATAGCTATTATTGCATACTTACGGCTATGCGTACACTTCACAGAACGCCAGAAAACTATAACCACTATGGTCTCGCTGCGTGCCCGGGTGTCTTAAATCAAATAGGTCCAAACTGTTCCCATGTGACATCAAGCAATTGCTGATAATTCAGACTCCTCGTTATCATTTCCTACCCCTGATCAGCCTCATCCCTCAGTTCATATACAGTAATTCAACCTTTTATCGCCCACTACAATCAGTTGCTCATTTGTTTTCCTATTTTTTTAATCCAGTTCGTTGTCCCTATAGGGTCCAACAACCTCTTGTAGACAGTCATTTCACATGTTAAGACCACCCAAGATACTCTTATCTCGAGGTTACGGTTATGGTTAAACCAGATTCGGTCCTCCTTACTGCCGGTTGCCAGATTCTAGATCATCAAGTCAGAATCGGGTTTCATAGTGTTCGGAATTGCAACCATCAGTCCTAGGTTTTACAGTCCCCCTATTAGATAGAAATGCCCCTCTACAGTCATAAAATCTCCATACAGTACATTGCCCAATTTAAAAATTGTCTGGTTAAGTCTTTCCGATACCGGGAAGAATCCCTGCTCATCTTATGTAGGACTGTTGGAATCTCGTCTATCGGGGACCTCTAGGCCTTCCGTAACATCTCCACTGCCAATGCTCCGAGTGCAGACCACTTTAATACAATAAACAGTTATCAGGGTTATATCAACACAGGTCTAAAGAACGACACAATGACCAGCCAAAGGCAGACTTCTTAACACTCTCATTAATCAGAATACAATTCAACAAAATCGTGTTACCTATGCTATATGGTTCTGTGCCTACAGATCATATACTTAAGCTCTAAATACCACAAGACCGAACTGCTCTGATACCAACTGTAACGCCCCAGGAAATTCAGAGCTCCATCGCCCCAAACTCCAGGGGCGTTAACCTACCGGATCACATCAAACTTGTCAGACTTGTTCACTAACAAATACTCCAAAACATTTAATCTGATATCAACTTCGATCATTCACATACAATATTACAAAACTGCTTAAACTTGAACTTTTAAGACCTAGGTTCCTTACAAACTCGAGTCCTTATAGAACGAGTTGACAATACCGACCCACACGTGGGTCTTACTATACAGTGGTGATGGGCTCATCGGAATCTCACTAAGACTTTAAACCCCATTCCCAAGCAATCTACTGTTGATCAAAACCTACAGAAAGGAATCAAACGAAGAATGAACTTTTAAGAGATCAGTAAGGTCGTACAAGAACCAACAAAAAAATTACCGAACGGTTCCAAGAATCCAACTAACGAAGATTTCTAGAATACTTCAAATGGACAAAAACTCAAAAATTTCCAAATAGGATCAAAATTCATCATAAATAAATACCAAAACAGACAAATACAATCACGATAGGTTTCAAAACGATCAATAAAAGATGATCTTCAAAACCATCATTCCAAAATACGATGATGGTTTTCCAAAGGATTTCAAAACGTACACAGATCATCTGAGACAGTTCCTTCCAAAATACACTGAAGATTTCTCAAAAAGATTTCAACACGAGCACAAATTATTTCAGAGAATACTTTCCAGTCATTTCCGTAACAGTCACGACAATATACAGAGCAGATAAAATAAAAAATTAACGTTGATCCTGGGCGATTGCAATGCCATTCTGGCAAGCTAACAGAGTGTACACATGCATGATGTACCAAAATAATTACTAGTCCACTTGGGTACTAGCCTGCGTCTCATGCAGGATTCAGACCAGTCTTATTACGCCCTTCCACAGAACAGAAACCCAAGTTCACACAGAAAAGTCAACAATATCAATGAGCTCAATTTACCAGAATCAGATCGAATTTTAATAACCATAATATACCGGATAAGTCATCATTCGAAATTCCAGAAGAAAATCACAAATAAACAGCGAAACGACTGCGAATAGTTATCAGATTTTGACACAACAATTTAGAAGAACGAAGACAAATAATTATCAAAGTTGCTCGGCATGCAATACATGCGAGCGTCACAAGATTTTTAAATAATCGATTCAGGTTCAATGTTAGAGTTTTCTGGGTAATAACATACTGATAGCAATACACAGTTCAGAGTTTGGCATTGTTCCCAACCTATCTTGGTCGGACCCAAGGGCCCACTGGGAGTCCCGCTTCGCGCAAACACGTCTACAGATTCAACGGTCAAATTTCCAACGCATCGAACCGCTCAAGCCACATGCATTTTTTGCTCCACGCGCCTTGTGCATGACTGAGGCACGATTTATTTCACGTTGACGTCACTCACGGTAGCACGATTGTCACACTGAGACCACCCGAGCATCTTTTCACCAAAAATATCGAACGACGGCGCAACCGGAGCAACGAGGTCAAGGGGCAAAGGCCTTGGCCAACCCCATGGGGTCGGCCTCGGCCTCCTCCAAACCTATGGGTCAGCCTCGGCCTCCCATGGGGGTTACCTTGCCCTTCCCATGCCCGACTGTTCACTTTTCGCACAAAGTCCTTTTTCACATTTTGTTCGCTTTGTATGTGACTTTGACACCTTGTTCGTCACATGGGTATGATTCACATCAACACGTTCGTCGTAACGCAACTTCCGAATTCGTCATTGCCCATCAAAACACCTACCGTCGGCGTGCTCAAAGTTCACCGAAAGGGGGAGTGGCCTTGGCCTCCTTTCATGGGAGTTGGCCATTGGCCTTGGCAACCCCCTAGGGTCGGCCTCGGCCTCCCCCCAATTTTTGGCATATGGGCTCCCCTCCTGCGCACTTGTTTTCTCGAGTCTTTGCACCTCCAAGATGTTTATGGACATTCGTACATCAACCTCGCAATATCTATTGTACATCAACCTCACGACGTCCGTCACCCATGACCGCGCATCGTCCCGCGATGCCCGTCGCCCAAAGTTGCACGCTACCGCCGAATGACCCGTCGTCGACGATCGCATACCATCACTCCCAAATTTGTCATTACTACATGTTGCATTCATTATCTTGTTATAACTGGCACACTCAACTCAAATCCCATCTTCGGAACACCCGACGCGCGCCCGTGCGCCGTCTCCGCGACGCTCGTCGCCGTGCCCGTGCGCCGTCTCCGCGACGCTCGTCGCCGTGCCCGTGTGCCACTTCCATGATATGTGGCCCGGCACCATGTATTGTCTCTGCGATGTTCGTCACTGCACCCATGTGCCACTTTCATAACACGTGCCCCGGCACCCAAGTGTTGTCTCCGCGACGCTGGTCGCCGTGCATGTGCACCATACGTGCCCCGGCACCAGGTATCGTCTCTGCGACGTTCGTCACCGCGCCCGTGCACCACTTCAATGATACGTGCCCCGGCACCAGGTATTGTCTCGCGACGGTCGTCGCCCACGCGCCACAATCATGTCTCATGCCTTTGGACATCGCGCCCGTGCGCCACAATCATGTCTCGTGCTGTAGGCACCGCGCCCATGCGCCACAATCATGTTACATGCTTCCAGGGGGCTCCGTTCGTAGTGCTCCTGCACAAGGACCCCTCGCAGCGGGATGGGCTCGTTGCCACAAAGCCATCGCCGCCACGGGATATACTCGTTACCATAAAGCTATCACCATCATTATTCCGGGGGGATCCATTCGTAGTGCTCCAGCACGAGGACCCCTCGCAGCGGGATGGACTCGTTACCACAAAGTCATCGCCGCCACAGGATGGGCTCGTTACCACAAAGCCATCGCCGTCATAATAACGGGGGGCTCCGGCACGAGGACCCCTCGCAGCGGGATGGGCTCGTTACCACAAAGCCATCGCCGTCATCATCACGGGGGGCTCCGTTCGTAGTGCCCCATCACGTACCACAAAGCTATTACCGCCTGGGGTGACTTGCATGACACTAGGCACTGAGTTGCGACCATGTCCACTCATGTTACTGTTGATCGTCGACACCACCAGGACAATGATCCATGGGTCACTTCGGGACGGGAGTAGGTCCTTGGAGGGCATCGCGCCTAGTCCGCCTGGCAGTTGGCTACAGGGGCAACCCTCACAACTGTCAGGTTCTCTGCGCGTCTCTTGACGCACCTTGTGGGATTCAGTAAGGGCTTGGATCGGTGGCTGGGGCAACGGGCTTACTCTGATCATGCTGTCATGGTGTGGTCAGTCTTCTTAGACAGGTAGAGCGACGCTGTGCGAGGCAGGCAACGCGAATTTGGGAACCGACAGTCCAACTGAGAACTTGTATTTTGGGACCCCCTGGTGACATGTCACTCCCAGGGGACGACATGTGGCACTTTATGACATAAGCACACTGTTTCATATAAATAGTGAACTTTATGACTCAAAAAGGGACTTTTGGCTCATTTCTCACAAAATCACTTTCTCACTCTAGAATTTGAGAGCTCTTGGATTCTAGAGAGAGAAACACAAAATTGGACATAACTTTGGACCGTGACTTTGGACCGTAACATTGGACCCCGACTCGGACCCTGACTTGGACTGTCGACTGCCGGCCCTGTTCGTCTTAGCCTTGCCTTCGCAGCACTGCCACTCCTCACGGCCTCTCTGGGAAGCCTTGTTCTCTGCCCTTACTCCGCCCTCACTGTCTCTCACGTTGCATACTTGGAAGCTGACTCGGACTGCAGCCTTTGTGGCACCTCCATGTAGGTACAAACCTCCTTTCCTTGGCATCATTTTGACGACTCAGCTGGGGAGGTGAGCATCGTATTGCAGTCTGCTTATCTTCCACACTCAGTCTCTGTGCCTATACAACGAAGAGTGATGAGGGCCACCTGCCAAGGCCTCATCCACACCGTGCAAGAGGAGGATCACCTCGGTGAACAAGAAAGGACTAGTGCCATGTGTCTCCAATACCAGCCACTAGCTACCGCACCTGACATACAAGTTGCAGTTAATGCGGCCATCCAGCAGTTTACGCCCACTATAGCCAACCTACAAGACTCGCAAGCCATTCTTATGACAACCATCATGGAAATGCAAAAATCCATACATGCGATGGCCTCCCAACAAACCATTGCACCAGTCCAACCTTCTGGACCTAGGTTGGCTCTTGACGCAGCTCAGGCCCCAGTGTCGCGACCACCGCCGCCTCGATCATCTAGACCCTTGGCGGTAGGACTTGCAACATCTTCGCCTCCTGTAGCTGATGCACTACATCCCGTGATGCCATCATGCATGCCTCAAGCAGACCTCGGACCCGTGCTGTAACAGTTTCACCATATCGCCGCACCTCAGTGCATGCCGACACGAAGTTCATCTGAAACCCATGACTCTATTGAGATGGAACCTAACCCTTACCTAACGGAGCAACATCAAACAACCGGTCAAGTGGTGGATATGTATCGCCCGCCTACCCATGCCCCCATACACTTGCCATTGCCAACACCTATCATCCCTCTGTTGCTCCTGCTCATCAAGTTACACCGTCAGGGGGCTCGGGGGCTCGCGGCGCCCCAGCCAGCCATCATCCCTTGGTTGGCCAGGAAGAACCATCCCCCCACTATGTCTCCAAGTCAGACTTTGAAGCACTCATCCACCGCTTATCACAAAACTCTACACTTGATCCATCTGCCCACCTGACAGGCCATGCTCTATATGCCAATGATATTGCCACCATACCCTATCCCCCGAAGTACAAACAACCAGCCTTTGTGCTCTTCAATGGATGCGAGGGCAACGCCCGTGAGCACTTGACGAGATTTGCAGGCTCATTGGAGCAATATGGTTCTGGAGACAGCTAGAAGTTGAGGGAATTCCACAAGTCCCTTACAGGCTTGGCTTACACTTGGTACCACCAGATCCCTGCGGGGACTGTCCACGCATGGAACGACATGGTCCAGTTATTCTTAGACAAGTTCCATTACGAGGCCGAACGCGTGACTATTGTTGACATTGTTGGCATTCGCCAGAACCAATGGGAAGACTTGAATAAATACTTGCACCGTTTCCATCTCAAATGCCTTGAGTGCACAGACTTCAGCAAGGACGAGACATTGGTTCCCATATGCATAAAAAACATGAACGACATCTACCGGGTGCATATCGAAAACCTACAGTTGAGGTCATGGGGGCACCTCAAGGAAACAGCCTGACGTACTTACGAGACGGTCGGTCCTGTCAAGCCATGGAAGCCTCGACCGCAAATTGCACTACTGGCTTCGGCATACACACCCAGCACTCAGCGTAACAGCAACAACAGCACCATCAACAACATCAACAACAACTACACTGGCTTCAAGCATCAGTTCCCAGATGGGGATCGACGCTCCGACAAGCGAAGGCAACAGGAGACTGCACCCGACTATCCATGTGATCTGAATACAGTGAAGGAGCTCTTGGCGGAGTGGGTGGCACATGACAAAAATTTCCAACTGCCACCAATGCGGACCAACATCACGGACGCGGAAAAGGCCAGATCCAACTACTGCCCTTACCATCAGGCTCTTGGCCATCATCTCAAAGACTGCAATGGGCTGCGAGCTATCTTTGCAAGGAAGGTCTCGTCAGGCGACCTACAGTTACCAAAGAACAATGATGTGCGTCGGAACCCTTACCCATACCATGGCCACAACAATAGAGAGCATCATGTGCTCATGGTCGTTACCGACCACATCGAGCCTATCATTCCCGAAGCCCCTCTAGAGGGCATTCCTATGGTCACACCTTGTGTACCTTCCGCTCCTCAGCCAGCGTCCTCAGTTGGACAAATGACGAAAATCAAAAGCTTTTTTTGATGAAATGGGGTTTTCACTCGCGGCACAGACTTACCTCTCGAACTGTCTGATCGAGGTTACCACATGCCTCGGTCCTGAATGTTTCGCTGACCAAGCTGAACTCAGACACGTCCCTTCTACCGCATTCATTTTCTCAGACGAGGACTCACCACCGATTGAACACCACAACTGACCGCTGTACCTCGAATGCACTGTTAACGGCACGGGCTTTCGCCGTGCCTTAGTAGACTGCGGCGCCTCAATCAACATCATGCCTCTCATCACCTTGCAACGGGCCGACATTCCCTCAAGAAATATCATCCGCGACCCCGTCAAGATTACTGGCTTTGGGCAGGGTCCTCAGTCGACCCTCAGCCATATCACTGTCGACCTCATGGTCAGAAACGTCCGTCGCGACACTACTTTTCACGTGATAGACAGCGAGTCTGCTTTCCACCTCCTGCTCGGCCAACCTTGGATTCATGTTAACAAGATCATTCCATCAACGTACCACCAGTGTGTGAAATTGGTGGCCGGTCCTGCGGGAGATGAGGTAGCGATGACAATCCCCGCAACCAAGGCCCCCTTCGAATGTGCCGAATCTTATTTCGCCAAGGCCTCCTTCTTCACTAAGCTTGCCGAGGATGGTGAGAATGCTACTCATATACATTCCACAAAGTTACCAAACTGGGATGAGCTGTGTGGAAACAAGCCTCCCAAGTCCAAGACCAAGAAAAGTACCAAGAACAAGGGATCGACCTCAGTGCCTCCGCCTGCTACCAAACCCAACTCCCCCCTTCATCCCTCAAGTCCAAAAAGCAAAAGCCTCAACCCACCTTCCAACGCATCATCAAAGACGAAAAAATGATCTACCAGTTATGACGGTGTGCGAGGGCTCCAGGTGGTCCATCATCTGACCCTCTTGACCCCGACCCGCCCACATAGACAGAATGGTGCTGCACGGCCGAGCATTGCCCGCCAAACCCCGAGCTTACCCTGGGCACTGCCCCGCCCTGCTACGAAGACGGCCCTCGACCGCAGGCCAAAGATCTTGAAGAAATTAACCTGGCTGACCCGGGCGAGGAACCTCGACTGACATACATTGGCACAAAACTCGCCCCGGGCCGAAGAGAGGAATTGGTTACCCTCATTCACGAATATCGCGACGTATTGGCATGGAGTTACAAAAAGATGCCTGGATTGGATACTGCCTTGGTGACACATCATCTCAACATTGTTACTGGGTTCAGCCCTGTCCGACAACATCCGCGATTCTTCCGCCCTGAGCTCGAATTGAAGATCAAGCAAGAGATTGAACGACTTCTACAAGCTGGCTTCATTGAGCCCATCATTCATCCTATCTGGTTGGCTAATGTTATTCCTGTGCAAAAGAAGAATGACCAAGTCCGCGTTTGTATTGACTTTCGGGACTTGAACAAGGCATGCCCTAAAGACGAGTTCCTATTGCCCAACATCGACATGCTTACAGAGGCAGCTGCCGGACACGAAACCTTATCTTTCATGGATGGTTTCGCGAGCTACAATCAAATTCGGATGAACCCCGACGACTGTGCTAAGACAGCCTTCCGCACTCCTATGGGTAACTTTTGTTGGAAAGTCATGCCCTTTGGCCTTAAGAACGCGGGTGCAACGTATCAAATATCAATGCCATCAATCTTCCACGACATGATACACCACACAGTGGAGGACTACGTCGACAATCTTATCATCAAGTCCAAAAGGGAAAGTGATCATCTCACGGACCTTCGAGCAGTCTTCGATCGTTGTCGACAATACAACATGCGGATGAATCCGTTGAAATATGCCTTTGGAGTCTTCTCCGGAAAATTCCTCGGCTTCTTGGTCAGTCGACATGGCATCGACGTTGACCCTTCTAAGGCCGCCTCCATCCAAGAGATGCCCCCTCCCAAGAGCACCAAATAGTGAAGAGCTTCATTGGCAAGGTTTCTTACCTCCGTCGATTCATCCCTGCCTTGGCCGAACCTATCACACCCTTCCAGCACTTGACGCGCAAGAGCGCACCGTGGAGTTGGGGTGCGCCCCAACAACAAGCATTCAAACAGATCAAGGTGGTCCTCATGTCGCCGCAGATCATGGTTGTGCCACAACGAGGTTTCCCACTCTTGCTTTACTTGACCTCTACGCCCAGGTCTATAGGGGCATTGCTTGCTCAAGAGGTGGATGAAGTGGAGCGCCCAATTTATTATCTCAGTCGATTAATCAGGGCCCCCGAAGCCAATTACTCTGAGCTCGATAAGCACTGCTCAGCCTTGGTCTACACCTCGTAGAAATTTAGACACTACTTCTTGTCGCACCAGATTACACTTGTCACCAAGGCTGATCCACTACGATACATGCTCACATGCCATGCCCTGTCTGGCCGACTTACCCGTCAGTTGGTGTTGTTGGCCGAGTTCAACTTATCCATCAAGAATCCTATAGCTCTACGAAGCCAAGTACTTGCAGACCTCTTGGCCTTCTTCCCACGCCAACAATATGAACCGACCTCAGATTAATTGCATGTGGAGAAAACGGCCCTCATTGCTGACATCGATGAATTGTGGACGCTTGAGTTTGACGGCTCAGCCACTAGCAAAGGTCCCAATGGAGCTCCCATCCGGCAAGGGGTGCCGACATAGTCCTTCGAAATTCAGAGAGTGTTACCACATCCTTATCCTTCAAGCTTGCATTCCAGGTATCTAACAATGAAGCTGAGTATGAGGCACTTGTCATTGGCCTCATGCTGGCTACCAGTATGGGGGCTAAGTCATTATGCGTGAAAGGAGACTAGAACTTGATCATGATGCAGGCCGACGGGGAGTTTGCAGTCAAGGAGCCAGCCTTGGCACCTTATCGTGCCTTGGTGCAACACTTGGAGAGAAGACTTGGCCATATCCAGTGTGAACATCACAACAGGTGCCACAACAGACATGCGGATAGCTTGGCCACGATCCTGTCAGAGATGGAGGTTGATGGTGAGCAACGAATATTAACCATCATCAAGAGAACGGAACCATGCACAGCATTGAACCTAGTCCTGAAGGACACTGCTGCAGATGATTGGAGGCAGCCGATCGTCGACCAACTTAAGGCACCATCTCTTGCTTATGCCTCGACCTTTACAGACTTTTTGATGTTGGGAGATGTCTTGTACAGACGATGTCCCGGAGGCACTCTAGCCAGGTGTTTGACACCAGTAGAAGCAAAAAATAAACTACATCTTGGCCATCAGAAGTGTTGTGGCCTCGACGGTCCCCCTCTATACCGCCGCTCCAGCGCATGGGCCTTTTTTGGCCATCCATGGCCAAGGATGCGTCAGACATACTGCGGGCTTGCCCCGAATGCTTATATGCGCCAGATAATGTGGAAGCTCTTGTAATCAACGTCGAGGGTGACTGGCGTCAACCCTTCATCCAATATCTATCTCACGGGGTTCTACCACCTGACCGCAGCTCAGCACGATCTATCAAGCGCAAGTCGGTCAAGTATTTCGTGACGGAAGGCGAGTTGTTTTGCAAGGGATTTTCAGGGCACACCCTGCGATGCTTGCAGGGTGCCCAAGTAGGTGATTAACTAAGTACACAATGGTGATTGTGGTGAGCCTCAAGGCTCTCAGAAGCTGTATGCAGAGTTGCTAAGGGTGGGGTACTACTGGCCGACTATGGAATCTGACGCGATCTCTCATGTCCGACACTGCCAACCCTGCCAACCATGCCAGAGACACGCTGACAGAATGCACACACCGGCGTCCGACCTCCGCATGATCTTGGCCCCTTGGCCATTTCACTCTTGGGCTCTCGACCTCATAGGCCCCATCCACCCAACATCACGGGGTCACACTTAGATTATGGTCGCAACGGAACGTTTCACAAAGTGGGTCGAAGCCATACCTCTACGACAAGCCACGGGAGGCGTCATTGCCAACTTCTTGCGTGATCACATCGTCTGTCGCTTTGGTATCCCCCGGTGTATCATATCTGAAAATGGCACGCCATTCATCAACAGGTATGTCCGAGCTTTCATGGAAGGATACAACATCAACCACGCTACATCCACCCCTTACTACCCACAAGGGAATGATCAAGCCAAAGCTTCTAACAAGACTCTACTGCGGGTATTGTCACGAATGGTCCATGATGCGAGCGGTTCATGGTCCGAAAAGCTAAGCCTTGCACTTTGGGCTTATAGAACCTCCAAGCACACATCAACAAAGGCCACACCCTTTTCCTTTGTCTACAGGGACGAGTGTGTGGTACCAGCCGAGATTGCGGTCGCATTAGCCAGACTCTCCCTAAACAGTGGGCTTGGGGAAGAAGAAACCAGAATGACTGCCCTTGAAGGACTTGATGAAAGGAGAGCCAATGCCCTGCGCCGTATGAAAAACTCACCAAGGCATATGGAAGACTGTGAAGCAACGGACATTTGTCGAGGGCGACCTTGTTCTCCAAGCCGCCAAACATGTACGCGCCAACATGTCAGCCCCCAAGTTCACACCGAATTGGGAAGGACCACTTCAAGTGCATGAAGCCAGAGACAACGGCTCTTACTTCCTGCTCAACACGAAAGATGGACAAATCATGGCACATATCAACGACCGCTATTTGAAGAAGTATTATGCATGACCAGCTGCGGATTGTTCCCCCAGCCCTACCCGCCCAAAGCTTAGAACATTTACACCTATAGCATTTTTGTATATGCACACCCGTTTATGACTTGTAACTTTTGCTAATTATTACATGTTCTTACTTTACTCATGTAATGGCATTTATGCCCAAATACTATCAATGCAAAGATCATTTACTCGCCTCAACTACTGTATGTAATGCACTATTTCATTTACACATCGTTCACTAAGTCGCTTGCTATGGGCGGGGAAAGGGGAACCACAATGGGAAGACACCACATGCAAGACATACAAGCACATCAAAAGCTAAGCATCATCCCACAACAAACACAAGTACAAAATAACCATATGATTGCCATATCAATATCAACCAAATGTATACAAGTCACAGGTTTGCAGGCCGCTATGGACCAATGACTACTAGCAAAATGAAAAGTACACGACATCTAACGTAAAGAAGTAAGCAATGCACCAACATAATCAGAAGTGTACGACTCCAAAGTCGGTCCCTGCGTCTGTAAGTCGGACCATCTATCATCCAACTCGGCCCATTGGCTCTCTATCTCTGTTTGTCGAGCCTCTACCTTGGCAAGCCGGACTCGCATCTCGGCCACCTCCCGGGTCACATCTGTCAACGCTGCATCAAGCATTCGCCTACGACCCTGCCACACCACCTCCTGCGCTCCTATCACGGTCAGTCCAGCCATGGCCTCAGCACTCTGCCCCCTCGCTCTGATATAGTCAGCCAACCAATCCAACTGGAAGCCAAAAGATACGAATGGCTCGAGCTCTGACATAAACTTTGATATGACCTCCGAAGTCCAAGTCGAGACCGGCACCGCACCAAGTGTCGCCAGCCAATCCACAAATGCAGCATACATTGCCTTGATCAATGTTGTGCCCCGCATGGTAATAGCACCAGCAAATGTTTAGGGTTGTCTTGCCCTAATCATCTCCAACCGATGGACTACTGAATCAGACAACCCAATGCCCTCCCAGGATGTACCGTCCACCTGTTCGACTGAAGACCCGCCATTGGCAACATCAGCTCCTATCGCCCTACCACCCACTGATCTCACGCCAACGGTAGCAGCATGCATCGCCAACAGAGCATCACCTGTTGCGGCAACGGATCTCTAACCACCGCACGTGTAGCTGGTAACCCAACATGTGCTCCCGTCAGAACATCTGGCTCTCTACTGGCCCACCAATCATCACCCTCAAACATGTGACCCATCGGGCCACCGAATACCTCCTCGACCAAGACAAGCGACGGACTCTGATGACTAACTGGCTCGACCGGCTCCACAACATATGCTGATGTCTGCTCCGGATGACTGACCGGCTCCACAATGTAGGCCGTTGCCTGCTCCACCGCCGCAGCCTCCTCAAAGACCTCACTATCCATCAGCTCACCCTCATAGGCCGGCTCGGCCTCCATCTCTTCGTCCTCCTCAGCTGCCTCAGCATCCATCCCCTCAGTATCATCCGTGACGACCTCGGTATACTACTCGCTGTCGTCTGACTCTACATCAATGGCCTCATCATCCTCATCGAGCTCCTGTCAAAACAAAAAAAAAGAGAAGCACCTTAGAACACACTTAACATGATAATTGACAACTGTACAATGAAAGAAAAACATAACACTAACCTCAGAGTCAGACTCCTCCAACACCTCCCGAGGCCTCTTTGGCCTGCGTCCGCCATCCGTCGAGGGACCCACGCCTACCTGCTGAGCACTCTCAATCATACCCACTCTCAATGACAAAATGGGACCCTTGCCGGCACCCTTGGCACGCGTCCTGCTGCTAGCGAGCGCTGGCGCCGGTACATCTGATACACCTGTAAGTAGCACCGACTTGCCACACTGCCTCACGACCTGCACTGTAACCAATCTCAGTCCTCTGTCCCCAGCAAAGACGTCGACCTGCTGCCTGTCTGGTGGCGTCTGCGACAACCACTCTGACCACGTCACCAGTACCTGCTCCCACTA
The DNA here is from genome assembly GCA_033065855.1 of Escallonia rubra. Taxonomy (NCBI): domain Eukaryota; kingdom Viridiplantae; phylum Streptophyta; class Magnoliopsida; order Escalloniales; family Escalloniaceae; genus Escallonia; species Escallonia rubra. The sequence continues at coordinate 301,838 of JAVXUO010002663.1, read as the reverse complement.
TCGAGCGTACTCGACCGTCAATACTCCCGTCGACAAAGTCCCGGGCCTCCTCCACTCCTCTGTCCGTACCGGCCACTTTCATACCCCTTCTAAGATCGTATACCCAAAGGCCGTCCTCACATCCCACGGCATAGTATAGCCACATGGGGGCTCTAAATCATAACCAAAAGTCGTGGATAAACGGTCAGGACTGTATCTCACCACGTAATACCTGGTCATAGTCGGCTTCCCACCGTCATCTGTCAATACGGAAAGCCACCCCGGAAAGTACGCCACTAGCAAGGCCACTGCCGTGTCCGTCAGCTCATCTCGACTGTGTAGTCGCACAATAGTGTCCTGCAGATCAAGCCATGGAGGAGTACTGTACGAACTATGCATGCCTGTATACGGACGTGGAATACACTCATCTCGATCGTCAAATATGTCTGCCAGATCGCAGCCAGGCTTCTTCCCGCCCCCCAAGCATATACTCGGCCACCTGCGTACCAGACCGACACCTCACGCGACCTGCCCGGCCGAGTCGCCGTAACCCTCATCGACGACGGATGTACTAAAGGAAACCCCCCAGGCCGATAATCCATGTAGATCTCGAATAGATGCCGCTGTAAAAACTTCCAATCTACATACGTCGCCACCTGATAGCCTCCGTATGACCTCTGCACGTCATTGGAAAACTAATCCAGACGCGAGTACAAGGTGCCTAAATAAATGGGGGCCAGCCCGACACCCCCCCCCCCCCCAGCCATCCGGACGACCAAGTTGAACACCGGCGGGGAAACGCCATCCTCCGGTGTCCCCTCAAATACAAACCTACAAGTATAAGAGCATACAACATCTATTATGACCTCCCCACCCTGTTCAGAACGTAAAGTGCGATGCATGGCAGTATGACTACGCTAACTTTCCGAAGCATGATTTTTTTTCTAAGTATAGGATTCGACATTCTACGCATACAAGAGCAATTGAACTACAACATGCAAAAATACAAAAGGAAAGACAATAGAAGTGCGTACCTCGACAAGAACATGACAAGGAACCCCGCTAGCTCATATCTCTCGTCCTTATAGTAAGGACCCATGCGAAAGTTGCTCGTCAACACCGACTTCTGCCCGGGTAGCGTAGTTGCCGTACCATAGAAGTGTTTGATCCACCCGCTGTACGTACCCTTTCGATGGCTCCTTATCATCGAGGCAAACCCCTGCAGTTCATTCACCGTCAACCGTTCCACCGCCGTCAACTTCAGTTCACAAGCATTCTTCGTCCCGTGCATCGGCAACCCCGTCAACATCATCACGTCGAGAAGCGTCGGCCCAATCTCCCCAAATGCCGTAATGAACGTATGCGTCTGCGCACTCCATCTAGAAAGCAACAACGTCAAGCCCTTAACATCCCTCACCGGATCAATCACCTTGAATGTTGCCTCTATCGCAGCCACCAACCCCAACGCCTCCAACCTCTCCACCCAAGCCGACTGCTCTAGCATGTACGTGCACCAAAATTTCCACCCCACCGGCATAGTATTGTGGCCCTTGAACATCACAGCGACCACGGTATATCTAGTCGTTCCGCCAACAAACTCGGCACGTACCTCGGCGACATCACCGGGGCAACCTCCCCACTCGGCGCACGGACATACGACGAAGGAACCATCAGACTCTCCGCCATTGACGACACAGCCCAAGGACCCAAAAACACATCCGCGGCCACTCGCTGGCCTAGCTCTCTCCAAAGCTCCTTGGGTAGGCATCCGGGCACCGCCCCCTTGCCGTCAAGAATATATTGCTTTGACTTGGCGTTGGATCAAAGCTCCTCGCTCCACCGTTGAAGCTCAACGGCACCCCCGCTACCTCGACCGGTGCGGCCTCATCATCCCCAAACATGTAGCCCGGCACCGACGTTGATCGCCCGCTCGCTCCACCGCGATGTCGCGCACTTTGCTTCTTCCTTATCTTTTTTGGCAATCCTCCAACATCCCCCCTTGCGCCGGACAAGACACCACCGCGCGCTCCATGCCCTCGGTCGGCTTCAGCCTCACCCCCGCCGGCCTCGGCCTTGGCTCGGGCGGCCTCGGCCTTGGCTCGGGCGGCCTCGGCCTTGGCTCGGGCGGCCTCGGCCTTGGCTCGGGCGGCCTCGGCCTTGGCCCGGGCGGCCTCGGCCTTGGCTCGGGCGGCCTCGGCCTTGGCCCTTCTTTCTTCCCTCTCCCTTTCTCCTCTCTCCTTCCCTCTTTCTCTTTCCCTTTTCCCCTTCCTCCTTCCCTTTCTCCCTCTCCCCTCTCTTCCCTCCCTTCCTATCCCCTTTCCCTTTCCCCTTCCCCTTCGCCCTTCCCCCTCTCTCCTTCCCCTTCCCCCTTTCCCTTTCTCTCCCGCGCCTGCGCCGTGCCACTCTGCCCCGCTAAGCCTTGCCTCGAGGTCGGCCTCAGCCAAAGGGCCTTGGTCAGCCTCGGCCTCGCGGCCTTGGTCGACCTCGGCCACTTGGTTCGGCCTCCCCCCTTCCACCCCATGACCCCTTCCCTTGTCGCGACCCCCTATGCCCCTTCCAACAGTGCCACGGTTGGCCTCGGCCCCTTGGTGTACCTCGGCCGCCGCCGAGGCTCGCCCATGGCTTCTCCCACCTTGTGCTCCACCTCCTCTTCCGTGTTGCATCCTCCTAGCTTCTTGTGAAGTTCTCAACCTTACCATGTGGGTCTTCAACTCCAAGCCTTTCTTCTTCTTCTTCCTCTTCTTCCTTTCTCTCCTATTTTCTCTTTTTTGGCTAAGTCTTTCTCTCTCTCTCTCCCAAGTCTTGAAAGACTCAAGACTCCCACCTAACTTTCCCCCCCAAACCCATCACATCAATTCAAATTTTGGAATTCCCCCCCCCCTCAAACCCCCAACAACTCTTTTAGCGCTACATGTTTTAGCGCTAAGTCGTTTCTTTCGCGCTTTCATTTTTCAAAACAAGACCATTATTTTACGTTCATAATTTTTAGTCGCTACCAAATTTTTCGCGCAAACCCATTTCCGGATAAAAAAAATTCGCCACGCGCTACTCCCTTTCCATGCTAACACTAACGGAAGTGCATGTCTCATCTTCTTTCGCCGCTCCATTTTTTTTTCCTGGATTTCACTGTTACGTAGTGCACGCTACCGCCTTATTTCCGTGATACAAATTTTTTTTTTGCAAATTTCAAGGAAACCTCCGCTCCCTCGCATCTTTTGTTACTATAGCGCCCATTCCTCACGATCCGACCCCGGCACTTTTTTTTAGGACCGACGCTTATGCGTGCGGCGCCCGCTCGGGTCGCCCCTCCGCGCACACCACACGCAGGGGGCTTATGTTCCCAACCTATCTTGATCAGACCCAAGGGCCCACTGGGGGTCCCGCTTTGCACAAACACGTCGACAGATTCAACGATCAAATTTCCAACGCATCGAACCAGTCAACCTGCGCACGTTTAAGTCACGTGCGTTTTTCGCTCCGCGAGCCTTGTGCGCGACTTAGGCAGGATTTATTTCACGTTGACGTCACTCACGGTAGTACGATCGTCACACCGAGACCACCCGAGCACCTTTTCACCAAAAATATCGACCGATGGCGCAACCGGAGCAACGACGTCAAGGGGCAAAGGCCTTGGCCAACCCCATGGGGTCAGCCTCGGCCTCCCCCAAGCCTATGGGGTTGGCCTCGGCCTCCCATGGGGGTTGGCCTTGGCCTTCCCCTCCCTGGCTGTTCACTTTTCGCACATAGTCCTTTTTCGCACTTTGTTCGCTTTGTACGCTTTGTATGTGACTTTGGCACCATTTTCGTCACATGGGTACGATTCACGTCGACACGCTCGTCGTAACACAAATTCCGGATTCGCCATTGCCCATCAAAACACCTATCGTCGGCGCGCCCAAAGTTCACCGAAAGGGGGAGTGGCCTTGGCCTCCCTTCATGGGAGTTGGCTATTGGCCTTGGCCACCCCCTAGGGCCGGCCTCGGCCTCCCCAAGGGGTCGGCCTTGGCCTTCCCCCAATTTTTGGCCTATGGCCTCCCCTCCTGTGAGCACTTGTTTTCTCGAGTCTTTGCACCTCCGTGATGTTTACGGACGTTCGTACATCAACCTTGTGACGTCTGTCGTACATCAACCTCACGTCGTCTGTCGTCCGTCGCCCGTGACCACGCACCGCTCCTGCAATGCCCGTCGCTCAAAGTCGCGCGCTACCACCGAATGACCCGTCGCCGACGACCGCATACCATCACTCCCAAATTTTTCATTACTACATGTTGCATTCATTATCTTGTTTTACACAGGCACACTCAACTCACATCCCGTCTTCAGGACACCCGACGCTTGCCCGTGCGCCGTCTCTGCGACGCTCGTCGCCGCGCCCCGTGCGCCACTTCCATGATACGTGCCCCGGCACCAGATATTGTCTCTGCGACATTCGTCGTCGCTCCCGTGCGCCACTTTCATAACACGTGCCCCGGCACCCAAGTGTTGTCTCCACGACGCTCATCACCACGCACATGCGCCACTTTAATGATACGTGCCCCGGCACCAGGTATTGTCTCGCGACGGTCGTCGCCGCGCCCAAGCGCCACAATCATATCTCATGCCTTTAGGCATCGCGCCCGTGCACCACAATCATGTCTCGTGATGTAGGCACCGCGCCCATGCGCCACAATCATGTTACATGCATCCGGGGGGCTCCGTTCGTAGTGCTCCTGCACAAGGACCCCTCGCAGCGGGATGGGCTCGTTGCCACAAAGCCATCGCCACCACGGGATATGCTCGTTACCATAAAGCTATCGCCGTCATCATTCCGGGGGGGCTTCGTTCGTAGTGCTCCGGCAAGAGGACTCCTCGCAGTGGGATGTGCTCGTTACCACAAAGCCATCGCCGTCATAATCACGGGGGGCTTCGGCACGAGGACCCTCGCAGCGGGATGGACTCGTTACCACAAAGTCATCGCCGCCATGGGATGGGCTCATTACCACAAAGCCATCGCCGTCATTATCATGGGGGCTCCAGCACGAGGCCCCCTCACAGCGAGATGTGCTTGTTACCACAAAGCCATTGCCGTCATCATCATGGGGGGCTCCGTTCGTAGTGCCCCGACACGAAGATCCCTCGCAGCGGGATAGACTCGTTACCACAAAGCTATCGCCGCCTGGGGTGACTTGCATGACACTAGGCACTGAGCTGCGACCATGTCCACTCATGTTACCGTTGATCGTCGACACCACCAGGACAATGACCCACGGGTCACTCCGGGACGGGAGCATGTCCTTGGAGGGCATCACGCCTAGTCTGCCTGGCAGTTGGCTATAGGGGCAACCCTCACAACTGTCAGGTTCTCTGCGCGTCTCTTGACGCACCTTGTGGGATTCAGTAAGGGCTTGGATCGGTGGCTGGGGCAACGGGCTTACTCTGATCATGCTGTGGTTAGTCTTCTCAGACAGGTAGAGCGACGTTGTGCGAGGCAGGCAACGCGAATTTGGGAACCGACAGTCCAACGGAGAACTGGTATTTTGGGACCCCTAGTGAGGTGTCACTCCCAGGGGATGACATGTGGCTCTTTATGACATAAGCACACTGTTTCATATAAATAGTGAACTTTATGACTCAAAAAGGGACTTTTGGCTCATTTCTCATAAAATTACTTTCTCACTCTAGAATTTGAGAGCTCTTGGATTCTAGAGAGAGAAACACAAAATTGGACATAACTTTGGACCGTGACTTTGGACCGTAACATTGGACCCCGACTCGGACCCTGACTTGGACTGTCGACTGCCTGCCCTGTTCGTCTCAGCCTTGCCTTCGCAGCACTGCCACTCCTCACGGCCTGTCTGGGAAGCCTTGTTCTCTGCCCTTACTCCGCCTTCACTGTCTCTCACTTTGCATACTTGGAAGCTGACTCGGACTGTAGCCTTTGTGGCACCTCCACGTAGGTACGAACCCCCTTTCCTTGGCATCAGGCATTAGCCATGAGTAGATCAAATGAGTACTTAGGAGTACGAGTTATCAAAATAAGGGTTCGGACGAAAGTCCTTACCCAGGGTTCAGATAGAATCCCTTACCTAGATCCGCAGCTAAATTATCTAACCGGAAGTCTTTAACTTTAACCTAAATAAAATAATCGAATCTTTAGAACACATGCTATAGCAAAATAATATAACTTAATACAGACTCACGCATAGTCCCAAAATAAACCTCCCTCACCGGTTATGCCAAATTACCAAAATGCCCATAGGGCGTAAAATTACCAAAATGCCCCTTTCGAATTCAAATCACCCAAACTGTCTTCCCATAAGTAGAATCACCTAAATAAACTTATTGTATGTAAATTTACGCAAAAAATACCTTTCTTAGGTCAAATTACCAAAATACCCCTTATTACACTTAAATCATCAAAATAATCTTTCTGTAAGCCAATCACTAAAATATCCTAACTGCATAGAATTTTACTCAAAAATACCCTTTATGGGTAAAATTACCAAAATACCCCATCGGGGTGGTAAATTACCAAAATTACCCTGGGATTTTTTGGCACCGAAAAAATCCCAAAATATCTTAAAACATTATTTTAAGCATCGTGATGTCATTTTTGGACTAAAAACATTTTAAAAAAATTTCATCTGAAAATTCCGAACCGATGTCCGGACCGATCGCTAAAAGGCCAGTGCCGCAAAAAATATCTATCGGTCTCGGAATGGTACGAAATTTTATAATATGAAACATATCATTAAAATAAGGTTTTCAAAAAAAAATTAGATTAAAATAACTTTGTTTACTAGGTCAAATAAATCCGGACTTTCGCTTAATCGATACTCTGATTTAACGCCCTTCACAGATTCGCGAAAAATTCCAGAGCTTAGGTCTCATAAAAATATCTGGGGTTACAGTTTTTGAGTTTGTCTAATTTTGTCCCTAAAGATTTATAAAAATTCGGATTAAATCTGCCTAAATTAATTTTCCATTTTTAGCGACAATAACGGTTACTATTCAAATCGTGGCACACACTATTTCACGTTAAAAGTACACACTTTCTTCAACCTTCTTCTTCTGCCGAAATCAACTCCACTCCATACCACCTTCACTACACCTACTACACCCATCAAACACCTCAATCACTCACTAACTTCATAAAATCGCACACTAATACATGATTGAACATAGATACACACACACCCTCACACCTGTAAAACACACACACACGCACGCATACTCACGGCACACACTGAAATACACTCTCTGCACACACTAACACACACACACACACAACTTATTCATACCCACACTTTCGCACAACCACTCTAAACCCCCCTAAAATTACACATAATCTCACCTCCTAACCCCATACCCGTAACCCCCTCACACCAAAACACACTTTTCTTTTTCCGCAAGAACACACACAATTATACGCACACACACTCTTCACCTAACATACCTTAAATCACTCTCAATTACATATTATAACACACACACACACACACACACACACATAATAACACCACAATCACCCACTGAAATCCCAGCCGAAGCCCTTCCTCTCTTACACGGCATAATACACACAATCACACACTAATTTAAACCAATAATTACACTTGATGATGAGGGGATTACCCATTGAAAACTTTTTCCCAATCTTTCTCTTATTCTCAGATTCTTCTATCGAGTTTGTTCTTCCCGCTCTATTTTCTTTTCTTTGTTCTGCTGTTCTTCTCTTTTCTCTGTTTTGTTCTCTGTTTTCTTGTTCCTTTCCCGAAATGGAAAGGTACGGCCCCGTACGTTTACCATATTCGTTTTCTGGTTTTAGCAATGATGATGAAAAAGATTCTTTTTTCGTACTTTTACCATTTTCTGTTTTCGTTTTGGATAAAATTACTCAAATAGTAGCAAAAAACTGAAAAGGTGTTTTCAGCTGTTTTTCACTCAAACTTAACCCAATATAAGAAAAAATAGCTAAATTTTTTTTTGTGAAAATGATAAAAGTACAGGAACATGTTTTCAAACTGAATATGAAAATCGTGAAAATGAAACAGAAAATAAAAACAGAAAACAAATATGGTAAGCGTACGGGGCATACACTTCTCTTTTTTTTTCTTTCTCTTCTTCCACCCAAGGCTTCGTTATCCCATCCAATATTTAAACAATTCTTTCGCTTAGTCATTGACCAAGGATGAGGTGTCAAAACTCTAAAAAAACAAGATTTCTAGATTATTTTTATATTACACAATTGACCCCATACTTTATATATTCACACAAAGACCCCCAAACTTTTAAAAATTACAACTTAACCCCTACAAATTTTCATAATCGCATAATAACCCAAATTTTATTCCAACCTCCATTAGTTTAATTAAATGACCCTAAAACATATATTGTCACTCATTTCATTATTTTTCGTCACTAAAATCATAATTTACAATTATGCTCCCAAAGTTTTCCAAAATTACGAAAATGCCCTTGAACATTTCAAAATTTACATTTTTACCCCCAAGTTCTTTTAAGCTTTGATACTCTCGTAATACCTGAGCATTGCTCAAATTTAATGCCTGTCTATTTTTCAGAGCACCGATGGTTATTTTAACCCGCTCCCAAAGTTCAGGATATTACAATGTAAGCATAGCCTTAGAATTTCTATTCATCCTCCTTAGTAGCAACTAGGAACTACATTGTCTTGATTGTCACTTAGGAGATATGATAGTATAAGGAGGTCTACTCACATTCGTGCATTGTACATGGGAGCAACAACTATCAAAATACTCATCGAATAATAAAAATTAAAATTAGCAGGCGTACAACTATGCGAGGTATATTAGGCACACTGTTAAGCCAAATAGTAGTAACAAAAATCAAAAGCAAGAATAATAACGGTAGAAATGTTATTTAGGAGATATGATAGTATAAGGAGTCCACCCATATTCGTGTGTTGCACATGGGAGCAACAACTTCTAAAATACTTATCCAATAATAAAAATTAAAATTAGCAGACATACAACTTATTAGGCACATTGTTATGCCTAATAGTAGTAACAAAACCAGAAGCAAGAATAATAAAAACAAAAATGTTATTTTCACTTTTTTTTATGAGTGTGATACAACTTTTGTTGTTAAAAATGAACTTCATTAACAATTGTTAGTTGTTTAGCAACAAATGAAGAAGTGAAACATGAAATGGTAAAAATAGTATCTTCCAGATAGCAACATTACCAATAAGAACTCGAGGTTTGAATTAGTAAAGGCCATGAAGAAGGGAATAAGATATGTATAAAAAAAATTAGAAAATAATGTGAAAGAAAATTAGAATATACAAATACACACACACACACACACACACACGTGGGGGTGGCATAGTTTCTTACAACGAAAAATATTGTGGGAGGATATTGGACTTGTCTAAGATATACGAAAGATTCTAATTAGAAGGAAATATAAAAACAAATTGGGGGGGGGGGGGGGAGAGAGTGTGTGTGTGTGTGTGTACACACACACACACACACACTCTTAAGTGGAAAATATTAAAAATTAGTGGAATTGCAAACCTATTAATAAATATCTTAAGTGAAACATATTCACATGAGAGAGAGAGAGAGAGAGAGAGAGAGAGAGAGAGAGAGAAATATGAATTAGTAATTGGTCCTTAATTCATTGAATCGACCGCAGGTATTTCGGTCAACCGATTACTCCCAGCTGGAGACTTGCTGAGGTTTTTAAAAATATCAGGTGAAGATTTATATCCCCATCAATGTATCGTTAAATATTTCTACTTGCTTTTCTGCTACTAATTTTGGAGACAAAGCAACACTTTTTTAGCGTGCCCACGCAGGCATTTAGCTTGAAAAAAAGTCATCTATGGGTTGTGAGTGTGAGGGAAAAAATTTAGAATCAACTCAAAAAGGATATTCTAAGGAAAGATGTTGGATATGCTTCACTATATTCACTATTGGTCCTAGAGTATGGATTCATTAACGTTCTTGGGTCATGTGGTAGCGGGGGTGTGGTAACTACCAACATTGTAGCTGAATCACGTCTAACCTTTGATTACAAAACCTGCCTCACAATCCAGTCAAAGCTAAAAAAAAAACTCGCTGATTATGGGTCAATTTGCCATCTCTAATTTGTATTGCCCTTAACTAGCCATACATGCATATTCCGATTTTATCCGCTTAAACATAATCTAATAAGTCGTATACTTGGTCATTTAAAGTTGTTCTCGGTACTTTCATATTCCATTTTCAGCCGTATCATTGAGTGGTGGCTAATGTATTTGATAATTTAGGGCAGGTTCAAAATATGCCATGGCCTCCATTTGGGAATTTATTCCCTAAAAAAGTTTTCTAAAGTGGGAAAAAAACATTTGGATCAACAATTTGAGTGGCCTATGGAAGCATTATAGAGCTAGGTGGTGAATGAAATTCGCATCCATGGTTGGGCTAGTGTTTACATTTGGCACCATCTTATTTACATGTGGGTATTTAGGTGCCAAGGACTTGAGATAGATTCATGGCAAGCATTGCCAAGTAGAGAATACCCTTTGATATTCAAGCGCAGTGGCTAACATAAGATAAGTCGAATTCCACCGCGTTTGAACATCCAAACACAAAGACCTCTTGGCTACAACCATTTCTTCCTCGGCACATTGTTTAAAAACTTGCAATCGAGGAGGAGAACTTTTCACATATTTCACATAATCTCTTGCACGCAACACCAACTCCTTGACTTCCTCAATCCCTTTTCTCACAATTAAGTTCAAAACATGCGCAAAGCATCTAACATGCATATATTCTCCATCCAATAACGACTCATATTTTCTAGCAAATTCAATTTTCAATTTCGAAAGTGCAACATCATTTGAAGAAGCATTATCCACAGTAATTGTAAAAACTCTGTTACGGAGTCCCCATTCTTTTAAGCATGTCCTAATAGCTTGTGCAATGTTTTCACCCTTATGTGGAGTAGGAAGTACACGAAAATTGATAATTCTTTTCTGTAACTTTCAATTATTGTCGATATAATGTGCTGTCAAGAACATATATCCAAGAGTTTGAATAGAAGTCCATAAATCTGTTGTGAAACACACTAACGAAACTGAATTTTCAAAGATTTTCTTGAGCACAGTTTTCTCACTCATATATATGGATATACAATCTTTTGTGATTGTAGTCCGTGAAACAAGCTGAAATTCAGATCGCAATGCATTCACAAACCTTTTAAACCCATGTTTCTCTACAAAGCTAAAGGGTAATTCATCAATTATTATCATTCAAGTAAGCTCCTTTCGACAAAAGTCTTGATTAAAAGTTGACCTCGACCCAACAATGTTTTGGTCACTATTATCTGTTGATGAGTGAGATGCAAGCGATTTTTGGTATTCTTTACAACTATTATAGACATGCCTCATGAGCGTACTAGTTCCAAAACTACCCTTATCATTGCACGTTGCAAACACTCTACTACAGTACTTACAAACTGCTTCAATAACTAGACCTACATCATTTTTCACCTTGTCATAATGATCCCAAACATGAGATGATGTCGCATAAGTTTTTTTGCGCTTACCTTTACCCATGCCGCTGCGATTTCCTTCTTTAGGGCTCACCACGGAACCAGATGTTGTAGAGTTGCTGTCATCCATAAATATTGAACAATAATGCTCCTGCTTGGAAGAAGAGAAAAAGTAATCAGCTCATGATCGACGAGTTTGATGCAACCTGTGCTAATATTATCTAAGTTTCTCAAAAAAGAAGTTATATAGTTGCTGTTTATATTCAAAGACCAAACTGCTGGTCGTGCTACTTTTACTTTACCAAACATAGTTGCTGTTTATTTCAGTTATATAGTTGCTGTTTATTTCAGTTATATAGTTGCTATTTATTTCAGTTACCCCTATCTAAGCTTAAGTCTCCAGAGTTTAAGACTGATTCGAAAGATATCCAATGAAGGCCATTGCCTTAGATGCAATCACCAGTTAGAGACCACTAAGCATATATTTAGAGAATGTCCTAAAGCTATTAACATGTGGAGATGAATGATGACAGAGAACCAATGGTCTAAATCTGCTAGATTGAATATCAAGGACTGGTTGTGGGAAAATCTTCAAAACAAAGACTCAGTAGTAGATATACAGTCCATCCTATTTTTCACATGTAAGAGCTCAGCAGTAGATATAGAGTACACAACGAACAAAGCAATCAGTAATACCAGATTGGTTCCCAAATAGAAATGTATTCAGCATCATGCTTAACTCCTTATATCCATCATTTTTTTCAATGTATAAAGCTCGGATGGTAGATACGTATATGCACGACGCTATATAAATATCAAATCGCACCAAACCTCTTATACAACTCATCCCCATTGATGAATTAAAGACAATAGTGACCATACCAGCAGAGTTTTCCTCCTCCCTCACATCCCTATTCTTCCTCACCTCTACTATGTATCCACCATAAAAGATTTGAAAGCGAGTGCCCATCATCAAAGCCATTCAAGTTCCTTATCTTATTCAAAGCAGATTCATTGTCATAGATCCCTTCCAAGGCAAATACAAATCCCTTCCACCCATCTCCAACCCCTTCCCTTTCCAAAGCCGGCAATGTCCACTTCACAAGCTCTCTAGCAAACCCAACATCAGAAAATAAAGCCTCAGTTATTGGCAGTAAAGGTAAAACCTGAATTCTGAGCCTGCACTCCTTCCAGTCAGGTGGAGCAAACCAAAGTCCACTGTCCCACTTCCCCAAACAAATTGCAGCACTAAACATGGAACAAACCCTTCCATATATATCGGTCACTGTTAGATATGGAAGGGTTAAGAATTCTAAACGGATGTGCAGTATCTATTAGGATGTTGTAGGAAGATGACTAACCAACTTAGTTATTGCTTAGAACCCTGTGCTTCAGCTTCTTTACTCATGAATTTCGTACAATGGTTTAATTCAAAAAGCTCTTTCAACTCCACAAATTTAATTTTTAGAGCAGGTTTCTGGAGCAGGACATCACATCAACTTTCATTTTTGGTGTATTACAACACTCAGAAAAGGAAAAAGATATGAGCAAATTTAACACCTAGGGAATTAGTGTATTTTCTAGAAATTTGACATACCACTGGTATGTATTACTTGGACCTTTTTTTTACTAATCATTATAACATGGAATCCCGGCATATAACATATTGTTCCAAATCCACTTATTTTTAATTCTGTAACTCAACACTTAGGAATTAGTTTATCTGTTGCAAAATAGAGAGCCAGAATTTTGGGTTCATCGCTACCCAACAACTATCGTATGGAACCTTTTTTTTTATGGAGAACGAAGGAGCCGGAAAAGCAAATTTAACTTTTATTCTCCAGAGTTTGCAACACTAATACGCGGTTTATTGAATTCCCAATTTCATACCCCGTATAAGACTAATACCCACTTCCCCAAACAAATTGCAGCACTAAACATGTGTCAAATACTAAACCCAAAACTCTCTCTGAGGCATTTTGACAAACATGTTGTGTTCCAAGTGCATAACAGACGCTGACAAATCTACTTCAACTTAGCATTGACACTACCCAAATCGTGGGAAATAGAAGCAAAAATACGGAAAATAAGCATACCCAAGTATTCGCCGGTGGTATAAGGTCGTCAAAGCCGGACCAGATTGGCGGTGGATGTATTCGTCGGCGGTATAATGGCGTTTTCCTGTAAAATGCTTATATCGCCTTTGAGACACAAAGGCGACATAAGACCTCTGCCGCCTCTGCCGATAACTGGGGAATTGGGGAAATCGGTTGGGTTAGAACCCTAGAAATTGATTTGGGGGAATTAGATCGATATCACCGCTGTAGGGAAGGACGAAGGAGAATCTTCTGACTTTGTTTTTTTTGTTTGGGTTAGGATGGGTTTATTGGGTTTGACCCAATTTAATTCACTTTAACAATGACCCAACTCAGACCAACCCATTTTGTAAATTAAATGGGCTTGATGGGTTAAAGGTTGTGTCTATTTAAGCTAGGTTGGTTAAGCCCATTCTGACCCAGCCCAAATTTCAGGCCTAAGTAGAGATGAAGACTAGTGAGTGTTTATTAGTTATACAAATAATAGCAATCTAATAAAGAAATGGAGTGGTTTCAAACACTTCTAATTTTGATCCTATGTCTGCCATAGTTCATTCCCAATGCTTGTACTAAAAATAGAGTTTTCTTTTCTACTTCCTTCTTATTCGTTGGATAGAATTATGCAAAATTTATTGTCATATCACTCTCCCTCCCTCCCCAATTTGTTTCTTATGCCACTAATCAACTTTCATGAAGAAAAATTAAAAGTTATGTTATATTCTTTCCTCCCTAAAAGAGCATATACACTTCCTTCATTTGCTATTTTCCTTCAATTTTTCTTAAAAGGAAAGACCATTTCTATTCTCTACACCCGAGGGCCTGGGCCAAGACTGGACCTCATTTTTTCCTGAATAATGCCTCGTCCTGCTTAGCACAGCCCATATCAAGTCCAAGCGTCGGCGTGGCCTGTGAATCATTTATAATTCAAATATTTTAGTTTTTCCCTCCCTCAATGACCATAGCTATAATCAAATTGATGCTTTTACCCATTTAATAGCTATATTATGGTTAATTTGAGGGGCACATTTGTCCACCCTTGTTTCATCTATGCACTTTTACATAGTTACCCTTCCCGAAAAAAATTAAATGATTAAATTTGGAATATTTTTGTCCTTTGTGACGTTTGAGATACTATAACGCTTAATTTGGGTGATTCTTTTCACATTCTTCACAGAGTTTGTATGTTTTCATGTTTTGTGTACTTGTGTTTCTTGCATATCTGTCCTATTAGTTTCACCTAGTCTTGCTTTAATAGTTTTTATGTGCTTTGCTTTCTTTTATATTTGCGCATGCTTGTTCAATCAATAGCTTTGCTTCTCTGATTTTATGTACTTGCACGCTCTGATGAATTTGTGTGCTTGTGCATTTTAATATTTGCTCATCATTGATGTGCTTCGATGATTTGCATCCTATTTGTCAAAATCGTGCTAAGGTTTCCTTTAGCCCATCTTATGTCTCTTTATGGTTGCAAATTTTCTTATCTAGTCATCGTTTATCTTTCTTCATAATCATCCTTATCAAGTTTGTTATTGCATCTTATGTTAATGATATCTTGTCAACGCCAAATTCAATTCATGTAAAGTACACAAACTTTTTGCTCAGCTTATAGATGTCTACAATGCAAGGCCAATACAACAACCACTTAAATTTGTTTAATAGCAATAACGTCTAATAAACTGGGATTAGAAGTAAGTTGGCTCTAATAATCAAATGTGTATCCCTTTTACTTAATGACCAACTTTTAGAAGAAATGTTGGCCCTAGCATTAAGTAATCATTCCTTTCAAATCTTGTTGTTGTACATGTGAATGTGTACGGTGTAAGGCCAGTACTACATTCAGTTTTCACTAATAAATAGCAACAATATATATTTTTTTCTCTAATCAGCTTCAGCATAGAGATGATTTGAAATGCTTAAAAATGTGACTTTCCGTTGCATTCCAATCTCTATCAATTCTAGAAAAAAGTTGATTTCCTTTATTCCGTCGCTCAACGATAAATTGTTAATCGACATTGTTGGCTCTTGCTTTAAGCGGCTCTTCTTAACTATTTCTAGTGTGTCTAGAAGACAAACCACTTCCATGTGTTAATTATTTCGGCTTTCAGATGTGTTCTTTTCTTGTATCTAATGGACAAACTGCTACGTGTTGTTGTCTCCGGCTCTTAGATATGACTTCGATTTTTGTAAAGGACTAACCGCTTCTACTCATTATTGGCTTCGAGACTCTCCGATTTGATATTTTCCATGTGTTGTTGGCTCCGGCTGTTAGATTCACCTTTTTCCCATGTGTTAAAGTGAGCAATTGCTTTCCAATGTTGTTGGCTCTGACTTTTAGACAAGTGCCTAGTATCGCTAAAAGACTAATCGTTTCCACACATTGTTGGCTTCGACTTAAGATAAAGTTTACTCCATATTTGTTTTTAGCATCCCTAGATGACCAACTACTTTCACACGTTATTGGCTTCAGCTTTTAAGAATGCCCCTTTGTTAGATGACCAATTGCTTCCACGCGTTATTGACCCCCGTAGACACCCCATTTATGTAGTTATTATTAATTAAATAAATAGTGGGCTTCATTATTAACTAGAATTAATTATTGAGCTCAGGCCTAATAATATAAATTAATTAATTAATTTAGTCCAAGTCCAGTCCAATTGTCAAGGTCACAAGTCTAATTGTCCAGTCCATCAGCAGTTCAATTGTTCAGATAGTCCAGTCCAATTTTGTCAGTCGAGTCCAAGTGTCTAGATATTTTATTTTGTCTAGATAATTTAGACAATTAATATGTGAATTATCCATAATGCAAGGGATTAAATCAATGATGATATGGTTAATGAAGATAAATTCCGATTATGGTACATCCCATCTGCAAAATCAGGAAAAACTAAAATTAGGGTCAAATAATGCCCAAAATTTTAGAAAAAATCATTTTCGAATTATCGGATGAACCGATCTGTTTTTGGTTAGTTGACTATTGTCAATCTTTCATGTTATCAAATATTCTAACTTATCTCCAGCTCGCAAGTTGGCATACCAATCTTATCAGTTTTGGTGCCTCATAGCTCTATAAATAGGCCCATTGGCCTTCATTTTCAGGGGTCTTATTCTAAGTTTCAATTAAGCTTATGTTCCCTATAGCTTCTGTACAATTTCTCTGTGAATTGATATATCATCTCTCCTGAGAATTTAGCCTTTCATATTCACTTCATAAATTTTAAATTTCTTGCTTCATGGATCCTTTGGAGAGCATTCCGGAGTCATTAAAACAAGCAAATTTTCAAAGTAATTTTATTAGCTTTCTAGCTTAGTTCATTATTATAGAATTATCTCCCATTTCTCGTTCTATTCTAAAATAAAACAGAGTCATTTTCATTTCTGAGTCTAAGTCTAAGACCGAAATGTAGATTACTTCCCGTAGGACCAGAATCGAACTATGGTGGTTTTAATTCTGATTAGTCCGATCATATACGTAGGCAATCCGACTCCCAATGTCGAGGTCAAGCAAAAAAATATAAAAATAAACTTAGGGTTTGGTTTATTGCATTTTAGTATGTTGTGCATTTCAAAGATCAAAGATCAATAGAAATAGGGTTAAATACAAAACTATCCCCTGTGGTTTACACGTTTTTGTAGGTCGATCCCCGTGTTTGCAACTTTTGCAATAATGTCTCATGTCCTTGACGAAAGCATTGAAAATGAGTCTAAAATTGGACGTTAAGTTTGCACGTGCTTGTCACACGCTGTTTTGGCATGGACAGATCTGTTAATTACCTTACTGAAACCCTCCTGAAACCCTAAACCCGCATTTATCTCTTATCTCTCTTTCCTCTCTTCCTTTCATAAACCCTAAACCCCTGTTCCCACTTTCACATAAACCATTCCCTTCAAATGGGTCACCTTTATTTTCTCTATTGCCCATAAGCACCTCGTACCCATTCGAAGAAACGAAATGCCCACATTCTTTTGGAATTCAAAACCCTAATTATATTTCTTGGAGATAGTCAGTTTTGTTACGATTACACCACAAAGTATAGCAAGAAGATAAACAAGAATCCATTCAGCCATCACGTCTCAAGAATCGAATAGACCCAGTTGATTTCCTTGACGATCTTTCTTTGTCTTTTGCTGATTCCATTCTTGATTTTGAATCTTTAAAGGATTGGATTGAAGAAAAACCCACCTTGAGCATGGCTGATTTGGATGCAAAGATGGGCAAGGTTGGTGAAAGGGAAGCTGAAATTGGGGTTCTTGAGAAGAGTATGGAAATGGGTCAAGATGGGTTTTGTGAGGCAAAACTTGCTGAAGGCCCAATTGGAGAATGGTTTAAGGAATTGGGACACTTCACTTCTTTGATTGAAGAAGAGATGGAGAACGTGAGTTTGATAGGGGTGTCGAATGGGTTGGCGGTAGTTGATGCTACTGGCAATGGGAATAGTGGTGAATCATTGGTGCTAATTGCGATGGCGAGAAGAATGTCGGGGTACTAAGTGTCAATAGGGATGGTTCAGGGAGTAATGAGGTTATGGGTGTTGAAGGTGACCCATTTGAGGGGAAAGAGTTTGGGTGACCCATTTGAGGGGAAAGAGTTTGGGTGAAAGTGGGAATGGGAATAGAGGTTTAAGGTTTTAGAAGAGGAAGAAAGATAAGAGAGATAGGAGAGGAATGTGATTTTAGGAGGTTTGGTTAAGGGAATTGGCAGATCTGCCCATGCCAAAACGACATGTGACAAGCACTTGCATACTTAACATCCGATTTTGACTGAACATCTAACTTTGGAGTCGTTTGCAATGCTTTTGTCAAGGATATGGGACATTGCTGCAAAAGTTACAAAAATTGGGAGCAGCCTACAAAAACATGTAAAGCACGGGGGATAGTTTTGTATTTAACCCATAGAAATGAAGTAGAGACTGAAAGGATGTAGCGGGTGCCTAATACCTTCCCGCCACATAACTTATTACCCGAACCCATTTCCATATGTTCGATGGATTAGTCATCCTTTGTACACCATAGTCATTTCTTCATTTTTTTTCTTATTTTCCCTTGCTTTAATTTGTAACGACCCAAAAATCTGGAGCTCTGTCGTCCCGAACTCCCGAAGCGTTAACCTACCACATCACATCAGACCCTGTTCAATGATAGATACAATCTCTGCTCAGATGCAACTTTCAATACACTAATATAAATTCTCTCAAATACAATGTTGCAAAAGATTTGCTTAAACTTAAACAATAAAAACTTAGCTTCCTTACAGAACGACAACCTAATAATGCTGACTCACGCAGGGATCCTATTACTCAAAATAGTGGTGGGCACTCCAGAATCTCACGCAGTCTCTAAACACATTCCCGAGTATTCTACAGTTGATTATTACCTACAGAAGGGAATCAAACAAAGGGTGAGCTTTTGAGAGCTCAATAAGGTCATTCAAGAGACAATCGAAGGAATTACAAAATGGTTCAAGAGCCAATTCGATGATTTTCCAAAATGATCATAAGCAATCATAAACAGGTACCAAAACGATCATAAGCAATCATAAACAATTTGATGATTTTCCAAAACGATCATAAATAGATACCAAACGATCATTTGAAGATTATTTTCAAAGCCATCGTTTTAAAATAAAATTATGATTTTTCAAAGGATTTAAAAACGAGTACTGATACTTCAAAGACAACATAGGGAAAGGTTTTAGATAATCACAAACAGTTTGATCACAAGAAGAGTTTTAACTCAATCCCTTCAGTCAGATATCAAGACATTCATTTTCAATCATTTTCAAAACAATCATTGTAAGATACAATGTAAGCAAATTCAAAGATATTAACCAGGGTCAGAGGCAATGCCACTCAGGCAATGTACATAAAGTGTACATATGCATGATGTACGATAACTAGTCATTTTCATCAAGGTACTAGCCCCGCATAATTACGCAAGTTCAGACTTTCCTTATAACGCCTCCCCACAAAATAGATTCCCGGGTCAACACAAAAGACAAAAATCATAGAATCAAAGAGGAATTCAATGCTTGACATGCAATAAAAATGAGCATAAACATGAATTCAAATAACTGAAATCAAGGGTTTCAATGGCAATTAAACATGCTGGAATCAATTCATCATTCAAGAATAGCCACAAACAAATAGCAAGAACAAATACAAACAGTTATCAAATTTAAGCATAACAATTCAGAAAAAAAGAATGCAAATAGTTATCGAATTTGCTCAGCATGCAATAATAGGCGAGCATCAATAAAATTTTCAAATAACCGATTCAGGTTCAATGTTGGGGTTTCCTTGGCAATAACATTCTGATATCAATGCATATCTCGGTGTTTGATAATAGCGATAAGTAAATTTAAAGAATACATACGAACACAAGTTATCGAAATTAGGGTTCGGATATAAATCCTTACCCAGGGTTCAGATAGAAACCCTAACATGGATCCTAAGCTAAATTATCCTAACCGAAAAGTCTTTTACTTTAACCTAAATGGAACAATCAAATTATTAGAATATAGTCTACATTACGATATTATAAACTCAATACTGACCACGCATACTTTCAGAATGAACCCCTCACCGGGTAGGTAAAATTACAAAAAACCACTTGTGTAAAATTACCAAAACCACCCCTCTTATACTTAAATCACCAGAACAGCCTTCCCGTAATTAAAATCACTAAAGTATTCCTACCATATATGAATTTACCCAAAAGTACTTTTGATAGGTAAAATTACCAAAATACCCTTTTGGGTGGCAAATTACCAAAACATCCCATAATGATTTTCGCACCAGAAAACTCTCAAAAACACATTAAACACACATATTTAAGCATCCTGAAGTCATTATTTTTACTAAAAAGTGTCTTAAGAAATTTTCGCCTAAAATCCCGAACCGGTGTCTGGATAGAGCACTCAGAAGTTGGTTCTGCTAAAAATAGCTATTGACCTCGGATGGTAAGAAATTTTAGAAAATGCAACATCTCAGTAATATAAGGTTTTCCTAAAATTTTCAGATTAAAATAGTTTGATTTGTTATATTAAATAATTTCTTTTAACCGATACCTTAATTTAGCGTCCTTTGCGGATAGAGAAAATTTCCAAAACTTTTCACAGCGTATGTCTCATAAAAATAATGGGGGTCACTGTTTTGAACTTGGTCAAAATATGTTCAAAAATGGTCTTAAAAAATAGCTGACGAAACTACTATAATAGTAAAGCTCTACGCAATATCCGATCAAGCACTCGCGACTAACAGTGCTAAAAAAATAGCAAACGACATTAAAAACTCTTGCAACTTTAGACAACACACTATCTTAACTACATAAGATTATTGAAAAAGTTTTAAATTTTAATAACTTGAATTACCTTTTTAAAATGCATCAAAAACCTCTTTTTCAGATAAAATCATTTAGCGCTCTTCGTGAACATGGAAAAATTCCAGATCGTAGGTCTCATGAAAATAGTAGGTACTACTTTGCATTTGTTTTCAAATAAATTTCTAAATGTGCTTTAAAAATTAGGGAAAAAAATGCCTAACCCTAACAACTCCCCCCTTCCCCCGTGACAATTACAGTCACTATTCAAATCAAAGCACACACTCAAGTCACGTGCACTTCTCACTTTCGTCACGTTACTTCGTCACTAAGAAGCTCATTTTTGCCAAAGCCTCATGACACTTCGACCGTCCCACTTCGCATCTCGCCCATCGGCGCACCATGGCACTTGCCCAAGGAAGTCGGCCTCGGCCTTCCCCTTGGGGTCGGCCTCGGCCTTCCCCTTGGGGTCGGCCTCGGCCTTCCCATCGGGTTGGCCTTGGACTTCCCCTATGGGTTGGCCTTTGGTCTCCATACTTAACACCTTCACTTCTCTTCAAGGGACCATACACAACTCCGCGACCCCGTCGCCCGGACACAACTCCGCGACCCCGTCGCCCGGACATCACTCCGCGAACACGTCGCCCGGACACAACTCCGCGACCCCGTCGCCCGGACACAACTCCGCGACCCCGTCGCCAGGACACAACTGCGCGACCACATCGCCCGGACACAACTGCGCGACCACGTCGCCCGGACACAGCTCCGCGACCACGTCGCCCGGACACAGCTCCGCGACCACGTCGCCCGGACACAACTCGCGACCCCGTCGCCGGCGTCCGGGCGTCGCACTTCAACACTCCGCCGCGCCCGTGCGCCGCACCGCTGATAATGCCGTGCCCCCAGGCTCTCTGTCACACTACCGTGCCCCCGTCACCATACTCACTTCATCGCGCCCATGCGCCACAATCATGTTACATGCCCCCGGGCACCACACTCATTCACCAAACCATGTGCTCATTGCCTTGGTCGTGGAACATGCTTCGAACCACTCTCCGGAGTGTACATCACCCGCGGGGATAGGCGACTCCTCCGGGACACTATCACCGCTAGGGAGCTCTTCAACTCCCCTTCCGCCAGGTAGACGGCTCCTCCGGGATGCTACCTTGACGCGCTCCGAGTGCTCCGGCACAAGGACTCACCCGTGGGGATAGGCGACTCCTCCGGGACACTATCTCCGCTATGGAGCTCTTCAACTCCCCTTCCGCCAGGTAGACGGCTCCTCCGAGATGCTACCTCAGCCAATCGGGTAGACGGCTCCTCCGGGATGCTACCTTGACATACTCCGAGTGCTCCGGCACAAGGACTCACCCGCGGGGATAGACGACTCCTCCAGGACACTATCTCCGCCAGGGAGCTCTTCAACTCCCCTTCCGCTAGGTAGACGGCTCCTCCGGGATGCTACCTTGACATGCTCCGGCACAAGGACTCACCCGCGGGGATAGGCGACTCCTCCGGGACACTATCTCTGCCAGGGAGCTCCAAGTGCTCCGGCACGAAGACTCCCCTTCTGCCAGGTAGACGGCTCCTCTGGGATGCTACCTTGGCCGACCAGGTAGACGGCTCCTCCGGGATGCTACCTCGGCCTGCGGAGTAGGCGACTCCTCCGGGACACTATATCTGCCAGGGTGCCTGTGTAACTGGCCTACGTGCTCCGGCACTGGGGGGGCATGCGTCGGCACCCCTAGGGACTATGACCCCCGGGTCACTCCGAGATGGGAGCAGGTCTTCAGAGGGCATCGCGCCTAGTTCACCTGGCAGTTGGGCGTCGGGTCTTCCCCACCGCTGCCAGGCCTGTGGGACTCTGCAAGGGCTTGGATTGGAGGCTAGATCAAGGGGTTCTCTGGCCACACCGACGTTGTGGGAGCCAGTCTTTCCAGACAGACAGAACGACGCTGTGGGGGGCAGGCTGGGTGAATATGCGATCCGACAGTCCGTGGAGCACCGGCACCCGTGGACCCCCCGGTGACGTGTCACTCCCGAGAAGTGCCACATGTCGGTTAATGACATCATTATCTCAATCTCTATAAATAGAGGTCTTGAGAATTCATTTGAGACGAAACATTGGAGTTGGACATTTTCAGAACATATTTCACTTTCTCACTCTAGAATCCTAGAGAGAGAAACATACAGGACCTTGACTCTGGACCTAAGCATCGGACTGTGACTGTCGTCGTGTATTCATCCTGCGCTATCGCCCTCGCAGCACTGCCACCCTCAAGCTCTGTCTGGGAAGCCCTTGGTCTCTGCCCTTGTTCCACCCTTGTTGTGTCCTACATCAACATACTTGGCATCTGACTCGGACTGCATTCCTTGTGGCACCTCCACGTCGACTGCGAACTCACTTTCCTTGGCATCAACTTTGAAAACACACAGTCTTTTCCTCCTTCCCCCTCGGTCGAAGTATACACACTTGTACAACTCACATACACACACTGTAACCGTAAACACATATTAGAAACACCTACATACCCTTAATTACACCTAAACACACACATGAACACACTTATACACACATATTACACACAATCACTCACATACCCATACACCCAAAACACACACTCACCCACGGGCCAACACACACTTACACCCATGCCCAAGTCAGTCCTACCCCAACTTTTGAAAGTCTAAAAAAGAATTCTTGTTGACCAGAAAGACTTACCTTCCCATTCCCATAAGTTATAAGCCAGCCAACTCGATTTATGTGGTCCCTGTGATTAAATTTTTGAAAGAACTTTCTATACAGTTAAGGCTAAGCATGGTTGGTATCAGGACTCATCCGATAAGCTTACAAAAACCCCAATGGCCGAAGAATTCCCACATATTGTAGATTTGATATGTATTATCAGTGAATTATAGAAAGATTTTCATACAGGTTTCGCAGCCGTGGCAAATCAGCAATCCCGAATAGCTGAGAAATAGATCATCTCAAGAGGAAAGGTAAGAAATAACAAAAGGATGAGACGAGGAAGGAGAAGAAGGATGACAAAAATAAATTCTCTAGTTTGACTAGCAATACAAATCTGAGGATGAAAAAGTGAAACCCGCAGTCCCGGAGTGAAAAGACAAACAGGTGGCACTTGACTCCCAAACCACCTAAATGAGGAAAGTCGATGATCCACTAGACCTCAACATCCTGAAGGTTGTCCCCTAAATTAGATGCCGGAGATGGACAAGTTTGATGGGACCGCGGACCCTAAGATCCATATCAAGATGTACATACGTACTGTAGCCCCCTAAGGAGTGAATCAGAGCCAGTTGATATAACTTTTCTACTGTAACCCCCACGGGAGTCGCCTCTCGTTGGTTCCTCACCTTGGATGAAGCCCGAGTCCAAACTTGGGAAGATGTTGTAAGAGAGTTCGTGAACTAGTACTAGTACAATGCCGACTTGAACATTACCTTAAAAGACCTAGAAAAAAAACCCCACCAAATAAAGTCGAGAGAGTTAGGGTCAACATTTATCATGAGATGAAGAAACAAGGCCGCTCAGATGGTGAGCCGTCCTACAGAAGAGGAACAAGTGAACATCGTTAGGAATAATCTGCTCCTGGTGTACCATGACTACATCTTCGGTCATTGTCACACCTCGTTCAAGGCCCTAATGAAATCCTTCATACTTATCGAATATGCCATCAATAAGGGGAACATTTCCCGAGCATCGAAACCAAGGGTACATCGAGCAGGTCTGAGGATTTCTAACACACAACCGAAGTCAGCCACTGCCAACAATATCAACAATGTGCAAACACCCCAGATAGTGTCATGGGAGGCCACTATGGAGCCTAAGAGGAAGTTCACGCTGTTGAATGCACCATTGCCCAAAGTATTTGAACATCTACTGAGGAGGGGTATGATATCCAAGCTATCGTCTACCCACATGCCAGCAGTAATACCAGAAGGATATGACATTCATGCTTTCTGTGCTTACTATCAAAGGAAATGACACACTACAGAGAGATATGTAACACTCAAACATGTCATTCAGGGCCTTATCGACAAAGGCAAAGTTTCTCCTCCCGATAAGCCTAATGTCTGGAAAGAACCCTTACCACCTCACTAGGATTAACCTTATTGATGATAGCATATCAATTGTTGATCCGACCACCATTATCACTCCATCATGTCAATGCTTTCAGCCAGCTTTAGTATGTGATTATCTACCATATATTGTGATGTTATTACATGGAAAGAGTTTATGGAAGGTGAAGCCTTCACTGCTGAAAAGGAATATGATGAAGAGACTGGCTTTATGTTCAGGTCCAATGTTGAGGTATCCCACCTAACCTGATTAGGCCGACTATAGCAGACTGTGCCTCTACTAGCTACATCTGACCCCCTATTTTCTCAAGATCCCCCCGACGATGAAGTATTAAGACAGTTGAAGAAAACCTAGGCAAACATCTCCATTTGGGGGTTGCTATCCACTTTATACTCCCATTAACAAGCCCTGATCAAACTACTCAGCAAAGCCCAGATAACTATCAAATTCAACCTAAAGACCTATCCCAAGTGCTATAAGCTATCCATTATGGGAATTTCCTCACCTTTTCTGAATCAGATTTGCCCAAATCATGACCTAGCCACAACGACCCGCTCCACATCACAATGCGAGTACTTGATAAGAGGGTTCCCCTGATCCTCATAGATAATGTTTTTACCCTGAATGTCTATCGCCTACGCACTACTCAAGCTGTCGGCATTGACCCCTTCCAACCAAGCCGTTTGACCTGTGATAATACCTGGAGAGGGGTGATTGGTACTGTCAAGCTCCCTATAATTGTTAGAACCACCAGTTTTGAAGTTTAGTTTCAAGTGTTGGATATACCTGTTGCGTTGAATCTCTTGCTAGGAAGGTCGTGGGTAGACTGGTATATGTGCAATCCCTTCGAAATTACACCAGAATGTTAAGTTTGTTTTGGATAAGGTCATCTTCTGAATCATGGGTGATCCGCGGATACTTCAGATCGGGCAAGTAAAAAAGGATAAAAGACAGTGTTGAGATTTCACATGACTCGTTGGATGTTCTGTTTGGTGGATTTAGGATTGACAACTCAGTACAGTGTCTGAACTATGAAGAAGTTTGTCTCATTAAAGACTTCCTCACCATTGCTCCTTATAGTAATACGTCAGTGCTTTTTATATTGAGAAAGCTTCACTCTTTTCCGCAAAGGGTTTGGGCCAAAACTACCAAGGACTTCCCAGCTTTCTAGTTCTTGAGAATAAGAACGATCAATTTGGGATACGTACAAGCCAACCAAGAAGGAGAAGAAGGAAGCCATCAGAAAGGTTGCCCTGGCCAAAGAGGACAAAGAAATCGGACAACTCATGAACTTAAAAGGCATGACTAAGGTCCCCACCCTAAATGGATGTCTTGTCAAAGAAGGAGAAAAGAACTTTCTTACAAATTTTCAGAGCTTGCCTACAATGTAAAAATAGGGAAGCTTATCAGAGGATAGAAAATCTTCTATGACTGTGAATAGGTCGAAGACGAGGAACTGCCAATCCTGACTGAGCCGAGTACGGAAGATGTTTATGCTTGGGTGGACTTCATGGAGCCTTTCGATACCCGGTAGTTCTTTATTACTATACCTAACCGTAACCAATACCGTAGCCGGAGCCATGTTAGCCCATTATTTTGAGAAGTGTTTGGTTGAAAGCACCATCTACTATGCCAGTAAGAAATTGATCGAATGGGAGGTGAATTATTCAGATTTGGAAAAGATCTGTATCTCTAGTTTCGATAACACAGAGGCTAAGGCATTATGTTTTGGCTTATCCTATCAAACTATTGGCCAATATGGACCCCATGAAATATCTATTTGAAAAACTAGTCTTATCCAACCGCACAGCCAATTAGCTTCCGTTGCTTTCAAAATTTGATATCACCTATGTCACCCAAAAGTCAGTTAGAGGAAAGGTCATGGCCAATTTATTAGCCGATTGTTCGACAAAGGATACCAGTAGATGGGAGGCAAAATTCCCGAATGAAGGAATTTGTCATTGAATCCGAGATAAGGTGACAGTTGTATTTCGACAGAGCAGCGAACAACAAAGGATTTAGAGTAGGAATATTGTTAATGTCGTCAGATCGAGCCTATTCACCCATAGCAATCAAGTTAACTTTTGACGATACTAAGAATGTTGTCGAGTACGAAGCTTTTATCATCGGTTTAGAGATGGCTCTAAACTTAGGGAGTTAGAGTAATTACGATGTATGGAGATTCAGCGTTGATCATATTACAGATTTATGGGATATGAAGAATTAGAGATGAACATCTACAGGCATACCATGGCCATTAGAGAAAGTTGTAGGCCAATTAAAAAAGTAGAGTTCCATTACTGACCTCGACTCAAGAATAGTTTTGTCGATGCCTTAGCCAATGCGTCGATAGTGGATATACCCGAGAGATAGGAGGTCGAACCATTTGTGATACAAAAAAAAAAGATCGATCAGCTTACTGCTTTATGATATCACCCATAGAGGAAGACAGAGTAGTCGAACCTTGGTATATTGACATCCAAAACCTTATCCAGGACGGTAAAAACCCGGATGGATGTTCTGCAAAAAATCATGTATCTTTAAAGGTGGGCAGCACAATTCATCATGTGCGATCGATGGTCATACAAAAGACATTACAATTGAGAACACCTACTGTGTGTGACCGAGAGAGAAAACAGCCAAACCATGGAAGATATAAATTTCAGAGAGTGCGGACCACACATGAACTACCAAATGCTAGTGAAGAAGATTCTTCGATAGGGGTATTATTGGTGTACAATGGAACAAAACTGCATCGAGTATGTAAGGAGGTGCCATAAGTGTCAGGTGTATGCAAATTTGCAGCATCTTCTCGAGACTTATACAACATGACGTCTCCCTGGCCCTTTTCAGTGTGGGGAATACATGTAATAAGGAAGATTAGCCCCAATGTCTCTAATGGACACAAGTTTATATTGGTAGCCATAGACTATTTCACGAAGTGGGTACGTTTCATACACCATGCTCAATGCTAATAAGGTGGCCCAATTCATTCAAACCAACATCATGTGTTGGTACAGAGTGCTGCAATAGTTAATTTTGGACAACCAGTTACATTTCAAAGAAAAAGTCACTGATTTAGCTAAAGAGTATGGTATCATTCGACATCGATCGTCACCCTACTGTCCTTAGACCAATGGCGCTGTAGAAGCCACCAATAAAAATATCAAGAACATGTCTGAGTAAGATGATTGATTCATGCAAGAATTGGCCAGATAAGCTCCCGTATGCCCTCTGGGGCTATTAAACATCAGTGAGAGTATCGACCGGAGCTATCCCATATTTGCTAGTCTATGGCATGAAAGTCGTCCTCCCAATGAAATTAGAAGTGAATTCTCCAAGGTTATTGTTAGAAAATCAAGTAGCGGAGGAAGATTGGGTAAGACATCGCTTTGAAGAGCTAGCACCGGCGACTGAGAAGAAGTTAAAAGCTTTGTACCACATTCAGGGATACCAGAAGCGTATCGCGAGAGCATTTAACTAGTGAGTGAAAAGGACATCGATTCAAAGAAGGAGATTTAGTATTAAAGGAAAATATTGGACAAATCTGGAAGCCGCCAGGAAAATTTGAACCCAACTGGTCAGTTCCATATATGATCAATTAAATCATGAAGGGCGGTGCAGTGTTATTGGTTGATTTAGATGGGATTGAATTGTCACAATTAGTCAATCTAGATCGACTAAAGAAATATTATGCATGGGTGAAATTTGTAAATTGAACTATGAATGACCTGATCCCCCTTAAGAGCCTTTTTTTAGCACAAACATATAAATCTAACACAGAGATAGAGGTACGTAAGCAGCCGGTAAAGTTACCCCGGGTGCGATCAAATTTTAATTAAAAAAAGTCCTTTATTCTACTAGCTATGATATAGACTAACATTCCTGAGAAAAAAAAATCTAGGACGAAAACTCCATAAGGAATGGCCTAGGCAAAAAGTTAGGGCAAGTAAAAAAAATAAAAATAAAAATAGTAGGAAAATAAAAATAAAAATGCCCGCTAGGACAAAAACCTTGCAAGGGCGGCTTAGGCAAAAAGTTAGGGCAAAAGAAAAACTTCTAGTCCTATCAGCAACCTAAGGGTAATCTACCATCATTTTTATCTAAAAATATGTTCGACTTGATCTTCTCCATACTTTTCTTTTTTAAGTCAGCCTCTGAGATATCGCGATCACATCCTCAAGAACTTCTGTTTCAAAAGTTGGGCCTCGGTCCAATTTCTCGATCCCCATACTATTGCAGTGCCTTCAATCAACCGACCTCAATGTAAGCATCCACATTGTCTTCTCGGTTATGAGTAGCTTTAATAGACAATGGCTTATTTTGTTGTTTCTTCTCAAGCAACAAGAAAGAGTTGTTTCGAGGTTCATCAATGTGCATAGATTAAATTGGATTCCCATTTACATCAAATTTCTTTTCAAATAGCTGGGAACCAATCCAAGACCGCCGAATCCAAATGACCTGGACCTCTCCCTCGGATTTGGGACGACAAAATCTTTGAATTATACTCTAAAAAGATCTATCGAAGTCAGGCAACTCAGGCCCTAAGCTTATTCCAACGCAAGCTACCTCTTTCGCTCGTTCAAGATTTTAGGCTCACAAGCGCTGGGAAAGTCCTAGTTTAACTCTGCTCTTAGTTTGTTCTCTAAAATATGAACCTTTCCACCAACGAGAGGCTAAATCTAATTGATGTACTCCTCGGACAGCAGTTGAGCAATAGGGTCCGTTGAATCGATTAAGGTATCATTCCCTAAGGAGCCGTTGTAACAGGGAATAGAGCCCCAACCATGGGAAATAAACTTGATCACTGAAGGGCTACTATCTCTCACCACAAAGGGAAAACTATCGTAATAAGCGGGGATGGCTTGTACATGACCAAATTGCCTTAGAATTTGATAAGCAAAGTAGAAAGATGTAGATCACAGTCCCAAAAGACAAACACAGTGGTACCCAATGGTCTTCAAATTAGGCCCGTGGGATCTCCACTAGCAGTAGTACCACCGAATATCCTTTGACTCGCACACACAGAAAAAGAAATTCCAGTCATCAATACCAAAGAGACCCTAAAAAAGAAAGGGCCTAGAACAGAAGGAACATAGATGATAATACCTCACATCAGCAGGAGCAGTTATCAGCCATATGTGATCTAGGAGCCACATATATATTAGACCAAGAGGCTACGCTTGAATGCAGTGCTCGAATCATCGCACCTCGGTGATACCATTTATGGTCTCAGCTAACACCACTGGATCAAAGTTTTGTCTTTTGAAGATACTTGCACCAGTAATTTAGTCAGCCTCGCATCAGCAATACCAAGACCAACAACAGTAAGATATTTGGCCACTAGGCACAACCCTAGAGCTGCCACCCAACCACATGCATACTACTGATCATGACTATTTGGTTTGGCAGAGAAATACTCTATTAGGGGATATAGTAGAATAGACTCACCTAAGACAATAGACCTGGCACGCTCCTCGTTGACTTCCAAAAAATCCTGGAGGGCATAACATAACCATCCTAGATGACAGGGACATGAATGGGTAGATTAGCAGGGATGTCTACCAGAGCAGAGAATTCTTCATGAGTCAGGCAAAGTTCATCCAAGCCGAATCAAAAGACATGATATCTAGAATCCCAGAATCTGCATGCAGCCCGAAGAATGTCTTCATGAACAAGCACAATCCATAAACTCATGACAGACTTCAGAGTGAATTACCTATCAAGATAAATAAGTTTGATTTTGTTGAAAGAATCAGCAAAAGCTCAGAATTGGAGCTCAAGGTCGTGGGATTATCTTCAGAAGCCATTGGGAGTTCTTCTAAGAGAATGAAAGTCAAATTCCCCTCTAAAAGGATGAGTCTCGAGTTTATAATGAGAGAGCCCTAAGTTGTATAGAGATAGGATTCAAAAATTTTAAAATCAAAAAATTTTATTAGACAAACCAACTGGTTTCCCTATTTGTTTTGAACATTTTGACAGTCAATCTCTCTGATCAACTGCCCGATTTTACCATAAAATTAGATTTTGTTTCTGATCAACCATCCGATTTTTTTAAAAATTTGATTTCTTCTCTGATCAAGCGTCTAGTTTTAGCAGAAAAAATTGATTGTTCTTCTGATCAACAATCCAGTTTTAGCATCAAATGTGATTTTGCTACTGACTAACCAGTCGGTCAGTCAGTGCTTGTAAAATTTGGCAGAGTTTGCCTATTTTTAGGTCAAACCATGTACCTGTTCAATTCAAATTAGTTCAATCTCAATTTTCAATCCAATTTTAGCCCATTCTCCTACCTTTCTATGCAAGTGTGTGAGCATACCTTCACACTATCATCTAGATGGGAATTATTGATCCAAATTTTAATCCAAAACAAAGAAAAATTATAGGTTACATCAGAGTTTGAATAAGTCGCTAATGGACTTCGGGTCCTTCTCTAAAACTCATCATAGCTTCCTTCGAGTCTTCCTGAGGCCCGTTTCTTACTCATCACCGGGTCCCGAGTATTCTTCATCTTCCTCATACTCCTTGCCCTTGGGATTATGGGACGATTCCACCACCACAGTTTCGTCCGATTGGGGCTTCTTGTAGGTCTTGCTAAAGACCGCGTCAGTTCGAGAGGATTCTGTCTCTGCTTTGGTGGAGGGGCTGAGGCTTTCCTTTTTCTTCCATCAGCAACTTCTTGTCATTTGACGGTGCCGTTTCAGGTTGGCTAACTTGCTTCATGAAAGTTTGACTGGTCGCCTTTGTCTTTACCCGGCTTCCCTTTAGAAGTACCAGAGTCCATCCCGTAGGAGTCTGAGTGGCAGTAGAAGGGGTCACGGGCTCTACAGAGCTTTGTCTTCCACTCGACTCACCTCCAGGAGGTGGCATCAAGAGAGTGGGGGTGGGTGCTTCTGTCGTCTCGGCAAACGGTCGATACACCTTTAGCAAGTCCCCATAAGTGGATTATCCTTGAGATTGTGTATCATCTGGTAGGCATCCTCTAACACTGAGCATGGGATATACAACTAAGAAATTCATAACGTTGAAATCAAAAGAAAATGACAATTTAAGCTCAGTCAGGGTTTAGGTTTATCGTCTAGACTTGCGCGAGCTCTTTGAACCCGAAGACATCAGAATCCTTCTTCAATAGGGGGATCGGTTTTGTTCCTCAGTCTTTCCCTTAAAAAAGATAGACACCATTCAGGGAGAGAACGAGAAGTCATCTGCAGAGTCTGCCTCCTTCTTCCCCTTTCTCTTCTGGTCCCTGGTAGGCCTACTTCGTTGTTCCGTCTTTAGCCATTCTGTAGTTTACGGTGACCTAGAGGGGGGGGCTAGGTCCTCTATCAATAACGCCTCGTATGTACAAGTGTTGTTCAACCACCTCAAAGAGGATATGTCGATCCCCCTTACCAAGCTCTATCGCAACCCTCCGTCTAGGGTCCCCATCTGATACATCTGATAGGGAAGGCAGTCGGGATGCGGGCCTCGATGTCCATGTGATGCTAGAAGAACACCCGTTCTCCCAGATATAACTCCTCCTGCGAGGGACCCACCAAGAACACCTGGCACAAGATGAGGGCCAACTCCTCAGAATAAACCTCAGTTTTCTCCCACTCGAACAGAGACGCCTGAAATAAGATGAACAAATTGTGTGTATTCATAAATATGCGTTAATGAAAATTCAAGAATCAAATGAATTACTTTCCAATCGCTGAGTTAGCCTGTTGAAGCTGTCTTGGCAGGCCCCTACTGTGGCCCCTACTCGCTCATCCCGGAAGTTCTAGCATAACATCGCCGGCTTAGTCTCTCCGGTATGTCCCTCCCCTAATCGCGGAGCGTCCAATCCAGGACCTCAAAGGCCCAAACTTGTGAACATACACAACATGCGGGCCAAGATGTCTAAAGTTGTGCATAAGAATAATCAGAAAGGAACTAAAAGAGCATAGACATACCTCTCTGATGTCACAATATCCTATAAAGCTCAAAGACTGTCCTTGGGACACCGTGCTGATAGGATGGTACATACGCCATAGCGAGAGTACCTTAGTCATACTCCCCTATCTCTCCCACCTCTTTCAAAGCCCGTAAGTACCACAACTATACGAAGTCATCCCCGCTGCCGAACAATATCTCTTCCATGACGTAGAGCAAAAACTCCAGACGTACTGATACACTCATAGTGTGCACGAAGGTTACCCAACAAGATAGAACCACCCTTTTTAAAGGACGGCTGAAAACCAAAAAAAATGGACCACAAGGTCTCGGTCCTTATCGAGATCATAGGCCAAAAAATAGGCCTCCGTTGAATGCAAATACTGATGATATTCACGTAATTGTATGGGGTAAGCATCGTTTCCCCGAACAGCAAGTGAAAAATGTTGATGGAAGTCCACCAAAGCTCAGCCAAGCGTAGGAGATGCTTTTTGCTACGGGTCATCTCATGCAACCCGTCTAAGAAAAGCTCAAAAATGGTACCGGCTATCCTAGCACCTACAGATTGAGGTATCTTAGCCCACCATTCCATAGCCAAAGTTAGGGAGCCCCTACATCCCATGTTCGAGCAGAGGGGCTACAAAATCAAGGAAAAAGATAGAGATCTCTAAGAGCCATCCAGTTTGTGCACGAATTGTATATATATATAAAAGCATAAGCGGGTCCTACTTTGCATGGGAATGACTTGTGTGTGAAAAAAGTGTAAATTAGTGTGTAATGGGAGAAAATTCTTTGAAACCTACCTCATCCACCAAAAAGTATTTACTGAGATGAACTCCCGAATTCGGAGTCAAGAATGAGTGATCATTCGGTCGATTAGTCAGCCAAAAGCACGAAATTTGGCCAATTTTTGGCCCTCATTCATGTCCTATCTTAGTTTGTATGAACTCCATGATTTCCCAAAAAATTGGGGAAGAATAGAAGAGAATCCCAGGGTTTTATAGGCTAGAGATGTAATTGGGGTAAGATTGGACAATTAGAAGTCCTTTGGAGAAAGAAACTTCAGAGAAAAAGTGATTGGATTGTGAAACCAAAAAGATAACCCTAGAGGGGGGGGGGGTGAATAGGATTTTAAGACTACTTTAAAAAATAACAAGTAAATACTTCAAACTTAGAGAGGATATGAATAACACTTGAAAAGCTACAACCAACAAACCTCAAACACAATATCTTAAGTAAGCAAACTAGCCAATCTCAACACAAATATAAAACGATAAAGTAAAGAGAGAAGGGTTTAGAGATACTTGACAAGGAGATTTAAATGGTTCGGCTTGATATACCCTCAAGCCTACGTCCACCCCTTCAAGGAAGTCCCTTGAAAGGCCCTAGAATCCACTAGTATGATCTTCCTTACGGGTCAAGATTGAACCTCTTACAATCGCTTGATTCTATGCCCACATTAAGAACAAGCTTTGACAAACCCAAAGCTTCAAAGCTTGACAACCCCAAGCTTTGATACAAGAAACTTTAGATGATGAAATGGGTACAAGAAGTAGATGAGTACAAGTTTAAGCACTAGAACAAGAGAGATGAGTGTATGATGACTTATGGAAGTGTATATCTCTCAAATGTAAGCTCGCAATAAATGCTCTCTTGAAATGGATGAGAAATCAATGAAAAACAAGAGAGTTTGAACAATTGCTTTGATCTTTGAGAATATGAAAGATAAGAGAGCTTTGAATGCAATTGATGAATCAAAACAATGCCCAAAATGAGTATTTATAGAGTTGGGAATTAATATGACCGTTTGGAGTTAGGTGGAGCATTAAATGCGCCAAACGGTAAATACAGTCGACTGTAATGTGCCATTGCAGTCGACTGTAATCCAATGCAGTCGACTGTAATCCAATGCAGTCGACTGTAATAGGCTACTGGAAGTATTGCAGTCGACTGCATTCCAATGCAGTCGACTGTAATACCTCACTGCCCAACTTGCAGTCGACTGCATTCCAGAAAATGCAGTTTCCTTGTTTTCAAAGAATGAAAAACTTTTATGCATGCAAGGGAAACCTATGGGCAAGTTCTAGGTATACAGTCATCGTAACGATCATCTCTCTATGTCTAATTTACAAAGAAAGAAATAAAAGCATTGAAAAATTCAATCGACGAATTCCTTCTTTGATGCGTTCCGTTGAGAGTCTTTGACCGTGTTGCTCGTCTAATAGTTCGTTTGCATGAGTATGAGATTGTTCCTATTGCTTCATCAATTCAATGCATGTTATACAACATAAACATCAATGTTGGTTATCATCAAAACCAAATATAATCCTAGGTTAAATAACCGTAGGGTTAACAATCTCCCCCTTTTTGATGATGGCAAACATTGATTCAAATAATATGAGATATATAAGATAATGAACGCAAAGAAGCATGACAATCTCAATTATAAACCATAAGGGGTCATGAGAAGAAATCATGACGAAAAGCTCCCCATATCTTAAGCAATATAGGGCTCCCCCTAACTCAAGTAATATATGCTCATAACAAATCCACACAAGTATGAATCAACAATATTTTCTCCCCCTTTTGACATCATTGAAAAAGATCAAGGGTGTGTGTGAAAGTGATCTACTTATGTATCCATCCATGAATAATCAATAAGGCCAACAAGGGCATTCAAACAAGAAAACATAAATACTTGAATACCCGTCAAAAGGTGTACCAAGCACCTTTTACAAAAATAGCACATTAAAAAGAAGTGTAAAGAATTTAGAAATATAAGTGTGTGCAAATCAATAAAGACAAATGAGATTAAATGAATATCAACGAAATCAATAATTTTGGAAAGAGAAAAATCAACCAAAGCATGCTATAAGCATATTAAATAATGTTCAAACATGTGAAGTGCAACTTGCATGATTATGCACAAGAGATATAACGTTTAGTCACATAGGTAAAGACATGCCAAGTTCTCTTCTAAGAGCGGTAAACCTCTTCGAATCTAAAGGTTTAGTGAAG
This sequence comes from Escallonia rubra, assembly GCA_033065855.1. Lineage (NCBI taxonomy): Eukaryota > Viridiplantae > Streptophyta > Magnoliopsida > Escalloniales > Escalloniaceae > Escallonia > Escallonia rubra. The sequence continues at coordinate 265,919 of JAVXUO010002663.1, read as the reverse complement.
ATATCCGCTAATTGGTGATTTGTGTCCACGAAACCTAGAACAATATCACATTTTTGCACATGATCACGGATAAAATGGTGTTTGATTTCTATGTGCTTAGTGCGTGAATGTTGGATGGGATTTTTGCTCAAGTCAATGGCACTAGTGTTATTAGGGATGGCAATGGGGCGGGTCGGATGCGGATCTTACAAAATCCGAACCCGCCCCGGTGCTTATAAAATCTCGCCTTGCCCCGCCCCGTCCCGCTGCCAGGTCATAAATCTAAAATACCATACCTAATCCTACATTTGTTTAGAAAACCCATCCCGCCCCGATCCGCCCCGCACGTCCCTGTACTCGCACATGAGGATCATCTCGACACCGGTGAAAGAGACGCTATTGCGGTGCTCGAGGCGAAAGAGGAGCTCGATGTCGAAGCGAACTAGGCGGCGCCCTTGCGAGAGGAGAGGAGTCAGTGCTTTAGCATGATTGTCCAGCCGTTGTCGAGGAATTTATAGGGCCATGAACACGGACCCATAGCTACTACCGTCGCAACCGGCGGTTGAAGTTTTAGGTGGCGCCTGTAATCTCGTCACGACGGCAGATCTGCGACCATTCCGACGAGATCTCCGGCGATTCATTGTTGTTCTTGTTGCCGCGGAACTAGAGAAGAGGCGGTGAAACATGGTTGTGGCCGCCGGTTAGGTTGTCATGACGTCTTTGGGTGTGGGGGGTTGAAGGTGGAGAGGGAGAGAAGATTAGAAGGGAGCCGCCATGGGCAAGTCGGCAGAGACAAAGAGAAAATTTGGGATTTTAGGGTTTTGGATGAATATATATATATATGTTACGATGAATGGCTGAGATTTATTGCTACATAGGTTTAGTATACCGGGGCGGATTGGACAGAATACCATACCCGCCCCTAACCCGCTGCGGGTTTGAAAACAAATTACCATACCCCCTCTATAACCCGGTCAAAGTCAAAATAACCCGCTCCTAACAGGGCGGGGCGGGGCGAAGATCCGCCGGTTGCAGGTCTAATTGCCATCCCTAAGTGTTATCGCATAAGATAGGTATGTGATCATACTTGAGTCCAAAATCCAAAAGGGTTTGTTTCATCCAAAGAATTTGTGCACAACAAGCACCAACCGCCATATATTCGGCTTCGGTGGTAGAGAGTGCAACCGAGTTTTGCTTTTTGGAACTCCAAAAAATAAGAGAGTGACCTAGAAATTGGCAACCTCCACTAGTACTTTTCCGCTCGATTTTACAACCGGCATAGTCGGCGTCGGAGTAATCAATTAGGTCAAAAAAAGTTGTGTTTCTAGGAAACCATAACCCTAAATCGTGAGTGCCCTTAAGATATCTAAGGATTCTCTTGACGGCAACCAAATGAGATTCCTTAGGACAAGCTTGAAATCTAGCACATAAACAAACACTAAACATTATATCGGGTCTACTTGCGGTAAGGTAAAGGAGTGATCCGATCATACCTCGATAGCGCTTAATATCAACATCCTTACCTTTTTCATTTTTATCAAGCTTTAATGAAGAGCTCATTGGAGTGTCAAAAGTATTTGATGTTTCCATGTCAAATCTCTTGAGTAGCTCTTTGGTGTATTTGGCTTGGTTGATAAAGATTCCATCCTTGCTTTGTTTGATTTGCAATCCAAGGAAGAGGGTGAGTTCTCCCATCATGCTCATTTCAAACTCCTTACTCATACAAGAAGCAAACTCTTCGCACAAGGATCCATTAGTAGCACCAAATATAATATCATCAACATAAATTTGCACAAACAATTAGTCATTGCCCTTAGATTTTATAAAAAGAGTGGTGTCAAGTTTTCCTCTTGAAAAACCATTTTCTAAAAGAAAACTACTTAGCCTTTCATACCAAGCTCTAGGAGCTTGTTTTAAACCATAAAGAGCTTTGCTAAGCTTGAAAACATGGTTTGAAAATTTTTAATGTTCAAAGCCGGGAGGTTGAGCCACATAAACCTCCTCCGAAATAAAACCATTTAGAAAAGCACTCTTGACATCCATTTGAAAGATTTTAAAATCCCTATAGCAAGCAAAAGCTAATAGCATTCTAATAGATTCAAGTCTAACTACCGGTGCATAAGTCTCATCAAAATCAATTCCTTCCTCTTGGTTATAACCTTGGGCTACTAATCTAGCCTTGTTTCTAACCACGACTCCGAATTCATCAAGTTTGTTTCTAAAAATCCATTTTGTGCCTATAATCCTAAAGTTTTGAGGTTTAGGCAGAAGGGTCCAAACTTGATTTCTTTCAAATTGAACTAGCTCTTCTTGCATAGCAAGCATCCAAAATTTATGATGTAGAGCTTCAGAGAAGTTTTTCGGTTCAATTTGGGAAAGAAACGCTAAATTAACATGTTGTTGAAGAGAGCGTCGAGTTCTTATCCCACTCAAAGGATTACCTAATATTTGATCGCTTGGATGATCCTTTTTGTAAGTCCAATCTTTGGGTAATGCTTGAGAGTTGTCCGAGTTTGAAACATCATTGCTTGCTTCCTTGTCTACCTCTTGAGAGCTTGATTGTTGCTCTTCTTGAACAATTTCTTTGGGGTTGTCTTGTAGTGTTTCATTTATATCCAAAGTTCTCATGTCATTGTCCACATCATCTACATTAACAATGTTAGTCCTCCGAAGAAAAGGATTAGTCTCATCAAAAGTAACATTAATGGATTCTTCTACAACCAAAGTACTTTTATTATAAACTCTATATGCCATACTATTATTAGAGTAACCAAGAAAAATACCCTCAAATGTTTTGGAATCAAATTTGCTAAGGTGATCCTTAGTATTTAAAATAAAGCATTTGCAACCAAAGACTCTAAAAAAGCTCACCTTAGGTTTCTTATCATTAAAAAGCTCATAAGAGGTTTTTAACAAAAAATTTCGCAAGATAACTCTATTAAGAACAAAACAAGCACAATTGACCGTCTCCGCCCAAAAGTACTTAGGTAAACCATATTCGTTAAGCATTGTTCTTGCCGCTTCTTGCAAAGACCTATTCTTTCTTTCGGCAACATCATTTTGTTGAGGAGTTCTAGGAGCCGAAAAATTATGTGATATACCAAAGTCATCACACAAGGCTCCTATTTTTGAATTTTCAAATTCTCTACCATGATCACTTCGAATGTTGGTTATCAAATATCCTTTTTGATTTTGAACACGTTTTGCAAATGAAGTGAACACATTTAGAGATTCATCTTTGGTAGCCAAAAAGAAAGTCCAAGTATAGCGAGAATAGTCATCAACAATAACAAAACAATATGATTTACCACCAAGACTAGTAGTAGGGATTGGTCCAAACAAATCCATGTGAAGTAATTGCAAGGGTCTAGAAGTAGATACCATTTTCTTCGGTTTGTGGGAGACTTTCTTTTGCTTACCCATTTGACAAGCATCACATACTTTATCTTTCTCAAACTTGATCTTCGAGATACCCCTCACAAGTTCTTTGCTTGAAATATCCTTCAAGTGCTCCATGTGCATGTGACCAAGTCTTCGATGCCAAAGCCAAGATGTTTCACTAATAGCACTAAGACATTTGGCATCTTGGTTAACTAAATCATTTAATTGAATGGAGTAAACATTATTATCTCTACTACCTACCAAAATAGTTTCATTGTTCTTCAAGAATAGTATAGTGCAATGAGAAGTCTCAAATATAACTTTAAAACCTTTATCACTAAATTGACTAATACGTAGCAAATTATGCTTCAATCCTTCAACATATAACACATTCTCAATTGAATGTGGTTCATTACCAATAGTTCCTTTACCTTTGATTTTTCCTTGAGAATTGTCACCAAAAGTCATATTTCCTCCTTCTTTAAGATCAATCGAGGTGAAAAAAGATATGTTGCCGGTCTTATGTCTTGAGCATCCACTATCAAGAATCCACTTCTTGCTACTAGATTTTGCTTTGAGACATACCTATAAACACAAATCAAATAGTGACTTTTGGTACCCAAATTTTCTTGGGTCCTTGGGTGTTAGTCTTGTATTTGTATTCTTGACCTTTCACAATCCACATTTTCTTTCTACCTCTAACAAAAACAATTCTACAAGGACAACGATTAGTCGTATGCTCTTTCTTGTTGCACCAACCGCAATGTGTAAAAGGTATGCAATAGTTCTTTGGTCGTTTTGTATGAATATTCAACCTAGCTTGTTGTTGCAAAATTTTAGGAGGCACGGCCATATGATCTAATCCAAGTCCACCTTTGTTTAGGCCAATTCTTTGGTGTCCAAGCATGACATCCAAATTGTTTTGACCATCAACAAAATTTTCAAGACATTTTTTCAAATCACAAATCTCAACTTTTAAATCTTCATTTTCTTTTTCTAAAGCCAATGTTTTGGAAGAGATTTGCTTTGAGCTAGGAGTGTAAACAAATAATTCAACTAAATCGTTATTCACATATTTCACATATAAATGGTTGGAAATGCATTCATTCTTGACATGCAACTTATTATATTCCATTATCAACTTCTCAATTTGCTTATTAGCTTCAAGAATTTTTTTAGATAAGATAATATTTTTCTTGAAAATTTTCTTGGATTCCTCATATAAGCTATCATAAGCATCTTCAAAGCTTTCATTATCACTATCACTACCGGAAGACGAGCTTACCTCATCATTTTCCATGAATCATACATTTGCTTGATCATTCTTCTCATCGTCTTCATCACTTGAATCAAAGTCACTCCATGTTGGAGTATGTTCGGCATTCATTGCTCTTTCCTTTTCCTTGTTCTCTTTCTTAGAGAATTGTCTTCTTTTAGCTCTTTCTCATACATCTCTTTTTTCCTTCTTCTCCCTTTTGTAGATAGAACAATCCATCTTCATGTGTCCCCACTTGTGGCATTTGTAGCAAAGCTTCTCTTCGTTGCTAGCATTTTGTTGTCTTCTCCCATCATTCTTTCTAAAGCTTAAGAACTTTTTGAAGTTCTTTGCAACCATTGCAATATCCTCTTCATCAAATTCTTCATCATCGTCACTTGACTCAAGGTTTGAAGATGAAGCTTTAAGAGCAATTGATGTAGGCTTCTTCTTAATGTTCTCTTGATAAAAGGTCTTGAGTTGCATTTCGTACGTCATAAGTGAGCACATCAATTCATCAAGAGGAAAGATATTAAGATTCTTTGATTCTTGGATGGCTTTGCATCCCAAGCTCTTGGTAAGGACCTAATCACTTTTCTTACTTGATCACCATTAGTGAATTCCTTGCCCAATTGTTTCAAAAGGTTCACAATGTTAGTATATTCATATCCGTAACGGATTCATTTGAAAGCATATGGAATAACTCATAATCTCTAAACAATAAGTTCATCTTGGAATCTCTAAGAAGAGAAGTCCCTTCATGAGTGACTTGAAGATTATCCCAAATACTCTTAGCGGAATTACACATAATGACTCTATTGAGTTCATTAGTGTCTAAAGCACACACAAGACAATTTTTCACTCTAGCATTCATACAAATCATCTTCTTATCATGATCACTATACTCCGATTTGGATTTAGGCTCTTCAACCTTGTCAACCACCTTTATTGGAACGAATGGGCCATTCTCAACAATATTCCACATCTCATAGTCTTGAGATTCTAAGTATATTTTCATCTTAACTTTCCACACACTATAATTGGTCCCATTAAACAATGGAGGCCTAGTGGTAGAACTACCCTCCATACCCCCAACGTAAGCCATGATCGATTAACTCTCTTGGCGTTACCCAATATAACAAGAGTCGAGGCTCTGATACCACTTGAAACAAAAAAGATAACCCTAGAGGAGGGGGGTGAATAGGGTTTTAAGACTACTTTAAAAAATAACAAGTAAATACTTCAAACTTAAAGAGGATATGAATAACACTTGAAAAGCTACAACCAACAAACCTCAAACACAATATCTCAGGTAAGCAAATTAGCCAATCTCAACACAAATGTAAAACGATAAAGTAAAGAGAGAAGGGTTTAGAGATACTTGACAAGGAGATTTAAATGGTTCGGCTTGATATACCCTCAAGCCTACGTCCACCCCTTTTAGAATCCACTAGTATGATCTTCCTTACGGGTCAAGATCGAACCTCTTACAATCCCTTGATGCTATACCCACATCAAGAACAAGCTTTGACAAACCCAAAGCTTCAAAGCTTGACAACCCCAAGCTTTGATACAAGAAACTTTAGATGATGAAATGTGTACAAGATTTCACTCTCAAGAAGTAGATGAGTACAAGTTTAAGCACTAGAACAAGAGAGATGAGTGTATGATGACTTATGGAAGTGTATATCTCTCAAATGTAAACTCACAATAAATGCTATCTTGAAATGGATGAGAAATCAATGAAAAATAAGAGAGTTTGAACAATTGCTTTGATCTTTGAGAATATGAAAGATAAGAGAGCTTTGAATAGAATTGATGAATCAAAACAATGCCCAAAATGAGTATTTATAGAGTTGGGAATTAATATGACCGTTTGGAGTTAGGTGGAGCATTAAATGCGCCAAACGGTAAATACAGTCGATTGTAATGTGCAATTGTAGTCGACTGTAATCCCAAAGTAGCCGTTGGAAATTAAAAATTTCCAACTTGCAGTCGACTGTAATCCAATGCAGTCGACTGTAATAGGCTACTGGAAGTATTGCAGTCGACTGCATTCCAATGCAGTCGAATGTAATACCTCACTGCCCAACTTGCAGTCGACTGCATTCCAATGCAGTCGACTGCATTCTAAAAAATGCAGTTTCCTTGTTTTCAAAGAATGAAAAACTTTTATGCATGCAAGGAAAACCTATGGGCAAGTTCTAGGTATACAGTAATCGTAACAATCATCTCTCTATGTCTAGTTTACAAAGAAGGAAATAAAAGCATTGAAAAATTCAATCGACGAATTCCTTATTTAATGCGTTCCGTTGAGAGACTTTGACCGTGTTGCTCATCTAATAGTTCGTTTGCATGAGTTTGAGATTGTTCCTATTGCTTCATCAACTCAATGCATGTTAGACAACATAAACATCAATGTTGGTTATCATCAAAACCAAATATAATCATAGGTTAAATAACCGTAGGGTTAACAGATTGTGTTTGAAGTTGTGAAGAAAACCTAAATATCGTGCTCAAATCTGAATGGATTAACCAGCCATTTTTTCGTTTAAATTGGTCAAACCTACTGACCAACCTCCCGGTTTTTGACTCAATATTTCAACTTTTTCTATCTTCTAACAACAAGTCAGTTTCCAACCCTAAAAAAAAAGATTTTGTATCCTTGTGTGAAAAACACTTTTGCGTGCTTGCTTGCTTATACATGTTCGCTATCTTATCCTCAGATTGTTTTGCGATCCGAACATTTGAATCTGAGTGATTTTTGTATGGTGTAAAGCCAGTGCAAAATCTCGCGTTTGTCGCTAGAAGCAATATGTTCTATATATCAAGTAAATTGATATGTTCGGCACTCAACGACTGGATATTGTTATGACATTGTTGGCTCTTACTTTGAGTGACAGTTCCGATGTATTTCTTTATCTAAGCGACCAACCGCTTCGACGCGTTGTTGGCTCCAGCTCTTAGATATAAGTTCAGTTTTGACTAATCGACCAGCCACTTTGGTGAGTTGTTGGCTCCGGCTCTTAGTCATGCCTCCACTTTGTCGGTCGACCACTCAAATCGATTTGGTAGCTCTAACAACCGCCAAAGTTATTTTTGTACTGCTAGATGACACTTTCAAATCGAATTAGAGACTCCAGCATCTAGATATTGGTTTTGTCTGCCGATCATTCAAATTGATTTGGTGGCTCCGTCAACAGACACTATTTTCATTAATTTATTGATTGACGACCAATCGTTGTTACCGTTGGCTCTAGCTTCGAACAATATCTATACTTTATCAAACTTTGCTGGTCTGGTTCCTTCCTGGAGGATACGTAAGATGCCTTATAAAGGTCTAACCTCATATCTATGTCATCGTCCTTGAGTCCATCCAGAGTCTTGTGGTCTTTTTCGTATTTCACTACAAATATATGTTGTTCTTTTGTGATGTTCGCCCGTGTGCGAGCAACCTCATCGAGGGGCTCTGTAGACACCCCATTTTATAGTTATTATGAATTAATTAAATAATGGGCTTCATTATTAACTAGAGTTGATTATTGTGCTTAAGCCTTGTAATACAAGTTAATTAATTAATTTGGTCCAAGTCATGTCCAATTGTCAAGGTCATAAGCCTAATTGTCCAGTGCATCAGTTTAGCAGTTCGATTGTTTAGTCTAGTTGTCTAGTCCAAGTGTCTAGCTATTTTATTTTGTCTAGATAATTTAGGGAATTATTCTGTGAAATATTCATGATGCAAGGGATTAAATCAATGATTGATATGGTTAAGGAAGATAAATCCCGAATCTGGTACATCACCCTGCAAAATTAGAGATAATTAACAATATTAGGGTCAGATAATGCCTCGGAATTTGAAATTTTTTTTTTAAAACGATGAATGAACTGACCAGTTTTGACAAATCGGCCAGTCAGTTAACTCTGTCAATATGCGATTGTTACCAGTTTTTGTCTTATCTCCAGCTCACAGATTTGCATAGCCAATCTTATCGGTTCTGTCACCCTACAGCTCTATAAATATCCCCCTAGGCTGGCCTTCCTTTTCAAGGGTCTTGGTCTGAGTTTCAGTTAAACTTATTATCCCTAGAGCTTTTATACAATTTTTTTGTTGTAAAAGTGGTATATCATCTCTCCTGAGAATTTAGACCTACATATTCACTTCTAAAGCTATTTAATTTCTTACATCGTGGATCCTTCGGAGAACGTTTCCGAGTCATCAAGACAAGAAAATTCCTGAGGTAATTTTATTAGCTTTCTAGTTTAGTTCATCATTGTAGAATCGTCTCCCACTTCCCGCGATCACATTTCTATTATACTAATCAAAAAGAGTAATTTTCATTTATGAGTCTGAGTTTAAGACCGAAATGTAGACTACTTTTCATAAGACCAGAGTCAAACTACGATGATTTTGATTCCAATTAGTCAGACCAGACATATAGGCAATTCGACTCCCGATGTCGAGTTCAAGCTGAAAATATACAAATAAACTTAGGTCTAGGTTTATTGCATTTTACAAGTTATGTGTTTTAAAGGCCAAAGATTAATATAAATGAAGTAGAGACCAAAAGGATGTAGTAGGTGCCTAACACCTTCTCACTATATAACTTAGTCCCCAAATTCATTTCCCTGTTTTCGATGGATTAGTTGTCATTTGGAAACCTTAGAGTCATTTTTTTTGGTCATTTTCCCTTTCTTAAATTAAATAAGACGACGACTCCATAAACTCCTTTAGCGGGTATTTTTTAGAGGCAGTTCGCTACAACTCCAGCTTCAATTGAAGTTTATTTCCAGCTTTCTTCAGTATACCTTAGACGACCAACCATTTTCATGCATTGTTGGCTAAAGCTTCAGTCTTCAGATGAAGTTTTATCCTCAAATTAATTTTGAATGGCTCCACAACCAACGACTTTCACACGTTATTGACTCCGGTTTTGAGTAATGTCTTAAGGTGGTTAGCAGTTGAGTACCTCTTGTCCTTTTTATTCCTATTTCCAGTTTCCAGTGACCTATTCTTTTGAATTATGTTGCTCTGATTCTTTTTCCAATGATACGTAAGAAACCCTGTAGAGGTCCATACCTTCTTTTTCGCAGCCATACCACATTAATGAGTTGTTCTATTCATGTTCGCTTACTTGTGAGCTCCCTTACCGAGGGGCTCTATAGATACCCGTTTTTTGTAGATATTATTTTTTAGTCCAGTCTAGTTCAATCCACTTTGATCTAGTCCATTTGAGCTCAATCCAATTTAAGTTGTCTCATTTTCTCTTTTAATCCAGTCTAGCGCAGTCCAGTTCAATCCATTTTAATTAGTTTATTTTTAAAGGCTTTTTTTTTACCTCAGTCCAGGCTAGTCAAACTAGTTTATTTATGTTGGGCTTAACACATTTCAAGTCTAATGAATTTGTTTAAACCAGATCAGTTTCAGGGCCCATTCTTATTAATTCACGTGCATCTATACTACTTATTAAGCCAAAACTTGATTTGGTTTGGTGTTACATAACTACCAACCTATAATGATGACAAGTGGCATTCAAGAGAATTTTTAAAAAGTGATACAAAATTAAAATCTTAATTGGTAAGTAGACCTATAAAATTGTGTTTAGTTTTTCACAAATTCAAATTCATCAAAAAATATAGTTAAAGTAAAATTTAAAGGTCAAGTTTGATACGATAATAATATTTTGCTAACTTATGTTGGGACGCATATCTGTAATTTAAGATTCATTTTACTGCAGTAAACACGTGTACACGATTTTTTTTAAAAAAAAATTGTATTATTAATTTTATTTTCGCACACGCATCACGTGTGCCACGATGACTCGTTTTATATTGCAGCTTAACTTTTCCTTCTAGAACAAGGACTTTAAACTAAATTCATAAGGGAAAGCATAATTGCTGGTACATACATAAACCGACATGTACACCTTGGCGATGTATATGCGCTCACTAGTAGAAGGTATCCTAGTCCATTTCAATTTTCTCTAGTAGCAACTGAGGTTTTGCACTATATCTTTTTGCAGCTTTTCTGCATCGTAGACCTTTATATAAACTGCCCTCATGTTTCCTCTATAGATAGAGAATAATCCACAAGGGTTGCTGGTATTCTGTCAGGTCTCATACACTTTATCATATATATTTTCACACACTTAAATTTTGTGTTGTGCATTGTGAACAATAGCCTAGAATTCCAAACCAAAAGGTTCCATCTTTCATTCGAATAGTTTAGTATAGATCCCCTCCCAGCAATCGAATCTTTACCTTTGGATATTAGGTCAGATATTTGTTCCATTGCATAAATATCAGCCTTTGATAAACTTGTTCTTCTAATAAAATTACATTTAGAATAAATTTGTCCTTATAAAACAACATATTAAAATTTAGGATCGCCTCCCCTCGAGTTAGAACTACAAGGTCGTGATCCAGGTTAGTCTGAATGGGTACGTAGATCACTCAATCCCATATGTTAAGTTTTGATAAAATAATTGTTTAGAATTATAGTTTGGTCTTACTTCTAATAAAAATCATAGAACATAAGTAGAGGCCCATCTAAGGTATGACAAGATGCCTAATACCTTCTCGTCATATAAATTAGTTCCCTAATTTGAATATAGGTTTTGCATAGACTAGATTAGTTTAATTGACGATCTAGAGTTGATTTTTAGAGTTTTCTTATTTTTACTATTAATTATTTTAAATAACTCTAAATGTTAGACGACGACTCAAAAGACTAGATTCTTCAAATCCAGGTCTTTACAATTAACTTTTCCCCTTTGAAGCAATGTCAAAATGCTACATTTTGAGCTATGAACTTCCTATGTTTTTTAACTTTGAGATATTAAATCTCCTTAACCATCATATAAAAAAAGTTTGATTCTTGTTTCCCCTTACACCTTTAATGCAATCTATAGGGTCCAAAGTCCAATTATCGAAAGATTTCCAACACTACACGAGCATCTAACCTTATTGAAGGGAAACCAACCATTGCAAATTAAAAGGTATTACTGTTAGCTAGCTCCCCCCACTCCCACCTGAAAAAAAAACTCTTTTGTTAACTTCCAATATTTTTCTCAGAGTAAAACAAAAATATTGTTTATGTGATGTATTTTGTCGATATCATAGTTGGGCAGGTTGATTTATGGTCAAACGCCTTCAACTTAGGCAGCCCACTTCGAAGAGTTAATTAAGTGCTCCCAATTCCTGTACATTGACGAGTAATGAAAATCTAGCGACTCAAAAATACTATCTCTGTCCATTAAATTTTGTCCATTGACCTTTTTTGAGACAAAATTAACGTCATGTAAATATCAAATTAGAGTAAAATAAAATTCATAGATTATATGAGTTCCCTTTAGAATGTCAAGTTATTATGATAAAATAATGAATAAGTAACATTCATATGTACTAACTCATCTTACAAATTCACAAAAAAAAAAAAAAAAAAAATCCAACAGAACGACGAGAGTTAAAAAAAAAAATATTTAGAACAAGTGAGGGTAAGGTTCTATTTGGTAACGTTTATTTTTTCAGTTTTGTAAACTGGAGAAAAATAAACGCGTTTGACACACAGTTTTTTTTTTTTTTTCAGTTTTGAAAACTAGTTTTGAAAACAGGGTTATTTTTTAAAACTCCAAAAAAGAGTTTTCGGTTTTTAGTTTTGGTTTTTATTTTGAGACCACCATCACCACCACCCTCCCACTACCAGCAGCCATTGCCCATCGCCGGTGACCGGCAGCCTCCTTCGACGGCCGACAGCCACCGTCGGCGATCGGCAGCCACCGCCGGCGGCCTGCCACCACTACCGTCAGCCACTGCCACGCCCCACCACCGCCACTGCAAACCACCACCAAAGAAAAAGCTCAAAATAAAAACTGGGTAATCAAACACTTAAAAGAAAAAACTGGGTAATGAAATACCCATTTGTTTTTGTTAAAAAAAAAAAAAATGATTTTAATTTTTATTTCTTTTAAGAAATAAAAAATTAAACCTGAAAGTGTTATCAAACGCAGTTGTGATAATGACCTCACAATGGGGGTCCATCTCTTACGGCGCATGGTTAATTTCAAAATGGTCCGCCTTTATGGCAATGCATGAATGATGGCCGGTGACCGACTTGCCCGGTTTCTCTCTCTCACAAAGCGGAAGTCAGCAGCACAGCACCCAGCACCAACCATAAAGTCATTCTCTGAGCATCTCTTTTTCCTACTGCTACTACTTCTTTACGCTTTTTCCTCCAATTTTCTCCTAAATAAACAACAAATAAACACAATTAAACGACAGAATTACAGATATATCCCACCCACCCAACCCAACCCAACCCAACGTGCCAGTGCCAATGCCAACAAATTTTACCTGTAAAACAGATTTCACGAATATCCGAGCAGCGCGAAAATTATGGGCGGGCCCCTCCCTTCCCTTCTCTCCTCCATCTTTAGTCTACGTACTACATTCTTAATCAGAATCACTATGATTTGCTACACGGCTTAAGGCCATCTCTCTCCCTCCCCTGTGTGGGGACCTACATTTTGGCTGCCGTTAGTGATAAGCACGCCTGGCAAACTATCATTCCCTCCACCCCTCCCAAATATTTCTCTCTCCCTCCCTCCCTCCTTTCTCTCTCTAGACTCCTCCAACCCTACTTTCCCAACACCCCCCCCTCTCTCTCTCTCTGAAGCTGGCTTTGTTTGAATTCAGCTCAATTTGGTGAAGGAGTTGCACCGTTAGATTGGATCTGTTTTCGCCTCCAATTGATTTGTCCAACGCCAGGTAAAATTCTGCGCCATTGTTGCTCAATTCTGGAAAACATCAAGTGGTTGGATCGTATTTGCTCTGGGTTTTTATTGACGTGATTCTCCAAATTTGCGTCATTCTTAGACAATGGACGGTTTGTGTAGAATTTTACCCGAAAATTGAGGTCAGCTTGGTCTCTGGATTCGAGAGAATCTGTTTTGTATTGATTAGGTTTAATTGTTGGAATGCCAATGCCTGGGAAACTGAGCACGTATGGTGCGACCGGAATAATGTTGGAAATTGAAGGCCAGTAGTATCATATATGGCGTAAATATTATTCTGCCACGGCATGAGGCACGGTTATTGATATCTGTCATTATTACTTTCTTGGTGCCTCGTTTTTAACATCAAATTTTCCGACGTGGTTCACCTTTCTTTGTGCCTCTTGCTTACCAGTCTGCGGGGTTTTACTGACCCGCTTTACGGGAATATACTCAGCTGATCTGTACATATTTTTTGAAAGAGTTAACCTGCTGTTTTGTTGTCAAGAAATGAGAGGGTCGAATGTCATTGTTGTACTTGAGAAAGAGTAGAATGTCATTGAGATGTCAAGTTGTGATTTCCTCGGTGTTACATGTTCAGATGGTCACCAGCGGTGTCACAAACCACTTTCTTTGAGGAACCAGCAGAGAATATGTGTACGCAAAGACATACAAGTGATTTAACACAGGATTTATCTAAACCTGCATTAGTAGCATGGTAAATGGAACAATGGGGAATCTGACCCAGGAACTATAAAAGACATGTCACATGATTTTAACATCTGATATGGTACCATTCATAGAAATCCTATGTAAAATCTGTTTTGATTGGAACTTAAATGCTATCAAAGCAGTCGGAAACCACTTATAAATGATTCCAGATGAGTTTCTACAAAGAAAAATCACTAGTATTTTTTTTTCTTATTGATGCTAGTACTACACACTCTGGAAATAGCATCATTATGGATACATTCAGGAAAAAATCTTCAGAACTTTCTGTGAAGGGTTTTCCAGAAAACAGGTTCATCGGCATGTAAATGTTCTGTTTGATATCGTTGCTCATCAGTAACCAGCATTACCTCAACCACGAGAACAGTTGGATCTTGTCAATTCTTTGTGGAAGGTAGAGTACCAAAGATTGGAAGGAATAATCTTTTTCTAATCATTCTTTGGTTGCTTATAACCAGTGTTAAACATATTGCTCAGTTGTAGTAATCACTTGCACTTTTTCGACCATGATTCTGTTATGAATTGCACGATGCTTGGTGGCCCCATAAGGTTTTACTACCACGTGTTTTTTTTTTTTGGACTGAGTTTTCAAAAATGTCTACCTTTTATTTTTTGCTTTCGTATGCGTTAGTTCATCGTCCGTGCCTCTCATTGTTGTATAACATAGAACTTGAAATTATATTTTGTCTCCTACAGCTGCCAAAAGGTGCTTCCATTTTGTATACTTATCTCTTACTACTTTTCGCTTTTATCCATTTTGATTGGTCAATATAGTTTTTCTTCAGATACTCATTTTATGGGTTTTAGGTACTCTACTTGGATCTTGTGGCTAAAGTAGTGAAAAGCCAATAGAAGAATCCACAAAACATTATGGCTGTTTCAATGAGAGATTTGGATCCATCTTTTCAAGGAGCTGGACAAAAGGCGTATCCTTATTTTCACAATATTAAGCATGATGAAGATGTTATTTCATTTCTCTTTATTTCAACTTCAGTATCCGATCACAAGAGACGAAATATAAGAATTTCAATAGCAGCTTTTATTCGTTGAAGTGCTGCTTCTGCTTTTGTCATTACCATGGGCTTTCTTACCTGGTGTTATTTTTAATTTTGGAGTTCATCTTCTTGCTCTCCTTGACTGTGTTTAGCGGCATTGAAATATGGCGAATTGAAAATTTCCATCCTGTTCCCATCCCAAAGTCTTCTTATGGAAAATTTTTCACAGGAGACTCCTACGTGGTCTTAAAGGTAAGTGAGATTGTATGGATGTGGTCAGCTTTGATGTTGTTTTGTTGAAAACAACATAGTTGATATATGATTTGTTGTCTTAATCTTGCATTGGCGAAGAGCTCTTTTTGTATGGTGCCTAGATCAGTCGGCTTAGATTCGGGTTGTTTTTCCTCCTTTACGCCTATGATCCATTTGCTATTGTCACTTCGCATAATTAATATCTGTTTCCGATCTGGAAGGTGGAATTTTTTTTAACAGAATATTGAGCCTTTAAATTTTCACGGGGCATTCTGGTGGGTTTGAATTTATCGACCTCTTGCAGGATTTACTTCTTTGAAAGGATTTAGCAGGCTGTTTATTGATCAAACATGAGTCGACCTCTTTCTTTCTTAACTGCTTGTTAGATGTATGATGCCATTCTTGTAGAGACCTCCAGCATGGAGACCATATGATTTGGTTTCTGTTGTCCAGTGGGCTAGACAAGTGATTTTAGGATCTTAACATAGAAAGGTCACTAAATAAGATTGCATACCTGGAAATGTGGTGGAAAAGAGGTACATGGTGCAAGGAATTCCTTTCAATGCCAGGATTCGTATCTCGTTTGAGCTCCTTGGATCATACCTCATAGGTACATTTCCCACCTAACAAGTTATACCAGGGTCCTATGTAGGGCCTACCTCGCGCTTTAGGGCCTCCCACCTTGCAGGCCCGATCCCTGCTTAGCAGGAATAACACACCAGCTGAGGAGGAGACTCGACCCCGCCGTAGCGCCCTGATTTCTTTTGATGCGGGACAGCACGACCTCCAAATTTTTATTAGAGCACATCCCCCCCTGCAAGTGTCTAACCATAATTGGTTTGGGACAAAGCATCCAGGTTTGGCTATGATAACTAACCAAATCGATGCAATGGGAAAGCCTAATCAGAACATTTATTCCTGTCATGGCTGACCTCATCAAACTCAATATTTCCGAATGGCATATTGAGAGAGTTCTATCACCTGTTCATCCGAAAGAAGAAAAAAACAGCTGTCTGCTCGTGTATGCCATCAATTGTATTCAGGCCAAAAATAGAAGTATTAGCTTCTTTGATGCAGGATGGTATCTCAAAAGGTATTCAAGGCTCCGATGCAGGACGGTATCTCAAGAAGGGTATTTAAGGCTGTTGTGCAATCATACGGTGGGCTTGGGCTTCAATTTCTAGGTTGTAAGTTTGAAGCTAAGTATAGGGTTTTGGTTCAATATGGGGTTTAAGGATCAAGGATTATATTTTTGGGGCTGTTTGAGGTGCTCTGAACAGTTCCATCAAACAGCGTTTTGGCATCAAGCAGAATAAATAACTTCTTGAGAAAGAAAATCAGCGGATCTCACCATGGAAATGAGAAAGCAAATATGCTATTACTTTACGTAAAGACTAATTTCTGTATCAATTACAAGAGGACTTTCAATTTTCAACTAAACCTCCATTTAGAAAGAGCAGGAGTTTCCTTAACTGCCGGAATCCATGACAGCCCCGACTTGATGTTAGCTTGTACATCAGGACAGTATAACTATTTGCCCTCTTTCTTTCATTTCTACGAATGTGCTCTGTCTCTAGGGCTGTTCCCCCCCCTCTACACCCCCACAGCGGCTTGAAAGAACTTCTCCAACAAGTTTGAGCCTTGATAAAAACTCTTGGAGGTTATTGTGCGGTGAAAATTTGTCACCTAAGTGGTTGCTGATAGCCTGCAAGTGTTCAATCTTCATATTTTGAAAAAAGAATGATTGCTGGTAGAATATTCTTCAGATACCTTCCCTCCTAGGTGACAAGGTGTAGATATTATTATTTATGTACTGGAAATGTTATTAGGAGGTACTCTTGTTTGATCTTTCAAATTAGAGGTGAATTTCATGAGTAGTCTCGAGTCTCTTCGGCATGTTGTCTAACGTCTAGCTTCCTTCTAGGCCTAATGTGCTCTGTAGGATTCTTGCAACAAATAGGCAAAACACATGAAGATGCAGTTCAAAGATCTGGAACTACTTTAAACTGTTGTTTTTCCTTTATCCTTTCCAGCAGTTTCTTCAACAGCTCAGAAATTAACTTCTTGGGGTAGGCGTTGTCCTTGTCTTAGATCTATAGAATTCCAGCTTCGCCAGATTATTATGCTTCGCAGAGTTGATATTTGACGCGCGTGTCTTCTCGCTTTTGGCCAGCTTTGAGGATTGTTTCCTCAAGGAGGTTCAGACACACGTTGGCATGGTGACCATAGCCACTGCATATTTGACATTATGAAAGGACATCAACTTAATTTGCAGTTCTAGTTTTACAGATTATACTCTCACAAGCATCTTGATCAAACATATTAAAAGTCTATCGCTAGTGGTCCTTACAATTAGGTTTAGCATACTCAATAGTTGGTAATAACATGTCACACATGTGTGTTCTTTAGAGGTCGTCGATCAGTTCTATGGCAACAATCTTCAACTTTATACCACCAAAAATGTGCTACCCTTGGAGTTTTCCTTTTGCAAGTGCACTTTTTCAAAATCTTACTTTCACCTTTTCCAACAAAACCTTCAAATCAAAGCTCTCGCTACCTAAGGTCTTGGGATCGGATCTTCTCGCTTTCATGATTGGTCCGCCCTCAAATAGTGCAACTTGGACTGTTTACTTTTGCACTTTGCCTGGTGCACCTAATTTATTTGTCACCGATTTGTCTCAGCATGTGCAACCATAGCATTGCTGGGCCATTTTCTAATAGCTTAAGCTTTTAGAGCATATGGTACTTAAAATTTGGTTGGATTCTCCAAGAATTTTGTCGATATTTCCAATGTAATTATCTTTTTCCTAGAGCTTCCATAGGGAATAAATTGTTATTCTGTTCCTCCCCAGAGAAATGTTTAGATGTCAAATCTAATGCAGGAAGATACCCCAAGAAGGGCATTTAAACAATCAGGTATGGTGGGCAAGGGCTTAGATTTGTCGGTTTTGTAATTAAGAAGCTAGGGACAGGGTTTAGGTTTAGAGTTTTTCTGATTAAGATATTGAATCTGGGGTCAAAGGTGCTGTTAATGTTACCCAAGCAGTCTTTTAGCACTAACTGAAACACAGAACAACAGAACCTTAAAGTCTCACTGAGGCCTTCTTGAAGCCAGTCTGGCCTAGAGGAAAATCAATGGTGTCTCATTATTGAAAAGAGAAAGCAAATCTGCTCTAGAAAATCTTATTCATCAACTCCCCTAGTAGAATGCTTAATTATATAGAGAAACAATTGAGACCTTTCCTAGTAAGAATATGGTTCAGTATTCTAGAAACTTATGGATAAACTTAAGAATTCTTAATTGCAGGATTCTTCATTCCCAGTCACGCTCCCACCCGGAACCTTGCTCCTGAATCTCGCACCCACTTCTACTCCCACCACAAAACCTACTATAAGTATGCTGCTTCCGCTCGCACCCACTCCTGCTTCCACCCACACTCTGTGAAACTAAGCTAAGAGTATACCTCGTTAAGTAGCAATAAGGCTCCTAAGCTTAGTAGCAGGAAACTCCTAATATGGGGGCGCTTCTCTCTCGGAAACTCGCTTTTGCGATCCCAAGTTAGGAGCTCCATGGGATCTTATCCCAAGCTAATATGGGAACTCGATCCGGTCAACTGGACAGAGATGCATGGAACAAGTGAGAGAGTACCTGAAAATCAAATCCTTTTCAACTCAATTCCTTGTTTCTCTCTTCCTTTAAGTCCTTAAAGCCTCCTTATCTGTTGTTGCTGGCTACCCTCGTCGAGAGAACAGAGCTTGTCAATCAGTGCTCTCTCCCTCTCCCTCTCTTGTGTAAACTATACTAAACAAATGGTAATACTCTTTACGCATTTATTTATTCAAGCCGCTCCCAACCTTAGATTCTTCCATGTGCTCACGCTCCGCCGCCCCGTTCCCGTTCCCGCTCCCCCCTTGCCCCCACCCCCGCCCTCGCTTTGTGCAACTAAGCTCCTAACTAAAACTATATCTAGAAAGACCGGAATATCTTAGCTGCTAGAGTTACCGAATACCCTGATTATTTTAAGCTTGTACATCAGGCCCGTATATATGTTCTCTCTTTGTCTTTGTTTCGATGGATATGCTCTATCCCTAGGGGCTTGATCCCTGTTATCATTGAGCTTCAGGATTGTTGCCATAGTTCTTTATGACGCTGCAAAAAACCTAGGTGTAGAAGCTGCCACACGAAGAAAAGTCCCAAGCTCCTTGGCTTTTTCAGTACTTGGATTGGACCAGGTTTTAACTAAAGGCGCAGTTCAGCCATGTATGCCTAACTTTTTACAAAAAGTCTGTAATCCCAACCAAAAAGCTTGATTGGAAGAAGAGACACTCGCCCAAAAGGAAGACACATGCTGTAAGCGAATATCAATTAAATAACAGTAGTTAGAAGCTAACATAATTGAGGGGAAATAAGCTTTTGACCCTCTGTACTATAACTCGTGGTCGACTTTGCCACCTCAAATAATGCACCATACCCCTCACAATTAACGAAATACCACACCGTTGACAGGAATAGACATGGATTCTACAAAATGACAAGAGTACCCCCATAATCTTTTCTCTCCTCCCCCTCTCTCGCCGCGATTCCTACTCCCATCTGAATACATACGTCCACGGGCCACTACATCAAGCACCACCCAGCCACTGGCAACCCAACACTACCATTTCTGGACGTGACACCACCACCACCATTACAGCCCCTATCGCCTCAGCATCAAGCACTATCCCTGGAGGAGCACCAAAGCATCTGGCCACCGCAACCGCAACACCACCACTGCCGACCCCTACACCACCACTTGGCAACCGCCATTGCAACACAACCGGTCCTATTGGTGCCCAATTTCCAGATCCATGGGCCTCCCGTGGTGTTTTACCATATTTAAAATCGAAATCCAGTACAATTTTGTCCATCAATTAGTATGTCAAATCGATTTTCGGTTTGAGCTTCATCTAGGGAGAGGATTTAGGCATTGTAGGATTTTTGATGGGTTGGGAGCCCAATTTCTAACAAAATCTAATAGGGATTTCTCGGATGTGAAATTTAGTCCACATACACCAACCATCACCAAACTTGTTGCACCCATTACCACCATTATTGTGATTGGTAGTCTTGGGTTGTCTGTGGCCGTGGGTGATTGTTGATGGTGATAGGGATGGAAGTGAAGGTAGCCGACCGTGATGGCTGTAGTTGTGTTGGTGGTTGACATTGACAGGGACAGAGGTGGCAGCGGTTAACGATGATGGCACTGTCAGTGGTGGTGGTTGGTGGTCTTGGGTTGGTTGTGGCTGCGGTAACAATATTA
The DNA here is from genome assembly GCA_033065855.1 of Escallonia rubra. Lineage (NCBI taxonomy): Eukaryota > Viridiplantae > Streptophyta > Magnoliopsida > Escalloniales > Escalloniaceae > Escallonia > Escallonia rubra. Next base: position 245,260 of record JAVXUO010002663.1, on the reverse strand, counting down.
GGGTGGTGGATGGGTTAATGTTGGAGATAATTGTGCTTGGTCTATCTTGTGGGTAGTCGTGAAGTGGTGGTTAAGGTGATGATGGTTGTGGGATAGTATTTGGGCTGTGGCCAAACGGTTAAGAAGGGTGTAATGGTAAAGAAAGAAAGTGGAAGAAGAAGGGTAGAGAGGTCATTATCTTGAAAAAAATTTAGGTTAATTTTGAGTGAATTGCACGCAGTGTTAAAGTTGACTATTTTCGCTAAATGTGCGGTATTTTGTTAAATGCGAGGGGGTTTGGTGCACCATTTGTAAGTGGAGGGGATGAAACTGCTCCCTTGGTATAGTACATGGGGTCAAATTCTAATTTTCCCAGAACTAAGGTAGCGCAATGATTTAAATACTAAGATCTTTAGAATATTCAAAGGGTCTGACTATTTACACACCCCTTTCAGCTAATTCCGCACCCCTCACCACATTTTTCTTCATTTTGCCTAATATGCCCTTCTGATCTTCCTCCTCTTACTGGCCCTCTCTTTGTACAGTTATCCTCCGTTGTTGACGCACTGGTATATGGTTCAAGCAAAGTGAACTGGTTGTAGAGCTTATAGATATGGAAACTAAGCTACATGCCACTGATTAATTTTAGCCCCTGAATACATAGTCTCTCGTTACTGAGCTGGTCTCGGACGAACGATGGGTAGGTGCAGATTGTACAAGCACAAAAGACCCGTATCTGATAAATCTTTGACTGATCGATCTGAGCACAGATATCTTATGATTCGTTATTCAATCGAAAAAGACAATATTACCGTTGTGATCAACGAATTCCAAACGAATAATTTGTGAGCTACACCAATTTAGAGGTTACATGTGATGGGTGGAGGCAAAGGCGATGCTGATGTTACGGAGCTCGGCACAGGACAGGAGGGAGGTGATGGTTTAATTGGATCTTGGAAGCATTAGCAGGTGAATTAGAGGATCAAAGGAAGTAGTAATAACTGGGATCTGGAGGAGAAGAAGAAGCATAGGGGCATTTATAGTCAATATTGGGACATTATGAAGGGTGAGGACTGAGGAGTTAGCCGAAAAGGGTGCGGAAATAGCCGTACCATATTCAAATACTCAAAGCAAACTGAGCTACCATAATATGAATCAATTTACATACTTATTCAAAAAAAAGAAAAGAAAAAAAGAAGAGAGAAAATAAACCAACTAACAAACTTTTTAGGAATCGGCTGTTTCTGCCTATTTCTCTGCATCAAAGAAGCAACAAAACAAGGTAAAAAGAGGATAAAATAGAGAAATGAAAGAAGAGTAGGCTAGCTACCAGATCTAAGTGGTTCCAAACTCCAATAGTTCCATTTACTCTATCTGAATTTTGTTTGTCCCCGAAGTGTTGAGAATTGAGACTTAGGCATGCATAACGAGCATAATAGTTCTAGTAAATCTAGTATCAATCTGCAAAACCACAACAGTCCAGCAGTTGCACTCAGTATTTGGTAGTTGGATCACTTCCAAATCTAGAAGAATTGATTGATGCACTTAACTGTTTATTCTTGAAGTTGTACTGCATGGGTATCTGCAAAGTAGTTTTCAATTAGTTGACGTACAGTGTGGAGGGTTCTAGCATGATTTATTTCATTTTTTTCCTGCATGGTCAACTCGTTTATTAGTTTCAACAAAACTCGTCTTTTATGATTGCAGACGACTGCTTTAAAAAGTGGTGCCTTACGCCATGATATTCATTATTGGCTCGGCAAAGATACTAGTCAGGTGAGTTCTTGTTTAAATGGTATTCACCTTAATAACTATGTAAAAACAGTTTCCGGTTGACTATTAAACTGCTGTTGCATATAGGATGAAGCTGGCACTGCAGCCATCAAGACTGTTGAGCTGGATGCGGCTCTTGGAGGGCGTGCTGTTCAGTACCGTGAAGTGCAAGGCCATGAAACTGAGAAGTTCCTTTCTTATTTCAAACCATGTATCATGCCACAAGAAGGTGGAGTTGCATCTGGGTTCAAGCATGCTGAAGCTGGAGAGCACATGACACGCTTGTATGTTTGCAAAGGGAAGCACGTTGTTCACGTGAAAGAGGCAAGTCTACTGTTGGTTACACTCCTAGTGATGATGGAGTATCAACTCGTATAGTTTTACCTGCTTATCTCTAAGCTTTCATGTGTGAAGGACAGGTCCCTTTTGCTCGGTCTTCACTCAATCACGATGATATCTTTATCCTTGATACCAAGTCAAAGATATTCCAGTTCAATGGTTCCAACTCATCTATTCAAGAAAGGGCTAAAGCACTAGAAGTAGTCCAGTACATCAAGGATACTTATCATGATGGAAAATGTGAAATAGCTGCAATTGGTAAGTGGAGACTGTTCATCATTTGATTTTTCTTTTTGTTGGACTGCCATAATGGTCACATTATGTTGAGAGTCTGTTTGGCTTTTCGTTTGATGTAGAGGATGGGAAATTGATGGCTGATGCTGAAACTGGAGAATTTTGGGGTTTTTTTGGTGGCTTTGCTCCACTTCCAAGGAAAACTGCAAATGACGAGGCTAAAAGTACTGATGTTCCTACCAGGCTGTTTCGGTATATTCTCTTAGCATTCTATATTTGCCTTGATCATTATATCAATGTTTCTCTTTACACAAAGCTGATAATTGTCCTTACATATGTCAGTAGACTGTAGGATTATGTGATTTTATGAATAGTATTTGCGTCTCAAGTTGTGAATAAAAACAGAAGAAAGAGCTGAAAGAATATCATGTTTTTCTTTTTCTTTGCAACGATGTTGTCTCCGTTGCAAATTGCTTAGGTTCACACAACAGGCATGACCTAAAGCTTGGTAGCTAGAGGTAGCTTTGTGTATAGCACATGATTAGAATATGTTTCTTTTATGGGCTTCTTCTTTTACTACATCAACAACTGTTAAATTGGAAACTGCTGTGCCAAAGTTCTGGAGTTGGAGCATCATATATCTTGCACTAATATTTCGTGCTATCGTCTCCTCACAAATATGACTCGAAAAGCTGTCTTGTATTCGTGACATTTTATCTCATGGAAAAATGTAAAGGACGAGGAGAAAACGAGAATGCTAGACTAGCAGCTTTTGGTATTCTTAGGTGAGAAGTACCCACCACGTCACCCCTGTTGACGGCCTTGCCATCCAAGCAAAAGATGGGACCATGTACAGACATTGCTTGTGCTTGGGCAGATTTGCAGCTGGGCCCAGTTTTTGTTGCAGTTGGTGGCAAGCCCCCATTGGTCATCCCCATGGATGACGTGGTGGGGACTCCCAAAGCAAGTTCTTAGAGTCTGTCAGAATTCTCCACCAGCTTAATGTGGCAATTTGCAATACCCAAACTGGGATTTAATGTTTTTCTCTGAAGTTAGAGAAGGTAAACAGTGAGACATCTCATAAAAATTTAAGAGCTTGATTGCTGAATATATTTTTTCAGGATGGAAGTAGCAAAATTTGTAGCGCTCGACTAAAAGTGCAAATCAGTATGATGTTAGCGTAGTCAGGAGCTCTGTTCTGGAAGTTGCTCAAATGGATACTTGACGAACAATGCTAATCAAAATGACCTTGTGGAAGGTAGTGCCTCTAGAGAGTATAAGAAATAGTAGGTTTTGGTAAAACATCATACCAACAGTTCATGGAGTTTGGAGAGCGGAGGAGAGGAGAATGGAAAGCAGAGAGAGGGAAGAGAGCGAGATAGTGTAGTCCCCTAGTCATGAAATTTTAGAAATTCTTGGTGTAGAAATCTATTAAAGAATGACCCCATGGGATTATTTATAGTAGAAGCAAAATGTGATGCCTAGTTGGATGTGCTATTAAAGCTAATGGAAGGTGGACACATGCTACTTATTTTACCTTTTTGATAGAGGGCACATGTTTCATACTATGCAGTCCAAGAGGGCAGTAAGTGGAGGCCCAAAGAATGCATTGTTTTTTGGTTTTTGAAAGAGGGGAGGAGGGGGGGGGGGGGGGGATTTGGTTTTAGCTTTAAGGCGGCATTTGGATGTTCAAAATTTCCTGACAACGGCCCAAGTTATGGTATCGTATTCCAAATGGAATTGAACCGTTTTGTAAGATTTTGAATTGATTTCTTGCTTATATGGTTGTCAGTGCTGTTTTAATCTTTGGAGATCATTGTCTGCTGATGGTCTGCAGTACTAATTTTGCACATGTTGAAATGCCTCCCGGAAATCAGCTCCTTTACAGCCTTTTAGCCTATAAACTAATGTACTAGCTTTCTTTCAGGCATTGTAATATATTAAACAATTAGGTTGTCCCTTTAATGTCTGATTCATCTTCTCTCGAGTGTGATGCTCAAGAACCCTTGGCCCTAGGTACACTGCCTAGGTTTTTCTCTTAGGTGCGATGCGCCGATGCCTAAGAACCCTTGATGTGATGCGTAGGTTGTTTTCCTATTCTCTTTTTGTTCGTTCTGATTTCTACACCTTAAGTGTCCAACCAAAACAGCTATGAAACTTTAATCCAAAGAGCCCTCAAACATCACCTTTCCTTACCCTTTCAATCATGAAGCCCTACGCTCTACACAATCTTGACCCGCAGCACCCTTCCTTCCCGCTGCGTCCTGCATCACATTCTCTTGCTGATTTTCTCCTCAAGACTCATATAGCTAGCTAGCACTTCCTACAGCTGGTAGGAACATGCAAAGCATGCCTGTTACCTATGCTTGAGGTACCAGGCCTACTCACTGGGAATTAAGAAGCGCAGCACACACGATCTATGATAGCCTTCTTCATTCCGGAGGCTGCTTTAAACATTCTTGAACTGGGGATAATCTGTGAGAGCGCAACAGAATATAATCAGACATGGAGAACTTACGATTATTTGCTGATGCGTTGCTATTTTGCTAGGAAAGTTGGGCTGTGGTATTTGCCCAGGTCGGGATTTCTTGGGTTATGCCGAGGTCTGTGGTGGATCTTTTGCAGTGTTGGTCACCTTATAAGAGGAAGTGGAAAAAAACTAAGCATCAAATTGCGCCACCTGACCACCTCTGTGTAGCTTTTAGTCTCTCTGAAAGGAAAGGGCAATGGGCATTCAAGGCGGTGGAGACACCCGTGGCTAAGCTCTTCGTGTTGGGTGTCCTATGTTTTTAGGCTCTTCTGATAGATTTTTTGGATTTCTTGGGAGCATTCGAGTCTTGTATAGCTTTTTAGGTGTATACATTTAGGGTACATAATTCTTGGCACTCTTTTATAAACAATCCCCCTTTTTTATCAAAAGAAAAATGTTAGAATCCTCATCTCTTACTGTCCAAGGACTCCCTTGGCGTAGAGCTAAGTAGCGCCTCTCCTAGAAGCCCCTGGGTGATTTGCTACAGTGCTTTGGGCAGAGGAGCTTTCTAAGGTACGTAGATGGGGCCTAAATGATGGACTCTGCCAAAACTAAGAAATGTGTTTTCTACAGGTGTCGATCAGCCGGACTACCCATCTATGTACCTTTTGACCTGTGATTGTGCTGGTGAATTTGAATCTTTTATTTCCAACTTCTGAACAAATTGTGTTTTCTGTTTAAGCGTTGAGAAGGGGCAGGCAGAACCTATTGAAGCGGATTCCTTGACAAGGGAATTGCTAGATACTAATAGATGCTATGTTCTGGACTGTGGAGCAGAAGTGTATGTGTGGATGGGCCGAAATACTTCGCTTGATGAAAGAAAAAGTGGGAGTGGAGCTGCTGAAGTACTTCCTCGGCCTTTTTATTTTGTTAAAATTCTTAATTTGGATGTATTTCCTCTTCAGCCATCTAATGTTTGCTAATGTCACTGTTAAGGAATTAGTTCGTGGTCTTGATCGCCCAAAATATCACATAATACGCGTAATTGAGGGATTTGAAACGGTGCCCTTCCGATCAAAATTTGATTCGTGGCCTCAGTCAGCAGATGTAGCTGTATCTGAGGATGGTAGAGGCAAGGTTGCTGGTCAGTAATTCTTATGTTTTGCATTGCGCTTCTCTGAAAACTAGTAGTTGTAATTTATTTTCTTATAATCCTGAAAATTCTAACATTAGTTTTAATGAGATTCTTTGTCAACTCTCATATTAGTTCTTTCCATTGTTCCTTGCTGCTGTTTACGATTCTTATCATTCTTTTGTAGCTCTTCTGAAACGCCAAGGGATTAATGTGAAGGGTCTGCTGAAAGCTGCTCCGGCAAAGGAAGAACCCCAACCATATATTGACTGCACAGGAAATCTGCAGGTTTTAGAATGTCTATATTGTTCTAGCATAAAGGACTGTAATTAATAAATATATGTTAGAGGATGAGCATCACTTTTTCCTTTTTCCTTTTCCCTTGTTCTCCTGATTGTAAGTTAAAACTAGTTAAGGGAAAGGCAATCCTTGAGGATGTGAAGATCTTTCAAAAAAGATTAGGTTAACTTTTTCTTGGAAGGAGCAGTCACCACCCTCTTTTAGAGTTTCTATAATTGGAAGTGAAAATGGTATGAGGCGAGTGTTATGTAAGTAGAAATGTGGATTTACAAGTTAGATAGGCACCTTAATGAACCTCTAGTAAATGAGATCCATATTTCAGTAGATTTTGTAGGAGGGCATTTGAGATTTTGGTAATGTAAAGCATGTTAATCATTTCCTTTTCCATTCTTCCGTAGGTTTGGCGAGTGAATGGCCAAGAGAAGACTCTTCTTCCACCTTCTGACCAATCAAAGTTTTTTAGTGGAGATTGCTATATCTTTCAGTATTCTTATCCTGGAGAAGACAAGGAGGAATACCTTGTCGGGTCATGGTTTGGAAAGCTAAGTGTTCAGGTGATTAATCTTTTCTTCTTTTGGCTTTTGTCTGCACGGTTGTGTAGCACACATGCGTCAACGTTAAACTAGTTATGGAGATATAAAAGAGTCATTTACAAATGTAAAATTGCTAATATAAAGATGAGCTTCACCATCTGATCTAACTAGTTTCGAAATATGATAATGGTGTTATGTTTGTGATGTCCGCGATCTTCCAGAACTTTTTCTCTTTTGGCCTGTATGGCTATTCTATGCTTTTTGAACTGTAAAAGTACTGGTGCTGTCAAAATATGAAGCTTTGTTAAGAAGAAAGCACTATCAGCGTTAATAGGGACACAGCTATACTCCATAAGAGTACAAACCAAACAACTGTAACGTCCTTACAACAGATACCTCCAGGTCAGAATGCATAAAGAGACATTTCAGTGATCAAGTTTAGAATTTTGCATAAGGTCCTTTAATATACAACTCTGTAGATGGGTCATCTAAGCTACGAGTGACAGCAGATTGAAAGTGAAACGGCAGAAGATTTACAATTCCACAGAGAGGCTGATTTGAGTTTGTAACTAAAAAAGTAAGCCCCAAGCTGTAAGATACTCAAAAAATTTCATCAAGTATCTCCTTGCCCCATGACAAAATGCAGGCATCACAATGATAAGATATTAAAATGAAATTAAGGTAAACATGAAAGTATCAAACCCATTATGTTTGCCCGTTTGGCTAAGTAATCCCCGGGGAATAGGAAATGTTTGTGTTTGTGAATAGGGAACAGCACCATCCACAAATTTTAGATGCATTCTCACTTATTTATCTTGTCCACACCCCTCTTTCTGCGCATGTCCTCACCCTAACATGCTCATGTTGACACCCTCATAAATTTGTATTTCAACTCTTGATAAAAATTCTAAAAACTGCTAATTACGTTGAACTAATCATATATTATAGGAGGATAGAGATTCAGCTACTTCACAGGCAAGCAAGATGGTTGAGTCACTAAAATTTTTGCCTGCACAGGTTATTCACCTTCCCTTCTGATTTGGATGGCTGGTATGCTGTTGATTGATTAGTTTCTGTATGTGTCCGGACTAATTTTTTGGTACATTTGGATTTTTTAGGCTCGCATTTATGAAGGAAATGAGCCTATCCAGTTCTTTTCAATTTTCCAGAGCTTCATTGTTTTTAAGGTTTGGTAGGATTGTAGATCCTATAAAAGTAGCTTTCATTTTTTATCCTTTGTTGGTTCATCTATGGTTTGTTTCCATTTGTTTCAAAACTTTGATTTTTCTAAAAAATCATCAGGGTGGTCATAGTGATGGGTACAAGAGATATGTAGCTGAGAAAGAACTTCCAGATGAGACTTATACGGAGGAGGGCATCGCATTATTTCGCATTCAGGGTTCTGGACCAGAAAACATGCAAGCAATTCAAGTTGAACCCGTAAGTAGTAGAGCTTGTAATCTCGATGAAAAGGGTGTCTTCTATTCTTCAGTTTGTAACATGATTGCAGGTCAAGTATATAAGCCTAGTCTCTCTCTCTCTCTCTCTGCACACTTGCTGATTGTGTTGCAAGGATAGCTCTAAAAAGAGCATTGTAATATATTTACTTACCTATGTACTTGTGTAGTTAACAGCAGGAGACGACTTATAGATTTGTTAACAGCAGCAGTCAGCCGTATGATAAGCGTTGTCCAAGTAAATTGTAAAGTACAAATAGATGATGTCTGGTATAATAGAATGGTGGTTAACAAAGCTCTGCTCAAATGATTTTTGCCTCAATTGGTATTGAACTTGTGCATTTTCACTGTCTTTTGATGACCTTATTGCTTGTCTACTGTCGAAATTTACTTATTCTTGCTCTCTTTATATTCTTTTAAGGTGCTTTAATTTGCATTGATCTGACGAGATGCTTTTTTTGTTCTTAATCTATCAGGTGGCATCATCATTGAATTCCTCCTATTGTTATATATTACACAGTGGCTCCTCCATCTTTACCTGGTTCGGAAATCTTACTACCTCAGAGGACCAGGAACTTGTTGAGAGGCAGTTGGATCTGATAAAGGTCTGATAGTGCATATGGATGTTAGTAACATGTATCAGTCCCATACAGGCTACGTTTTAGTTGGTAGTTATGTTTTTGTCAACATGTATTCTTTGGTAACTATGTAAAGGGAAAGTGATTACTGGATTTGTTCATGTTATTAATTATCTCTCACTGGTGTTCGTAAACCACTAAAAATCAAGTTGGCCTATTCCTTTGCCCCTCAATTCTTTGTTAGTCCAAGTATTGCTGCACTCCCCTCTGTATCCTTGTTATTTACTTTTCAAATTGTACTTGCAGCCAAATATGCAGTCCAAACCACAAAAAGAAGGAACTGAATCTGAACAATTTTGGGATTTCTTAGGCGGAAAATCTGAGTATCCAAGCCAGAAGATTGGAAGGGATGCTGAAAGTGATCCTCATTTATTCTCAAGCACTTTCTCAAAAGGTTAGAAGCACTATGTTCTGTGACTGGGTAATTTTTCCTGTATTTTAAGTTTTAATATCTGATCCCTTTTTTGTGTCAACATAACTGACTACTGCTGGATTCTTGCTTCTCTTCAGGAGATCTGAAGGTGAGTATCTTAGTCAATGTGCTTGTTCTAGTCCAGTAGGAATATGAAGCAAGCACTTGATCGTTTTTGTACCTTCCTACTTTCCTGGGTATAAAGAAAAAAGAAAAAGCTTGCTTTCAATGTGGCATTTAGGTAGAACTTACCATGTCTCACTTATTTACATGAGCTTAATACATGCTATTTACTTAGGGTCTATTTGACAAAGCCGTAGTTTTTAGTTTTGGTTTTCTAAAAAATAAAAACAAAAACTATTTGTGGTTTTTATTTTGGACAAAAACTCATAGGTGTTTGATAGATCATTTTCAGTTTTCACTTTTTTTCTCTCTTTTCTTTTTTCTTCTTTCCTTTTTTTTTCTTTGTTTGAAACATCCCTACTCCCCATCCCAACACACAGATCACCACCACCCATTGCCACGGTAATATTTGAATATAACCATCTGTTGAAGGAACAATGTGGGAAATCATGTACTTCTGTTGCTTAAAGCTATATTTGGCAATTGTTTTGCGATTACATCTGTGCTCACGGCATTTTGATTAAGGGTTCAGGTGACAGAAATATACAACTTCAGCCAGGATGATTTGATGACAGAAGACGTATTAATCCTGGATTGTCACTCAGACGTCTTTGTTTGGGTGGGGCAGCAGGTTGATTCCAAAAATAAATTGAACGCTTTGACTATCGGGGAGGTATGCCTTGAGCTTTGCCTAAAGAAAAATCACTGTTGTCCAGAGTTTAGTCTTTTGCGATGCCGTATTTGAAAATGAGTTAAAACCCATGAGAAGTTCAGACCTGTGTACTGTAATTAGCATTTTTTGAGTCTCTGATGTCAGTACACAAATAGCCACTCTCACAGAGGTGGGTGTAAGGTTGTGTACATTCTTCTTGAGTGCACGCAAGGGTGGGAGCCTGTGCACGGAATCGCCTTAATCTGGTGACTGATTGCATTTTTACTTTCTTGTTTCGAACAGAAATTTCTTGAACGTGACTTTCTACTTGAGAAATTATCTCATCAAGCTCCAGTATATGTTGTAATGGAAGGGAGTGAGCCTCCATTCTTCACACGTTTCTTCACTTGGGACTCCGCAAAATCTGTCGTAAGTGATATCCTTATATTACTGTATCCAAACCAATCGATTCCTAATGTTATACTCTGATGCTTACTCATGGTTACAGATGCATGGGAACTCATTTCAAAGGAAACTTGCTATAGTTAAAAATGGGGGGACTCCAACTCTTGATGTGAGTTCTATTAATTATTGCTTTGTTTGTTATTGATCTATGCTTTTCGTTTTTCTCCCTTGCATGAGGTCATTATTCAGTGTGACAATTTTCAGCATGCACCTTTCTATTAATTTGATTGCATTAATCATGTACTACCTATTCTTTTGCTGTAAGGAGCAATCAAGGGATTGGTCTTTAAATTCATTGTGGCTTTTTACCCGATAATTTTTCACATAGCATGCCTGAACTGTCTTTTATTTAGAATTGTATCTTGTGTGTTCCAAATTGGTTAGGGTACTCCTGTTGTGTTTATTCTGCTAATATTTTCTCCAAGGGTAATAAAAAAAGGGAAACATGTCACCCATGAAGCATGCATGGACACTTCAAATAGGGAACAATTTAAGTAGCTGCACCCTCCCGATCCTGACACTGACGGGGTTACAGTTGTGTATTTACTAATGTTCTGACATGTGTTTGACATTGAGGCACATATCTGATATGGAGAGAGTACAACAAAACTTTCTCCAAACCGCGATCTCATAGTCATGCTTAAAAAATGAAGGTAAAAAGGGTAGTTTTTGACCATGGAGAAAGAGGGAGGGAAGGAGACACTCTCGCCCTTTGATGTTTTGACGAGACAATAATTGGATTGTAGTATGGGAGGAGAAGAAAGTAAACAAAGAGGATGTTGATGCAGAATCTCTTTGCTTCCATGTCCTGGGACAAGCATCTCTCTTGGAACGCCATATAATTTGTGACAGACAGAATTGTTCAAAAAGGCTTAAGCATCGATTCCAGTTAGTGCTGCCACCCAAAGCGACGTTCCATGATGCTGCCCCAAAGAAGATGGGGGTGATTTTGCTCGCAAATGTGTTTATTCTTTGTTCTTTTTTTAGTCTGGAATATATGGTGAGTTTACTCGTTAACCAAAAAAAGTTTTCCATTCATGTTCAGTGACAAGTCTCATTTGATATCAGAAGAATGAACAGGCTTTCCGTGTTATACAGACCAGACACTACATATCATGTATGGTGTGGGGCATATTATCATTTGCTAGTGAATTTGTAGCCATCTGCCCATCTCATGAGATTATGGGGTAAGATGAAATCATTCTTCTGATGATTTCTGGGCTTTTAGTCACTCCCTGTTTGCCAATCTTGTTCTCGATGATGTCGTACGAGAGATTAAGGTTGTATTTACCCTGATTTCTGGAAAGTCTTATTGTGGACTTATGATTCTCAGTATGATACTTTTTAGATCTTCTGATATTTATACACATCAACTTTCTGCTGAGTTCAGTTACTTACATTTGATTCCACGACCGTGTTGATCTGATTTGCCACCAGAGCATTCAAATAAGAAACTTGTACAAAAAAGCTCTCCACATTCATGTATGAATTAGCCCTCCTCTTCTGCTTAGTTAATGGTTTTCTGATTATATATTGCATGATTAGAAACCCAAAAGGAGAACTCCTGTATCATACGGAGGAAGGTCCACTTTGCCAGAAAAATCGCAACGTTCCAGAAGTGTCTCTTTCAGCCCCGACCGCGTTCGTGTGAGGGGCAGGTCTCCAGCCTTCAATGCACTTGCAGCTACTTTTGAGAACGCAAATGCAAGGAATTTGTCAACTCCTCCGCCAGTTGTAAGAAAGCTTTATCCTAAATCTGTAACCCCTGATTCAGCAAAATTAGCCTCCAAACCCACAGCTTTAGCAGCACTTACCTCATCATTTGAACAACCGCGACGAGAAACTCTGATACCGCGTTCTGTTAAAGGTAAAAAAAGAAAAATCACTAGAGTATCTGGAAATCAGCTTAGGTTGGTATCTTGCACTGAACTTGCGAAGTCTTATCCTGCGTGGTGTAGTGAGCCCTGAGACGCCAAAACCAAAACCAGAGGTCAACAACAAGGAGAACTCGATGAGTAGCAGAATAGAAGCCCTTACCATAGAGGAAGATGTGAAAGAGGGTGAAGCGGAAGATGAGGAAGGACTCCCAATATACCCATACGAACGGCTCAAAACATCATCCACCGATCCTGTTACAGAGATTGATGTAACCAAGCGAGAGGTATGCTTTCTGAACGGCTGAATTACCTTAATGAGTTAACATTGCTTGCTGTGTTTGATATCTGGAATATTAAGTGCAGACTTATCTGTCATCGGGAGAGTTCAGGGAGAAATTTGGGATGCCAAAGGATGCTTTTCATAAGTTGCCCAAATGGAAACAAAATAAGCTGAAAATGGCCCTTCAGTTGTTCTGAGAGTCCTCTTGAATTAACTTCTTGTTTCACCTTCCTCCAGCTTGGGTCGCAGACAAAGGAAAGCATGCTTGTAAATTTGTATGCTTTCACCCTCACAATATTACATCTGTTGCAATTGCTTTACTGGAACTTGCAACTCATCCTGATTCCTGCTTTCTATATTCTGCACACAGGGAGTCGATTTCTCAAGTGTTAGAGGGACAGCATCAGTGCATTTTTAGCTGCTTCTGATCCCGAGAAGCTTGTTTTATGGTTTGAGGGAAAATGCTGGAGATGATTCCAATTTCGTCTACCATCTGATGGTCTTGATACTGTCTTTTCCCCCATCATTTCTTGATTTGGCTGCTTGGTATTCTTTATTGTCACAGGTTTGTTGTGAGCTTGCATTTTTGTTCGTGTTTTCCGCTTCTTCAATTGATTTCAACAGAGCACTAGAGGTTTGCAGATGCAGAGTTTTGAAGTTGTATTCTACTGCGAGGATGAGAAGTGTGTACAGCAGAGTATAAACCAGTCGAACATTTATTGTTTTGACACGAGCTGTGTTGTTTTTTTCAGATATTTTCCTCCCTCCCGCACGTGTCGCGGTGTGTACATGTGTGCGCAATTGCGCAAGCCCTTTTTTTTTTTTTTTGGGGTAGAAGCATATGATTCAAGTAAAAATAAAAAAGAAAAAGATTATATTATTAAAAATCAAGTAATTCATGAATCATTTAATCAACCTTGATCTACAAATTGGGCAAACAATTCACTGATAGAAAAGAAAAAAAAGTCTGATTGATAGAACAAATATAGTCAAAAATAAAATGGAAAGAATTAAGAATGAGAAAAACAAAGTAACTCCATAAAATTAATAGTAGTGCTAACAAAACAAGTTATAGTGTAGAATAAAAAAAAATATTTGGCCAATATTCAAAAGCAAAAATACTCCATTAATCGGTAAATTATATAATTTTTTAAGAGAATGACATGACAATAAAGGTTACAAAGTTCTTCAAGCTGTTTTAGGACATCAAGTCAAGACATATTGCGACTATGCAATAGATGAACAAGACTGCATAGGTCTAATTATTGAAGGATACTTAATAGGTCTTAGATTACAATCAAACTAAAGAAGAACGTATATAACATTTCAGCTTAATATGTAGTAACTTGTAAAAAAATAGGTATTTATAAGTAACATCAGTAATTTGGTGGGTCCACTTAGAAAGATACTTAATTTTTTGTTTCCCTACAGTTTGCAACCAAAATTGTATGAATCACCACCCAATGATGGAGTTGACGACTTCAACTCAAGGTAGATGAGGACTCATAGGTTAACATCCGACCAAAGGTTTAATAGCTGGTCAGAACTGAAATTCCGACCAGAAGCTTGATGATTCGGCCAGAAACTCTCTGGATAAACTCTTGATCATGTGCAGATATACTCGATGGGGCTAGATCAAATCATGGCTAAATGGGGAACTGTAAGAAGCTTATTATAGCAGGAATGCTGAAACAAAGAAAGGAGAGAGAGAGAGAGAGAGAGAGAGAGAGAACCCCCTATCCCTGCCTGCCGGCGAGCACTGTAATTTGTTTGAAACATACACTTTAAACAGCCTCCTATACATTACTTTCATTTGCACGTTACACCGAAGAACTCGTAAGATAAATCAGTCAGTAGTATAGCTCCTAGTATAGTTCCGTGTGCCCAGTATAAGGATATGGTAAGGATGCTGATTGTGATGCCACTGCCTTTTGATGTCGGCTGCTTTCAACATCCAATGCAACATGGAGTGATTCTCAATTATAAAAGACTTTTCGATTGGTTTTTTACTATGTTTTGGTCATTCTGCTTCAGCCTTCTTGTGTTTACATGTGGTAGGGTGGTTGTAAAGGTGGCAAATAATAAGATCCAAGGCAAAGAAAAGTGCAGGGAACATTATTCATAAAGTACAGGGGTCTGTTAAGAACTTATTTTTGTGCATGTGGGATGCATCAATGAAAGACAGTTACCGAAAGGGTAGCTATAACAGGAGTAGTTGGAGCCAAACTACTCCTTTTATAGCACTTCACATTTCCTTCCGACTTTTCGGGATCTAAACAAAGCCTTGGACTACTTGGCCAGATTTTTCAGTATCAAGTTAGCTTTTTTTGTTTTTCGGTACGATGAGAATGACATTCATATAAAGTTTCGAACACAGTTGGCCTTTTGATTCCATAATATTACATATTATTTAAAATAGACCATGACATATGTTCATGACTCGTTACACAATATAACAGGAGCACCCACGTATTAAATAGCAAACGATAACCAAATAGATAACTATATCTACAGAGGTACAAAAAGCCAGTGACAACGATGCAATAATGCACCCAGTCTTGATATATATTCGGGCATGACATGCAAAAGCAGCCAAAGAATGGGCCGGTAGGGCCCGGGTCCAGTGGGCCTAAGTGGAAGCCCGGGCCATTCAGGCTTAGGTCCAAGAAAAGCGGGCTGGGCCCAAGACTGGGATATCGAGGCCCTGTCCAAGCCCAAGCCCTAGGCCCTAACTTTAGGGGCGGCCTAGGCCCTTTTTTTTATTTTTAATTTCTTGTTTTGTATTCCGAAATTATTAACCTATGAAATAAATTTTTTGATAAGCCTTCATTCTTTTATCCGGGCTTGGGACCGGTTACTTGTAAACAAGCAGGCGAAATTACCTATTTTTTTTAAATATCATTTTTCAAAAAAGTAAGGAAATGTATATCTATTTTTTTTTATATATATAGAACAAAGGAGAAACGGTGCCGCTTTGGTGCCTCCATGTCTGGAATGTGAATCAGGAACTTAAGAAGCTAATGAGACCAAAAGTTCAGGAGCATATTGCATTACAGTGGTCCATCAGCCCAAGAATGCATCCCAATGAAATAGAGATGTCAAATGGGCCGGGCGGCCCTCGGGCTGGCCCGGCACGGCCCGTTTTTGGCCCGGGCTGGCCCGGCCCGTTTTTGGGCCCGGACTGGCCCTAACCCCTAGGGCTTGGGCCAGGCCGAATTTTTTGAGAAACAGGCCCGGGCCCGGCCCGGCCCTAAAACGGCCCCTTTTTGGCCCGGCCCTAACATGGCCCGGCCCGGCCCCCTTTTGGCCCTATTTCTGGCCCTTTTTTGGCCCTACACACATGCCCTCTTTTGGCCCAATATTATTATATACACACACATTATTATATATAATTGTGCGTGTCCAACGATGATCGAATGAGTATTAAATCTTAACATTAATTATGATGATCGTTCTTCTTTGTTGCAATAATCAAATGCCATGCAAACATTTGCGAAAATTTAAATAGCTACTGTATTAAGCAATTCGATAGATGTAATTGTCATTTTCTATTTACCAAACTTTCGAAAAATGCTACTTCTAAATTATAATGTTAGTAGGCCAAAAAAGACTTGTCAATATTACACCAAATTAACATGTATCAATCTCAACCAATTAATTTGATGTATTCTTGTTGGCCATCGACACAAATAAATAACAAGAAGTTGGGAAACAAAAAAAAAATTTGGGCCTGGGCCCGACCCAAGCCCGGCCCTAGATATTGGGCCTAGGGCCAGGGCCTGGACTGGGCCTAGGTTTCCCTTCGGCAGGCCCGGCCCGGCCCGGCCCGGTTGGCAGCCCCACTGGCCCGGCCCCGGCCCGGCCCCACAGCAGGCCCGATGGGCTTGGGCTGGGCCGGCCCAAGCCCGGCCCTTTGACATCTCTACAATGAAAGGAACAATAGAAAATAAAATCTCAAGCTCCACAAACCAAGATTCTAAAAGTTCTCCACACTAGACTATTCATACGTTCTTCCTTGTCACTCTAAACAATTGGATCATGGTAGAAATACACAATATTTGGGCTTGCTGTACCATCAAGCACACAATGGTTACAACAACAGATGTAGAAGACCAATAAGTTGTAATGGGATAATCCGTTAATTTATCTGTATATACTTCTCCAAATCAACATCAAGATCTTCTTTATCTATCTTCTCACCCTGGCCTCTTCCACGGCCCCTTCCAAATCCACGACCTTTGCTGCCACCACGTGACCTTCCATATCCACCTCCCATCCCTTGTCTACTGTTCCAAAATTAATAATTAAAAGAAAAAAGAAAGTGAGACATCAATTCAAAAGCATAACGCAATGAGACAAAATCTGAAAATTTAAAACAAGTGGGGCATGGCCAGATTTAGGGCCAGAACCGGCTCGGGCCAGCCTTAAAAAAATGGGCCGGTTTTGAGCCAACCCGTTTTTTAGGGCTTAACCCGGGCCTTTTTAGGGTTGGGCAGGGCCGGATAAAATTCTCAAAAAATCAAGCCTGGCCCTAGCCCAAGGCCCTATGGGTTAGGGCCGACACTGTTCATCCATAGGGCCGGGCTAGCCCGGGCCAATTTAGGGCCGAGTCAGGCCGCTCGGCCAGCGGCCCAGCCCTTTTGACATCTCTAAAGCCATATATGATGGGTGTTACTGTATCCGAGATATCATCACGCCCCGACATTCGAGAGAGCAAAAAAGAAGAGTTAGTATGTATACTTATGGTGTTAGCCCTATGGTCATTTAACATATGATTATGTTCGATTTTGATGATAACCAACATTGACGTTTATGTTGTCTAATATGCATTGAGCTCAACCGTTAGGTACAATCTCATATGCAACGGAAAATTAGGCGAGCAAATATCGACCAAAGATACTTAACAAAATGCTTCAAAGATGGAATACTTCAATTCAATTGTGAACATTTTTATTCCTTTGTGTTGTAACTAGACATAGAGAGTTGATCGTATCGATTATTGTGACCTAAAATTTTTTCTTAGGTTTCCTTTACATGCATAAAATTTTTATACTTTGAAAAATAGGGAAAACTACATTTTCAAGAATACAGTCGACTGTAAATTTAGACTGTAGCTCATTACAGTTGACTACATTAGAATACAGTCGACTACAATGTTAGGCAGTAGGTTATTACATTCAACTGCATTGGAATACACTCGGTTGCATAAGGGAAATTTAAATTTCCAACTGCTACTTTTGGAATACACTCAACTGCAATGTGCAACATAGTCGACCTATTTTACCGTTTTAGCATATTTAATGCCCTACCTACTTTCAAATGGCTATATTTATTCCCACGCCTTTATAAACTGATTTTGGACATAAGATTTGATTCATCCATTGCATTCAAAGCCTTTTTATCTTGCAATTACTCAAAGCTTAAAGCAATTCTTCAATCTTTCTTAGTCTTCATTGTTTTCTCATCCAATTTAAGAGAGTTCGTTGTGAGCTTAGATTTGAGAGATATACAATTTCATAAGTTATCGATACACTCATCTCTATTATTTTAGAGCTTAAACTTGTACTCATTAACTTCTTGAGAGTTAATCCTTGTACACAACATTTATTTTAAGTTTCTTGTATCAAAGCTTGGGGTTGTCAAGCTCTGAAGCTTTGGGATTGTCAAAACTTGTTCTTGATGTGGGAATAGCATCAAGAGATTGTAGGAGGTTCGGTCTTGACCCATAAGGAAGACCATCCTAGTGGATTTTAGGGCCTCTTAAGGGACTTCCTTGAAGGGGTGGACGTAGGCTTGAGGGTAATTCGAGTCGAACCATCTAAATCTCAATTGTCAAGTATCTTTAAACCTTATCACTATACATTATTGCCTTATACTTGTTTTGAGACTGGTTAGCTTGCA
Source organism: Escallonia rubra (assembly GCA_033065855.1). Lineage (NCBI taxonomy): Eukaryota > Viridiplantae > Streptophyta > Magnoliopsida > Escalloniales > Escalloniaceae > Escallonia > Escallonia rubra. The sequence continues at coordinate 226,695 of JAVXUO010002663.1, read as the reverse complement.
TATTTGAGATATTGTGTTTGAGGTTTGATGTTTAAGTTATCTAAGTCTTCATCCTAGTTTTTCAAAGTTGGTTGTGATTAATTCGTAATCTTTTAAAGTAGTCGTAAAACGTTATTCACCCCTGAGGGTTATTTTGTTGGTTTCAAGTGGTATTATAACCTCGGCTCTTGATATATTGGGTTACGCTAAGAGAGTTAATCGATCATGACTTATGTTGGGAGAATGAATGGTAATTCTACCAATAGGCCTCCATTGTTTAGTGGGACCAACTATAGTATGTAGAGAGTTAAGACGAAAATCTATCCAGAATCACAAGAGTATGAGATGTGGGATAATATAAGATGGCCCATTCATTCCCACAAAGGTGGTTGACAAGTTCAAAGAGCCTAAATCCAAATCGGAGTATAGTGATCATGATAAGAAAAATGACATGTATGAATGCCAAAGCAAAAAATTGCCTAATAAACCACGGGAAGGGCTTATTTAAGGGACGGAGTAGAAGAATGAAGGGGATTCTTGAGTCTTTTATTTTTTTTATTTTAAATCTTCTGACAATTCTAATCCCACCAAAATTTTTAGGAATTTTTGTGCTTTGGACTCAATAGAGTCATTATGTGTAGTTCTGCTAAGAGTAATTGTGATACTCTACAAGTTACTCATGAAGGAACTTCCCTTCTAAGAGATTATAAAATGAATTTATTTTTTATACATTATGAATTATTTCAAATGCTTCCAAATGAATCCGTTACGGACATGAATACTTGTTTTAATAACATTGTGAATCCTTTGAAGCAATTAGGTAAGTAATTTACAATGGTGATCTTGTAAGAAAAGTGATTAGGTTTTTGCCAAGAGCTTGAGGTGCAAAAATGACCGCCATCCAAGAATCGAAAAATCTTAACACCTTTCCACTTGATGAATTAATATGCTCCTTAATAGCGTATGAAATACAACTCAAATCATTTGATCAAGAGGACATCAAGAAAAAGCCTACCTCAATTGCTCTTAAAGCTTCATCCTCAAACAATGAGCCAAGTAATGATGAAGAGGCGTTTGACAGAGAATGTTGCAATGATTGCAAAGAACTTCAAGAAGTTCTCAAGGTTTAGAAGGAATGGTGGAAGAAGACAAAAAAAATGATAGTAACGAAGAAAAGCTTTGCTATAATTGGCACAAGCTGGGACACATGAAGGTGCATTGTCTCATATACAAGAAGGAGAAGAAGGAAATAAAATATGTATGTGATAGAGTTAAAAGAAGACAATTTGCTAAGAAAGAGAACAAGGAGAAGGAAAGAGCATTAAATGTTGAGCATGCTGGAACATGGAGTGACTTCGAATCAAGTGATGAAGAAAATGAGAAAGAGTGAGCAAGCAAATTTATGTTGATGACACATGATGAGGTAAAATCTTCTTCCGATAATGATAGTGAAAATGAAAGTTTTGAAGATGCATATGATAACTTGTATGAGAAATTTAAGAAACTTTTTAGAAGGAACATTATACTATCTAAACAATTGGTTGAGGCTAATAAGCAAATAGAGAAATTAAAAATTCAAATAATGAGTTGCATGCCAAGAATGAATGCATATCTAGCCATTTATATGTGGAACATGTGAATAATGATTGGTTGAATTGATTGTGAACATTTATAGCACAAAACAAATCTCTTGTGGTATTTTGATTTTAGAAAAACAAAATAAAAAATGCAAACATATTATGAACGAATGCAAACAATAGATATGTAAAACATGGCATATCTTATCCTAACATCATAAAAGTACATGATTAATACATCTAAATGTGTAGCATATCCTAAACATAGCATAAGTAAACATGTTATCACATTACAGGTTGATCAACTATTTTTCCTCAACTGTCCCATAACAACTGAGCATGGATGTTTGATCTAAGCAATCAATGTCATAATCATAATCAAGTACTAAGTAGAGTCATAAGTTCAGCATGCACCTACGCATGGCATATTATCGTACGGTGAGCGAGACAAATCATATCATAAATCATATTGGACGATGCTGATGTGGGCTATAGCAGGCATAGCCATTCTTTTACAACCATCGTCAACCACATATCACATACTCGCTCACCTACCATCCTTTAACTGTGAGGTGTTAGACCAATCATTCAAAGTCTGAGATGATCAACCCCAAGCCTGCAACTGATTAAAGTCTAAACCTCACAAAGCACACTAACATAAACCCTAAAAGGGTCTAGTACATGTCACATGCAACTTATACCCCTGGGAGATCGACCAGCTGAGTCAACTCACAGTATATCCCGTTGTCATATAACCCGATTTTTCCGGCCTTCAGACCCCGGCGCTACTTCCGGGCACTCACTCACATGAAAGCCTATGTATGCACAACTATTAGATCAAATCATATGATCTCAAATACGCATATTTTATGAAAAAAAAACATATCTAAGCAATGCAAACCGTTCACATATAACACGTGATCCAATTAAACATATGTACCAAGTATGCAAATAAGGATACAAAGTACAACTAACCATATTTCAAATGCATTCAAATCCTATAACCACCCTCATAACTAGCAACCAAGCAATTCAACATGCGAATCATAGTTAAAAACTGAATTTGTACAATTACTTGTGTAATTAGCATCCCATCATATAATCACCATTTACACATTAAACATATTAGGTCAATATATAAATGCATTAGGTCTTATAAATAGTTACTCTAAAACCTAATTAAGCAAGATATGCACAATTGTCCAGTAATCATGCCAGCATACACAATAAATACAAGCCATGTAAATAACCATATAATTTATCACTACTATTCATACTAAACAAATAACATATAAACATATATTAAAATATTGTTACACATAATAACATTAATAGTTATGCAACCAAATAGAGGTGTAGGTTTTCCTACCTGAACACGTAAATTCAACCATTTTGAATTAGAGAAATGCATTTTTGAGAGTAACCGGACAACATCCCTGGAACTGAAAATAACCTCATAAGGTTAAAGTAAAAGAATTAAACTTCAAAAAAAAAAAAAAAAAGCAAGCAAGAAAGCAGTATTTGGAAAAGAAAGAGAGAATTAATGGAGAGAAAAGAGAAGAGAAAGACACAGAGAGTCAAACTTCCGTAAATGGAAGTTTTAGAGGAGAGAGAAAGAAGTGAGAATCTCATAAAAGAGGGAGAGATTTGTGATAATGAAGGCAGAAGAAGGATTCTACAGTTATTAGAACAAGTCCTCTGTTTTCCTGTGCCCTTGCTTCATCGTCTGAGAAGTAAATTGTCCTTCCCCCTCCCCCCTACTCCATTGGCTATACATTAAAAGCCTTCGTCAACAATCATTTGCTATATGGTCGACGCCAAGAGTCATCTTTCATATGGAACTCATTTTGTTACAATTTGTCTCGCCAGAAGTCACCCGCCATGTCTACTGCAACAATACTTGGAACATTTGGGGCGCCCTGCTAGTCCTCAAACTTTGGCACAAAGGTATGATTTTCAGCAATGTCTCTGTTCACTCTGCGGAGCTCTGGGTGCGTGTAGGTTCTATCCCCAACGACTATAAAAGTCATCTCTTTGCTGAGACTCTGGCAAATGTTATTGGACAACCATTCACCATCCCATGGCTGGAGAGCATCAAGCATAAATCTGATGATTCTCATATGGTTATCAGGATCAACCTAGCTTATCATCTCATACCTGGAATATATTTAAAATTCACCTTAGGTACTATCATTTGGTTAAAGTTCCTATACGAAAATCTTAGGGTTTATTTTTGTTGTGAAATCGTTGGGCATACGTACCATCGGTATAAAGGAGATTTACACATTGTAGTTGAAGGTCTTAAAATGAGGACTTCCAAATTCATTTGCTCAAATCTATACCAACACTTCACGAAGACGGAATCCCTCTATAGGATAGTGACATTACTGGATTATCGGACACCCATAAGCACCAGTGTCCAAGATTTAAGCTTTACGACTCACCAATTAGTCCAAGATTTTGTCAAGAAAAGTCCTCATCCCTTGCAAGTTCTATCCACTCGACAGGGTCACCCCTTCATATCACCCACACCCCACCTCAGAATATAGTGATGATGCATCGCTCTGTGGACTGCGAGGCTCTAAATTCGATGGCATAGCCACCTTTGCTAAGAAACCAAAGGAACGCAAAATGCCAAAAAATTCCCAAATCGATAACGCTAAAAATGGAAGAATCTGAGACTCTTTTGCCTGTAATTGTTACTATTTTGAGGATGTGTTTCAACGAGCCTGCATGTGGGACACATGGACATTTGAAGATTATGAGTGCTGACAGCCTTTAAAGGAAACCTCAAGTCATCAAATGCATGCTAGGCTGCCTACATCAGGAAATCAATACCCGTCTAACAAATTAAGAGTTAAAAGGTAAAAAGAAATTCTTGGAAGACAAGTTTGCCTCCTCATTCGGTCACATCAACAACATAAATGCTGAATGGCTACCTGACCAGATAAAGCGAACAACGAAAAGTATAAAGCTGATGGTGCAGGAGCTCTCAATGAAATTGCATCAAAGGCCACCTCTTGCTTTCCTCTTAGAAGACCAGTCATTATTCCGATGATGCAACTTTATTTCAAGCTAGAAATATGGAAGAATTCAGCCCATACATTCCTCTTCTTATTAGCACACCCTTTATTGGCGTGTCATCTTCCAAGGCATTGATGAAGTCAGCCCCCAATATCTCTCTAAATGCTTTGGAACTAGAGAGCATTAAATCCATTCCACCACTAATGGTCACAAAGTCCAAAGGTACACATTTTTCTCAGACATCTTTTACCCCTTTACATCTGAAGCCCCCCCCCCCCCCCCCCGAGTTCCACTCACTACTTCCTCTAAGGATGGGTGGGTGTAAATTAATGCCTTTATTGGTCAAATGAATAGACACTCTGAATTCCATGCACATTGACACCACTGGTCACGATTTAATGAGCAAGGTTTGTTCACTCCACTCCACTGATTTTGGGCAGTACTCTTTTTCCCAAGCTCACATGGATGAGCTTCAATCCACCCAAGGGATTGTTATTCCAACTACTAAATCCCCTCTAGGTAGTACTCATGACAACCCCATATATTCTCCTACAAGCAACTCTCTAGACATAACCGAATGGACCCTACTAAGGCACTACCCATATACTTGACGACAAAGCAATGGTCGTAGAATCAGAAAATTGCTTACCTAATGAGGCAATGGTGGCTACACTGCACAATACCCAAATCATTTGCTCCAACCCAAATTTTGTATCAAGGTCGTGGAATCACCTTCTCCAGCTTGACCCTTTTTCTTATGGCCTCTCGCCATTTGGGTATCAGTAATTGCGCTATACAGAAGAAACCAAAAGCCTTACCCGCTTAACATCCATCTCCAGTTTTTATACGTAAGGTCCCGGATTTTAAACATATGGAGAAGAGGCTACAATGAAGAACATAGTCCCTTACTCATATTATTCACAAGATATCATCCATGGAGTTGATTACTAATCTTTAGAAGAACTCACCCCCAACTCTAGACATTGTTCACAACAACTCCAATGTTAACACAAGCTTTCAGTCCTCAGTTTTTTCTTCATCACATAACAGTGAAACAACTCTATCCATGGTAGCTTTCTTAAAGAATAGACAGCTTAGATCCAGCTGTTTTGATGACCTCTCTAAAATTATCACAAGGATTAAATCAGGCTCCTCATGTAACACCCCAAATTATTTCATTTTTTTTTGTCGGCAATTCATATTTCTAATTTTATCTAATTAGTTTGGGGTCTTTTCGTGATTTCAAAAAGTTTTAGTTGAATGAGGGAAAAATGACTAATTTTTTGTGGGGGCGAGGGGGGGGGGGGGGTGTTAGTAGATTATTTTTAGGGAAAAATGATATATATATATATATATATATATATATATATATATATATATATATATATTAGGGCTTATGGGATCATCCATCCCATATGCTTTCTTCCCTTTTGATTGTCCATGAGAGAGAAATAGAGAGAGAGAGAGAGAAAGGGAAAGAGAAGAAGAGCCAAACTGCGGCGATTGTACGATAAGCTTTATGTTTTTATTTCTTTCCTCATAATAATTCACTTTCCATGGTGTTTGGTCTGTGCAAATGGGAGTTATCGGATAAATGGGTCTGATGTGAGGGTGTTTGTGGGTGACAAGACGGCTGTGCCGTGAAGGTTTTGAGGGTAGGCAACCATGGCTACCGTGATAGGGGGTGTGTGTACTGGTTGTTGGTGGCAGCATGATGTGAGTTTTGTGTATTTTGAGACTGTCGTGCAAGGTTGTGGTGTGCAACATGGTGTGAGTTTTTAGCTGAGAGAAGGCATTGGTGGAAGGGGTACTGTCGTGAGGCAATAGGTGTGGGTTTGGTGTGTGCATGTGAGGGTGTGTATATGTGTGGGAAAGATAAGGGTGCTGCCAGGCAGCGTGATGGTGTTGTGTGTGCTTGTGTGGTGTCTTGCATGGTGTATGTGTACATGTCTACTATGTATGTGTTGTTACAATGCTGTGTGTGAGATGCAATTCTATAGGTGTGTGAGTGCAAACTATGTGGGTGAATAGGTGTAGGTGCAGGTGTGGGAGTGGGTGTGTGTGTGTTTACTGTGTGTGCATGGGGGTGTGTCACTGCTGCTACAGCAACATGCTACAGCAACATTGATGTTGTGATGTGGGTCTGTGTTTTGATGGTGTAGTGGGTGGGTGTGTATGTGGTATGGTGGTGTGTGTTTGGGTCATTATGTGTGTGTGTGTGTGTGTGTTTAGTGGAGATAGTACAGGTGAGTAGATTTTTGTGAGGTGATGTGTGTAGGTGGGTTTTCATATTATCACTGGTTATGTGAGGGGTCTCAGGGTGTGTGAGGAACACGCGTGCACGCGCGAGGGTGTGTGTGAGTGAGGGGTACTGCGTGAGGCAGTAGGTGTGGGTGTGGTGTGTGCTTGTGAGGTGTGTATGTGTGTGGGGAAGATAAGGACGCTAGCAGGAAGCATGATGGTGTTGTGTGTGCTTGTGTGGTGTGTTGCGTGGTGTGTATGTGCGTGTCAACCATGTGTGTGTTGTTACAGTGTGTGTTTGGTGTTGTGTGTGAGATGCAATTCTACAAGTGTGTGAGTGCAAACTGTGTGTGTGTGTGTGTGGGTGAGTAGGTGCATGTGTGTGTATATGTGTGGTGTGCTGTGGTGTGTGAGTGTTATCTACTCTGTGTGCATGGGGGTGTATTACTGCTGCTACGACAGTAATGGTGCTGTGATATGGGTGTGTGTTTTAATGGTGTAGTGGGTTGGTGTATATGTGGTGGTGGTGGTGGTGGTGGGGTGTATGTGTGTGTGTAGGGGGGTGTATGGGTGGGTTTTCATATTATCACTGGTTATGTAGGGTGGTTTCAGGGTGTGTGAGGAACGTGTGTGTGTTTGTGGTTACAGTGTGTGAGAGAGTGTAAGGATGTGGGAAGCTATGTGCTTCGCTGTGCTCAGCTCAAGAAGGTAAATGCCTTATTTTATTTCGATTACAGAATAACGTCCTTGGAGCTCGGAGCTCTTAATTCTTAGCTCAGAGCTCTTAGCTCGGTCATTGAGTCATTTGCTCACTCTCAACTATGCTCTGCCCCTCACGCTTTTTGGGCTTACGGGGCAGAGCTAGGAATCTGTTCACTCATTGACTAGTAGAACATATGACTTAGTGATAACCTCGGCTTGGACTTCTTTCAAGGAAGTCCTTCGCCTCATAATCATATTTTAATTCTTTTTCGGTCGGAGATGGAGGAGATTCTATCTTCATCGAATGGCAGTAGCTTCATACAAGAACCCCTTTACAATCCCTGAGGTGAATCAGAGTGAGGCGGCCCTTGTCCCAATGGATTGGATTAGTGTTCAGGTTCGGGGGAGCTATGGTTTTATCAATCGGAGTTTTCACACCCGCTCCCTATAAGAAACCCTAAAACAATTATAAGAAAACCTTGTAGAATTGTAAGCTTCTTAAGGAAGGCACATAGATCGAAAGGGTACATTAAGATTATATGAAATTGGACTGGACTTCCCTTATCTCTTTCCTTTCAGAAAGTAGGGAAGTTCAGTATAAACAATGATCTAAGGAAGACTACTTCCTTTATTCACTGTAAGTTAACTCAAGGATGAACTTGATTTTACATTCTCAAAATCTATTGGATGATCAAGGAAACTGTTGTGTGTGTATTGTGTGTTTGGTGGTGTTGGTATATAAGTGTGTAGGGCATGTGTGTAACCAAGTGTGAAATATGTGAAATGGTGCGGGCAGAGTGTGCATATGCTGTGTGTGTGTGTGTGACCCTGGATTTATAGGGGTGTGTGCGTGTGCCGCGAGCGTATGTGTGTGTGTGTTTTACACTATGCAATGTGTGGGTGTAATATAGTATTGCTCTAAGTGGGTGTTTGGCGATGGAGCTGGTTGGGTGGGGGGGGGGGGGGACAGCTCCCGAGAGAGAAAGGTCAGGGTAAACAGTAGGCTAAACTAGGGTTAAGGCTGGATTGCAAAGTGTCGCTAAAACATTTATTTTCCAACAGTCCATTGCCCCAATTGTTTTAGCTATTTTTGAGTGTATTTTGGCCAAGTACAAAACAGTAACCCTTACTATTTTTACATAATCTACATCAAGGAATTTTTTAGGATTTTTCTGAGGTCGAGAAGTGGTAAGTTGATGCTGTCAGTGAAAAACATTACGGTGAATTTAAAAATAGCAAACCAACGCAGTTTTGCATAGAAATTTTAAGAAGACCTTAAAATGGTGAGATGCTTCAACGTTGTAAGTTTCGGAGCATTTCTAAGCCGATAGCTATTTTTAGTTGAACAGACTTTCGAGCTTCATTAATTGTTATTTATGGATTTTCGAGGGAAAAATCCCCAAAGCACTTTTTAGTCCAAAAAGATGTTTTAGGTTATTTTTTGGTGCATATTGGTATATTAGTCGTCAGGGGGTGTTTTGATAATTTTACATAAGTCCGTGGTGTTTTGGTAATTTTCCTGACTTGTGGGTGAATCTAGTGGACATGCATAATTGAGCATTGAGAATTAATTTCCTTGTAAATTATTATTTTAGGTTCCGATAGACGAGGGTTAGGACTAACACTCGAGGAAGAGGTAGACCTGATTAGTGACTCAGGTAAGTACTCTCACCATGTCCTCGCTTATACCCTATTTTCAAGGCGAAGTATATTATATACATGATTCGTACTAGTTAGATGTTTTAATGCTTTTTAAAATGCTATTGCTTTCGTTTTAATTGTTTGATGAGAAAGCAAAATGAGTTGCCATGGAATGTTTTACGACTAGTTGTTATGCATGTTATTTTTTTAGGAATGAGATGAAATGTTGTTTATGGTTGATGTGCCCCACATCTAACGGGGGAAAGTTAGATTTTGGGATCTTGTCAACAGGAACGAACGTTGACGCATATTACTGTTGCTAGTGGTTGCCCATGCATCCACAATAATGATGATCCCGAGGTAGGTGGGATTTCAGGTCCAGTCAGTGGGAGTAAAATTTGATCGCAGCATACCTTATAAGAATTATTTGATTGAACAATCACTTAATGATTCACGTGCTATTATTTTTCATCTCACAATAACAGTTTCCCTCAACAGTGATATGTTCTCAAATAGTATGTGTAGTAGTTCTTATGAATTCACTTACTAGTTTTGAGTTGGACAACCCATGGCATATGATGAAAACCTAAAACTATTTTTGGGATATGGCAAGCATGCTTACTGGGCCCTAACTCATTCTTTCATGATTTTTTAGGTGATTACCTAGTTGGACCCGACATTCATGAGAGTCACGAGGACGTGGTTGCGGGAGACGACTATTAGAGGATTGAAGTCCTCTTAAAACATTTTAATAATTCTCATTGACATTGTAGTACTTAAATTCTATTTTGAGAATTTTTTTTGGAGCATATCTCCATAGACTTTCACTTATTCTTTTTAGTTGAATAATGGGGATTTTATTAGAGACATATTTTGAGGAATGCATAATATGATCCTTGGTAACCTTGTTAATGGTTTAGACTTAGTGCTTGGTTATAGATTTTGTGTACAGGTTGCAGTAAGGCCTGGCAGAGCCCTAGGTGGAAGTCTAATGGGCCTGCGGCCGGTCACAGACTTAGCTCATGGGCCTATCTGTGGGTTCTGGTCGTGATACCTTAAGTGATGCCTCATCTACCTCCAATGCTTCTCCTCTTCCGTGCTCTACTGATAAGGGCCATGGTTTTTCCAACCCTAAGCTCTACTCTTTTATGCTTTCTTTTTGTTTTAACTCCCTTGCAGCTTAAATTATTTTGGTCTTATATTTGAAGCTAGCTTATCTTTGTTATAAGATCCCATGTAAATGCAAGAAACCTTGCCCTCTTGCCATCCCACCCTAAACCTATGTCCTCTCAAAGAGATTTGCACCCTCTCTATTTCTGGTTTTTTCTTTTCTCCCTCCCCCTCTGTCTTTAGGGTTTTGGGTGGGAGAGTCTAGCTCAGTTGGCCGACATTTGGGACTGCTTCGGTGGTCCACACTTATAGGAACTTGTTACCACTCAAATTCTCTCATTTTTCATCCAAGGTTTGTTGGGGTGCTTTCATTTATGAACATCCCAACCCCTTTAACCGCATGGAAACTTGGGCACGGATATATGATATTTTAGGTCAAAATTCAGGACCTCTGTTAATGTTTGGTGACTAATAAAGTCAAGGATATGTCAAAAAAGTATGGCTCTAATGCATTTGTCATCCCTGGTTGACCTGCATTTATAGACTTTATTTTCAGTATGGGATTGGTTGACATATCTTGGGTGGGACCCTTCTTTACCTAAACCAGTAATAGAACTAGCATGGCATGTACCATTCTAAAAACTGGACAAAGCCATGGCAAATGCTAACTGGGTACAACTATTCTCTCAAGCATTTGTTCAGAACCTGGGAATCTAGGTGTCAGGCCATGCTCCAATTATTTTGGACCTTTCACGTTCCTGAACTATGGCTTGAATCCCCGGAAGCTTTCAAGCCTTGTGGTTTCTCCACCCTGCCTGTGTCAACCTGCTAAAGGCGTTAGGAAATTTACTGGGATCCCCCATTTTCAGAATATTGCAAAGTATCTCATAGTCTTCTACGCAAGCAGGCTTGCGAGGTATATTTTACTATTTTTCTAGTTTAGTTCAACAGCTTAGAATAATTTCCCTTTCCTGCGATCACATTTCATTTTCAGTGCAAAAATCATAAAAAAAAAGTCTTTCATTTTATTAGTTTGAGTATAAGACCGAAGTGTAGGTCACCACATGTAGGATCAAAGTCGAACTACAATGGTTTTGATTCTGGTTAGTCTGACCGGATACATAGGCCATTCAACCCCTGATGTCAAGTTCAAGCCAATAATGTAGAGATAAACTTAAGTTTTATGTGTTAAAAAGAGCAAAAACCAATCGAAATGAAGTAGAAACCGGAAGGCTAAGACGGGTGCCTAACATCTTTCCGTCGTATAACTTAGTCATAGAACCCATTTTTATGTTTTCAATAGATTAGTAGTCTTTTAGACATTTTTAGAGTCGTTTTTGGGGTTTTCTTATTTTTCTATGTTCTATTAAATAAGATGGCGACTCCTAAAAGTTCTTCAGTTGATTTTTTTCGATGCTGTTTATTATAGTTGGGGAACTCTAAATGCGAAGAATCTACTATGCAAGAGACTTGAAACTCTTCAGAGGTGAATTATGAAGTTCTAATTTCTCTTTAGCGATGATACACCACTTCTAGGAGAAATGGTTTAAAAGCTCTAGGGAGAAAAAGTTGATCCTTATAAATGTAGGCCAAGGGCCCTATTTATAGAAGTTAGGGACATTCGGATTGATAAAGATGACCATATCAATCTGTGATTTATGATAAGACAAAATATTTGATAAAAAAATGCATACTAAAAAATTCAATTAACTGGCCGATTTGTCGAAACCCGGCTTGTTCATCCCACAATTTTATACTTCCTCCTTCCCACATAATTTGATCAACTTTTTTTTTGCATGCAGATTAAGGATTTAAGTGATATATTATGTGTCTCATTCTATCATTTAGAGAGAGGAAATGAAGAAAGTGGGACAGGAGAGAGAAACGAGTTAGTAGAGTGTTAAATAAGGAGAGAAAAATGAACAAAAAAGTGTAAAAAGGTGAGCCAGGAGAGAGAAAATGAGTTGATGGAGATTTCAATGTGGAGAGAGAAATAAAATAAAAAATGTAAAAATGGTAAAAATGTAAAAGTACATACAAACCTTAATTTAGAAATGAGCAATATTTGTGGGATGACCCAAAAAAGAAAGTTGATCAAATTATGTAGGACGGAGGGAGTAATATTTTTTTCGAATTTTGAGACATTCTCTGACCCTAATTCAGTAATTATCTCTGATTTTTTAGATGGGATGTACTAGATTCGGGAACTACCTTCATATTTCATGTAAGTTAATGACTTAATCACTTGCCTCAAGGATTAATCACAAATAATTCCTAAAATATCCTAAGCAAATCACAATCTAGATACTTGGACTGGGCTGACCTAACTAGATTGGACTGAGCCCAATTGGCTGGACTGGACAACTGGACGGAACAACTGAACTTGACTAGATAATTGGACTAAATTAAATTAAGTTAAGTTATAGTACTAGGCCTAACCCTTAATAACAACCCGATAAATTTTTAATTAAAATAGCTACAAAAATAGGGTTTCTACAGAGTCCATTGTTGAGGGAGCTCGTGCACGTGCGAACATCACCGTAAAACATCATATTTTTGTATTGAAATATGGAAAAGACCACAAGACTCTGAACAAACTTGCGGATAATTAAACTGATATGACGTCGGACCTTTACAAGTTTCCTAAGCATCATTAAAAAAGGAATCAGACCAACATAATTTGAGAATAACAGAGACATCACTCGGGGCTATAACCAGCAGTAACACTGATTGGTTATCAAGTGATTAGATGAATGAGATATGTATGTGTTGGAGCTACCAAATCGATTTGAATGATCGATAGACAAAACTTACAGAACTTTATATCTAGATCCAGAGCCATCAAATCGGTTTGAATGGTAGTCTAGATACGCCAAAGAAAGGGAATGATAACTATGTCCGTTGTTGTTTCCACCAAATCAATTTTGGTTGGTCATCTAGATACAAGAAAAGAAAATCTTGCATGTTTCCAGAGTCACCAAATCGATTTGAAGGTCGACATACAAGATTGGAGTATTTCTGGATGCTGAAACCACTTAATCGATTGAAGTGGTTGTCTAAAGATACGAAAGGGAATCTTGCCTGTTGTCGGAGCCACCAATTCGATTTGGATGGCCAACATACAAGATAATGGTATTGCTAGATGCCGGAGCAACCAAATCGATTTGAAATGGTCGTCTAACAATTGGAGAATAGAGGCTTGACTAAAAGTCGGAGCCCACAATGCTCTTAAGCGGTAGGTCGCTTAGTCAAGGCAAGATTTATATCCAAGAGTCGGAATCAACAACACCCTCAAATGGTTGGTCGCTTGGATATAAGGATGAAATTTCAAGAATATCACTCAAAGTCAGAGCCAACAATGTCCAAGGGAAACTGGTCGTTGAGTGTCGAATATATCAATTCATTTCTCGAACTGATATTAAGAAACTGTTGCTTCCGGCAGCAGAGTATGGGATACTACATTGGCCTTACATCGTAGAATATCGTTAAAGTGAGCAACAAATTCAAATAATTGGATCGAAAAACAATTTCAAGATAGGGGAGCAAACATGCAAAATCAAAGCATGCAAGCACACAAAAACTTGAAAAGATGCCCAAGTAAATAAGCTGGGCATCATGCAAAACACACAAGCAAGCAAAACACGCAAACTCATGAAAAAAGGGATCACGCGGGCATGCAAGGCATACAAGCATATAATATTTGTAAGAATTAAATATCATAGTTGAACTCTAACTGAAGGCATGCCCATGAATTTTAAACAAGCATGCACGCATAAAAAAAGATTTAGACCAAAAACCAGTCCGTTGATCAGAGAATTGGAAGAGTCAAAATAACATGTTGAAAACCGTCTGGTTAGTCAGAGATTTTAAAGTTCGAAAAATAAAAATATTGAAAACTGGCTGGTTAGTCAGAGAGTTTGACGGGCCTAAACGGGAAAACCGGTCTATTTATCTGTTCAGATTTAGAGGCGATTTTAGAGTTTTTTCATAGACTTTCAATCAAAATCCATTCACTCTTTCTCTCAAATATGACCCTAAGAAGGATTCCTCTCCTCTCAAATCCCTTTCCAACTATACTTTCCCTCTATAAATCCCTAAGATCTCTTCCTACTCTTCTCTAATTTCATTCATAGAGATGGAGTTTCAATGCACTAGAAGAGGACACAAAGATAAGCCCTAAATTGGCGAGTTTCGCGATTCCAGCCTACAATTCACACGGATGATCACTCAATCCTCTCACCGGATCAAGATGTGCACATAATCCATCATTTATTTTCCAATAAGGTGTGTTTTCTACCGACTGTCTTTCAATTACACACATTAATTGACATTTTTTTACACACTAGGCACGCCCATGAAAAATAGGACCCAAAATAATTTTTCTCTTTGTTTTTCATGCACGCCGTGCATAAATCGGACACTTTTTGAAATCCTTCCCGTTTTCTTTTGGTTTTGTGCAGCCCCTCCCCTCGAATACTATTGTAGGGGATCCCAAATTCTGGTACCAGAATGGTAGGTAAAGATATCAGAGTCGTTGGAGAATAGGATAGCTGAGACCGGGTTTGACCTATACTTGAACGGGTTAAATGCTTTTACCCGGAGTAAAAAGTATTTGTTGAGTTTGGCGGAGCGTTGGTGGGATTCCACTAACACGTTCCATCGACCATTCGGGGATCCCACGCTTAACTCGTACAATTTCGTGAATATTACAAGTATTCGCGTTCAAGGGAGGCCTATCCCATGTGCCTATGATCCCGACAAGGACCATGACCTCATGGTCCGGTTGCTTGGTTTCGAGCAGTCCTATAAAAAGTTCAGTTCATTTTTGCTTGGTACCCTCTATTCCCACTACGAGGGTATAACCTTGAAAGATGCCGACGAGGCCTCCATTCACCAGTATGTTCGAGGGTTCATGTTGTACTTCTTGTGGGAGACGTTGTTCATCAACGAGGATGACTTAGTGCAACTCTGGTGCTTGAGAGCTTTGGAGGCGATTGGGATTGGGGAGTACAACTAGGGTACCACGGCTATGGCTCATCTATACCACTCAATGGGCTTGGTATCCCGAGGGCAATCTTCGAGATTCATGGGTTACTGTGACGTTTAGGACGTATGTCTTAGCTCCTAAGCTTTACCAATTTTTCTTAATCAATTGGTAGACATATTGCTCACATGTTATCTTGGCTTGCAAATTTGGGCTTTTGAGGTTCTGGGTCGCGTTCATCGCAACTGGGGTAGGGGCATATAGAGGAGACTCGGCCGGTGATGTCTGTTGGAATTTCTGGGATGAGCGAGTTGAGGCCACTGTAGGGGCCTACCGGGATAGCTTCAACTGATTGGCTCAGTGCACGTTGACCTTTTATGTATTTAGACCTTAGCATATGAGTTTCCCTTAATGAATACTTCTACTTGTTTTTCTTTCTAGGATCCCTATCCAAGTAGAAGTGAGAGAAGTTTTATCCGAACAAGTTGGAGCTCACCCAGTGTCAGGTCCTTCTAGTAGGGTAATCCTAGGAAGAGTTCTACCCGAGGGAAAGGGTGCTCTTTTAACAACACATTGATGTCAAGCCCTGGATCCCTAGTGCACCTCCCATAGAGATATATCAGATAGGGACCTTGGACAGAGGTTTAAGCAAGCTTGACTCGGGGGATCGTTGTGTCTTCCTTGAGGTGGTCAAATGATCCTCATACCTACAAGGCATTCGTGTGAGAGGATTTAGCCCCTCCTTTGATTACAGAGTGGGCGAAAAGGATTCAGTGGGCTAGGGCTGCCCGGGACAGAAAGGGCAAGGGCAAGAAGGAGAAGGAGATCGTGGAGGGGATCTCGTTCCCTTCTTGGACAATGTCAGTGTATCTGAGGGGTAAGGGTCACGAGACAGAGCCAATCCCCCTACCAAAAAAAGATGAAGATGTGTTAGGGCTCAATGAGCTAGCTTGCGTTAAGACGATAATCTCGACTCTATCTTTATGCCATTTTGCCTTTTGTGTTCTGCTTTTTACACCTATGGTTTTCCTTTTGTAGGTTTCGAGCTCACTGATGAGGGATACCTACCAGATGATCCATAATTTGAAAGACATGATATCCACTTGCCCTATCTAATAAAGGTGTTTGGGCCATCCAAAGAGACGATGGAAGTGCTACACCTAACCCATCGATGCCACCTTCGAGAGGTGGATCGAGTACCGAACAGAGCTCCACAGAGCCTGCTGACACTGCCACTCAGACCCCTACGAGAGGAGCTTCAGTACCACAGACGGGAGGCTAGAAGAAGACGAGAGGGATGAGTCAGGTCCTTCTCAGGCCGATTCGTAAATCCAAGTCTGCACCGCCCAAGAAGAAGAAGGCTGCTAGTGCTAGCCAGAAGAAATCCCCTGCCCCTTGTAGCTAAAGAAATTTCATGTCCCTCGATATACTAGGGTTGCGACGGTGGTATACAAGACACATGGAAAACCTAGTGAATCGACCGAGCCCATGACGTTGGAGTCATCCCCCCACCCCAAGGATGAGGACTATGAAGCCGAGCGTGATGAATAATCTTTGGGTTTCAGCGACAAAGAAGAACTCAGCCAAAAGAAGCCCTGAAAGGACTGAAGACTTGCTAGTATAGTCTAGAGAAGGGTTTGGAGTTCACTAGGAACTCATTTATCAAACTTTATTTTTCCTGTAAGAATATTTTTTCTTAGAGATTCCCATGGCTTTTTTAGCAATTTCACATGTACATTTTCTACTTTATTATGTATAGACACACACTTGTATAGAAAGAAAGGACAATGGGAAAATAATGGATTGAATTTGGTTTTGGATTGGCTTGAGAACAAGTCCAGGGTTTGGCCTACAAAGGGGCGAAACTGTAAAAACTCAATCCCTGCTGACTAATCGGCCGATTAGTTAGTGAGGATGGTAAATTTTTTTGATGTCGGGTATAAAACTGGCCAGTTGGTCAAATATATATGTTTTCACAAATATCCAAAACAAAGGGAAAACCGGCCGGTTTGTCAAATAAGTTTCTTTTTTTTTTTTCAAATTTTGAGTTTTATATCTATTCAACTTAGCGATTCCTCCTTATATATTCGGGACTCATCCTTTAGGGGAGACATACAACTCTCGTTCTCTTAGATAGACCCCAATGACTTCCAAAGACAACCCAACAATTTTTGAGCTCTAATTTTAATTCTAATCATTTGCTAATTTCACTGATGGGCACTTCCATCTAAAGTCGGTCATAAGTTTGCGCACGGTTGTTCATGAAGATATTCTTCGGGCCTTTTGCAGATATTGGATCCCCGGGATCATGTCTTCCAATTTGGGCTGTATAAGCATTGCCCTACGTATGAGAAATTTTTGGCTTTGGTGGATGTTCTTGCCAATATACCCATTGCGATTCCAGTAATTCAATATGGCTATATCTTGTCCCTCATGAGTTTTTTGGAAGTTAGCACAGAGCGGGCTAATTCATGCTGATAGCTAAATCCACTGAGGTGAGGTATCACCCTCGTTCTTTCCGCGCTAGGCCTTTACGCTTTGAGGGTTGTTCTACGATAGATGCTTGGACCCATTTTTTCTGTGTCCGGGATTACAAGGACATCCGCTGGTATTGTAACTGGTGGAAGCCCTATTGACCTAATCTGAGGACTTTTGGGTATCACTGTATCTACCTTCGGACTTTGCTTTTCGGATTATGAGGCAGTTCAGTTATGACAAAGTTGTTCTTAACTCTTACAGTGATCTAACTGTGGTTAGAGACCTCATTGATCAAACTGGTTTCCCAGGGTTGGGGTTTTCCTCTTTATACTCATAGTTCCATAAAGGTTGGGTCATTTCTTACTAGTATAGACCCAGTTGCTCCACTGTTGTCTAATATATACATCCATTGGATCTGGTGCCTCATTTAAGAGACGGTGTTGGCTATTGAGAGTCGGCTGCGGGCAGAACTGAACTGGGATTTTTCAAGTGCCTGTCAGATCAGATTTTTGGGGAAAGCTAAAGAGGAAGCTCGTATGGAAGTAGGTTTAGGACCTGATTCGCATGGCTCTGGTAAATTTACGTAGAGTATAGTTCAAGGTTTCTGTCGCCCCCAGACAGAGGAAGAAGTTTGATTCATATGGACCCGACGGTCTTGGATTGGTTCTCAGCTGCTTGAAAATCAGCTCGATACGGATGGGAATCCGATACGGTCTTTGCATTTTGATGAACCTTGGAAGAGGATTACGTAGATGCTTATATGGAGGGCCTATTTGACTGAAAGCATGGAAATGGGTTAAAAATTGGGAAAGTGGGAAGAGTTTCAACAGTTGAAAGAAAGATTCTAGATGATAGGATTCCAATATCAGAGACGCTGATTAATAAGAAGGACAAGCGCAAGTTCGGCTCGGTCATAATTCTGGATTAGAACGATCATCCTTCCTTGAAAAAGAATAAATGAGCATGATAGTAGTAACTTATTCGTAGGTTGCTGATATGACATAGATGTTTTTTCTTTTGACCGACCTTTTGCCTAGGCCGCCCTTTTAGGATTTTCGTCCTAGTGAGTTTTTTTTTAGCATTTTTTTCTAGTATTTTTTTCTTCTTGCCAAGACCGTGCTTTGCAGGGTTTCCTCCTAGTGGGCTTTTTATTTTTCTCAAGAATGTAGTTGAATTCATGCCAGTAAAATAAAGACTTTTTATTATGATTTGACCACGCAATGCATCTTTATGGACAGCCTATGTACCTCCACTTGATGTGTTACATTGAAATGTGTGTTCTGAGTAGTGTTCTTAAATGAGGATCAAGTCATTCGTAGTTCATTTACAATTCCCACTTAGGCATGGTATTTCTTTAGTCGGTCTAGATTGAATAACTGTGATAATTCGATTCCATCTAAATCGACCAATAAAACAACATCTATTTTCATAATTTGCTTGATCGTATAGGAACCAGAACAGTTAGGTTCAAATTTCCCTCCTGGCTTCTAGATTTGTCTTATATTCTCTTATAGTACCAAATCTCCTTGTTTTAAGCCGCGTCCTTTCACTCACTTATTAAACCCTCAGACAATTCGCTTTTGATAATCTTGAATATGGTAGAGGGCTTTTAACCTTTTCTCGTCTGCCAATGCTAACTCTTCAAAGCGGTGTCGTACCCAATCTTCCTCAGCTACTTGATTATCCAACAACACCCTAAGAGAGTTACTTTCAATACCATAAACTACTGAATACCGGGTAGCCCCGGTTGATGTTCTTATCGATGTCCTATAGCCTTAGAGAGCATGGGGAAGCTTATCTCTGGCCAGCTCTAACAAGACTCTATTTTACTCTATATATTCTTGATGTTTTTATTGGCGGCTTCTACAGCCCCGTTGGTCTGCAGGCGATAAGGTGAAAAGTGATGTTGAACTATACCACATTCTTCGGCTAAATCTGTGACTTCTCCCTCGAAATGCAAACTGTTGTCGGAAATCAACTCCAGAAGAACGCCACCTTCTTGGCATTGAGCACGGTCTATGAAGCGGCCTCTACCAATTTCGTGAAATAATATGTCGCGACAAGTATGAACTCATGTCCATTAGAAGCTTTCAGACAGATCTTTTATTTTACATCTATTCCCCAAACTGAAAAAGGCAAAGGAGATATCATGTTGTATAACTCCCGAGGAGGGAGGTGTTGCAAATTGGCGTACACTTGGCATTTATGACACTTAGTAGCTGATAGGGAAGCTAAGGAACTCTATCTCTCACATTTTCAATACAATCTCGCTCAATCGTACTCTAATTGTATCCATGTCGAAGAACTTTCTTTGCTAACATGTGGCCGCTCATGTGTTGTCCATACTCATCTGAGTTTATATTTTCTAATAATCTGATGGCCTTGTCTCTCTGTGACACACCTATATGTTCTCCGTTGTAATGCCTCTTATACAAGTTTTGGTCACACATGATAAATTGTGCTACCTATTTCCTTAAAGATATATGGTCTTTTAGGGAAGCTCTTTCAGGGTATTTACCTTCTCAGATAAGGTTCTGGATGTACCATGGTTCGGCTATCTCAATTTCCTCTATGGGTGCGATCATGAAACAGTAAGCTGGTCGATCCCTCTTCTGAATTATGAATGGCTTTACTTCTTGTTCTTCTGGTATTTCCACCATTGATGCGAGTGTTGCCAAAGCATCAGTGAAATTGTTCCCAAGTCGGAGGAGGTAATGGAACTTTGCATCCTCAATTTGGTCCACAATCTTCTCTAAATAGGCGTGGTATGCTCGTAGAGATCTTGATCCTCCAAATTCCTTGTATATGATATATGATCCGAGCTAAATCACCGTATAGTATAATTTCTCAGACTCCTAGGCTCAGAGCCATCTCCAAACCAATGATGCATGCTTCATATTCGGCAGTGTTGTTAGTACCATTGAAACTTAACTTGATGACTATGGGCGAATAGGCCCTGTCCAGTGAGATAAACAGTATTCCTACTCTAAATCCTTTATTATTAGTTTCTCTACCAAAGTATAACCGTAACCTAGTCTCTGATTCCTTGATACGAACTTCTTCATCCAAGAATTTTGCCTCACATCCACTAGTATCCTCTGGTAGACAATCTGCAAGCAGGTCGATCACGACCTTTCCTTTTATGGACTTTTGGGTGTCATAGATGATGTCAAGCTCGGATAGTAGCAAGAGCCACTTTGCTGTGTGGTTGGATAAGACTGGCTTCTCAAACATATATTTTATTGGATCTATCCTGGCTAACAATCTAACAGGGTTAGCCAAAACATAATGTCGTAACTCTGTGTTACACAGACTAATGATACGTATGTCTTCTCCAAAGTTGAGTAATTCATCTCTCCCTAGGTCAACTTCTTGCTAACATATTAAATGGCTCTTTCGACAAATGAATTCTCCAAATGGTGGGCCAACATCCCTCCGGCTGCAGTATCAATCATGATTAGGTATAACAATAAGGGGTTACCAGGTATCAGAGGGCTTAAGACTTGAGGGTTGCACAAGTACTGTTTGATCTTATCAAAAGCTTCTTGACACAGGGGATTCCACTCTTTGGCCAAATCTTTCTTCAACAACTTGAATACAACCTCACAAATCATGGTTAACTAGGATATAAACTGGCTGATGTATTGGATCATACCCAAGAATCCTCGAATTTTTTTCTCGCTCCTAGGTGGGGGCATCTCCACTATGGCCTTAATCTTAGTTGGGTCGACCTCTATGCCCTGATTTTTTACCATAAACCCTACTAGCTTTTTGGATGTAACTCCGAACACACATTTGTATAGGTTAAGCCTCACATTATACTACATTAATCTCTCAAAGTACTTTCTTAGGACTCCACAATGATTTTCACTCTTCTTAGACTTGATGATCATATCATCCGCGTATACTTTGACCTCTTTATGAGTAATATCATGGAAGAGAGTAGTATCAGCTCGTTGGTATGTAGCACCGGAATTTTTCAATCCAAAGAGCATCACTATGTAACAAAATGTCCCATACGGGGTGGTGAAGGCTATTTTCTCTTGATCTTCTAGAGCCATCTTTATCTGATTGTATCTCGCTAAGCAATCTGCAAAGAAAACCAACTCATGCTCCGCGGTGTTGGCTACGATCATGTCTATGAAGGGAAGGGGAAAATCATCTTTCGAAAAAGCTCGGTTAAGGTCTCGGTAGTCAACACACATCCGAACTTGGTAGGTTGGTTTAAGGACAAGAACTATATTGGCCAACCCAGTAGGGTATTGATAACTTTGATGAATTCTATATGAAGGAGTTTCATGACCTCTTCCTTGACTTTAAGAGACCACTCGGGTCTCAATTTATAGAGCTTCTGTTTAACGGGTTTGACTTCTGGCAAAGTGGGTAAATGGTATTCAACAATCGACCAGTCGTACCAGGCATATCACTATATGACCAAGCAAATACGTCTATAAATTCTTTCAGGAGTGCGATGACCTCCTCACTTTCTTTCTCATCTAGGCTAGCCCCTATTTTAATTTCTCTTACATTTTTCGGCGTGGTTGACTTTTTGTTTCTTCTGCCACTGGCTTGACTCGATTAGACTCTTGGTTTTTTATTTCTTTCATCATTTCTTTCAAGTACTTTTTCTCCTCTTCATCCATCAGTTGTGGCTCATCGTTAACCGTGTTAATTAATTCATCATAATTTAAAACCACAATCAAAGAGTAATCGAAATAGACCATCTTATACACAAGTTATTTAATATACTAAGAAACCAGGAGGGATTTTGGTACTAGGCCTTGGAGGTGAGAGTACAGTCGAATTCGCCCCGATAGCTAGGAAGCCCGGGAATTTTAACCGTCACCCTCGAGTGGGTGGGTTAGGGACAATAATGGGCCTGTGTGAGGCAGAAAATAAGAGCACAATTACCGCTACTATAGCACACTCATAGAGAAAATAGAAAAGGTCACAGAAGAATAAAAAAATTTCAAGTCTATTCCTTTTAGTTTTTAGTTCTTAGTGGAGTCACAATTGTAGCGAACCGGCTCCAAAAAATCTTTAGATACTAAGAAAGGCATAAAAATTAGGAGTCGCCATCTTATTTTATTAAACGAACGGAAAATAAGAAAAACCCTAAAAATGATTCTAAAATATCCAAAGACTAACTAGTCTATTGAAAACAGAAAAAATAAGTTTGGGTACTAAGTTATACGACAGGAAGGTGTTAGGCACCCGCCATACCCTTTTGTCTATACTTTATTTCTATTGATTGTTGGCCTTAAACCATAAATATGAATTAAAACTCACCCTAATTCTAATCCTAAATTATAGGTTTGAATTCGACAGTAGGGGTCAAATCGCCTACATATCTAGTCGAACAAACCAGAAATAAAACCTTTTAGCTCGACTGGACCGTACAAAAGGCAACCTACATTTCAGTCTTAAACTTGAACTGAGAAACAAAAGGCTCTTTGAAAATGTGATCGCGCGGAGGGGAAACACTTTAGACTAGTACATATTAAAATGCCTAGAAAGCAATAATTATACCTCGCAAATGCGCTTGCCTAGAAGATTCGAGAACGTTTCGTGATGGATCCACGATGCAAGTGACTTAAGAATATGTAGAAATTAATTATGAAAGACTAAATTCTTTTAAGAGATGATCTACCACTTTTAAGGGAGAAATGGTATAAAAGCTTTAGAGAGAAAAAAACTGGTCCTTCGAGATGTAGCCCAAATATCCTTTTTATTGGGGTCGGGGGCACCAGAAATGATAAAAATGACCATCTCAATCTATGACCAGGAGATAAAACAGAACCTTTGATAGAAATCACAAACTAAAAAAATCAACTAACCAGCTGATTTATCAAAAATCAGTTGGTTCATCCCATAATTCTTTAATACTTTTTTCTAAATTTCATAACATTATCTGCACCTAATTCATTATCTCTTATTTAATCATACGGGATGTACTAGATTCGGGAATTATTCTCTTATTTTTATATATATCAAGGATAAATCACAAATAATGTTAAATCTTCTGAATGAATCACACTCTTAATATTAGACTGAACCCACTTAATCGGACTGGACTAAGCCAATTACTAGAGTGGACCAAACTGTATAACCAGAGTTGAATGGATAACTAGATTAGATTGCTTGACTCGATTAATTATGGACTTAATTAATTAATGGACTGGATTAATTAATTAAGTTTGATATATTATTAAGCCTTCACCTATATAATCCTTAATTAATACTAAAGCCAAATAATTATTTAATAAATAGAAAGACTACAAAAATTGGGTGTCTGCAGGAGGAAAATACAGGAAGGCTTGGTAGACTGGGCTAATTTAACGGCTATACAAACTGCCGATACTTGCTCTAAACCCTTGACAGTCCCAACTAAGCACATTCATTGGCAATGAAGCGGTTGTCGAAGGACAACACTTGAAATCCGTTTATTGAAGAACATCATTTGATTAAGTGGAAAGCTCTATCGTAATCGAAAATAGATTTCAAGAGAAAGTAGGGGTGTTTTCTAGATTTTATCTGTGGGTTCCGTTGCTAAAACACCTTTTGGTACATCATGATAGGGGAAACTTGGAGTTAAGACACATTCTCTTGAGGCCACCGATTCGGGGTGGTAAAGGTTAATAACTAGAGGACATATTCCCCCTACTCAAGCTGCGAAAAGCCTGTACCCCGTCCCTTTGTCCCAAAACACGGCCAAATGGGGGCTCTGATAGCCATGAAGCCCCATTTTTGAATTCATCTTTAGGTAAAACATCCCTGAAACAAGATTTCCTCTACTTCTAGTAATTCCAGGTTACCAAGCATACCAGACATAATTTAGTAGAGGCAGACAAATATAATGCAAATGAATATAATGCAAATGATTTTCTTGCACCTGGTGGCATGAAGATACCAAAGATGTCTCTCATTTATGTTTATTTAGAGAATTATCGGACGATGTGTCATTAGGTTTAGGGAGTGGGCATTTGGAGGCTGCACCAATAGAGTTGGTCTCAAGATATTCTTCCTATGTTGCGGATGCTGAGAGTTAGTGGAGGTGTTACAACTTATATCAGAGTGATCAGGGACTTCATCGTCATTCTCTAGCATGTCATCAAACGGTGATGCCGCAAAATAGATACCTGATCAGGTTGAGTAAAAAATTGCATTCCTGACTTGGTTTTGAAAGGCCACTATGAATGGACCACTTGTAATAAGGGCATTAAGATCGAGTGACCTGTTAAAATTAAGATTGGGATCCACTATTAACTGAAGATCTTTCCGTATTTACTCCAGCCTAAAACTAAGATCTGACGGTTCAAATGCCTTATATTTCCTTTCCAAAGAGATCATTTGTTATCCTTCCCCATCTGTACTCACCATGGTAGCCGTGCATCGTATAGTTCAGGGAGGTATTTTCTTTATTGTGTTTAATAGAAACCTGGTATGGGTTCTTGGTATCCAAAAGAGATTGTATGTGGGCAAACTGCGTTGGTGGAATTTGAGACGGGTCAATAACGTGGCCAGCAAAGGGTATGGGTGGAATTTGGTCTAAGTAGGGAATAGTAGGGAGAAGGTCAGCTAAGGGAGGAAATGTGGGCTTGGGTAAGAGCTAGAGGGCTTAGACAAAATAAGGCTAAGTCCGAAGTTGGAGAAGCTTGCTATAAACTTTGGTATGTCCAAGGTATTTAATTTTTGAACCGTGCCCAAATCTTGAAAGGCAAAGGTTCTGTTAGGCTCAAAAGTATTACTAGGTCTAGACATGACCTGGCTGTGTTGTCCCAAATCCACCCGCTCAAGTCGTCATATGAGGGGTAGAAAAATGGGTGGCGTAGAGGAAAATCCAAGGTAAACATTATAATATTTTCCCTAGTTAGTAGTCGAATATATATATATATATGGGCGCTAGTCATCCCAGTTATTTGAAATATGCTTGCAGATTCTTGTCAGTGACGTGTTCAGTTCCTATTGGTCAACAATTAGGGCTAACATCACAAGAGGATCTTCTAAATCCTTATCCAGTGATTGTTAGAGATGTTGTCAGGGATGGTTACGCGTTATCTGCTTGCTAGGTTCCCTTCCACTAGCGATGGAGGAGTGTCCAATCCTGGTTGGATGGAAATGGTGGCTCATTGGCATCAGAGGTGCCATAAATCGAGATTTATGCGAGAGATGGAGTGCAAATGTCATTGTCCAGATCTAGCTCCACCTCCTGGCCAGAATCTTTTGAGGGTCGCGATGCTCATGTCCTCCACTTCACAATGTTCTTGTAATGAAGAATCATTAGCAAAATTGTTGATCGGTGGTTCTATATCCACAGGCAAAGAGGCGATCTTCGATATGATCCACGATCTTATCCATTTCCATATCTTCATCACATTTTAGGGCTGCTGTTATCTTGTTCCCGCCCTTCGAGGACATATTGGAGACAAGAATTTGCGAAGACCAAAGAAACCCTGTCGTTTGACACTACGGACGGCTCAGGTTAGAAGGCATCGTACATATCTCTTAGGTGAATATCACGATCATTAGTTAAGATATAGATACGGGAAAAGCAATTCTAGTCAGAGTTATAGATAATGCGGATCGATGATGCGAACCAAGGAAAACCCTTCAGAAGATAAGTGGCATAGAGATCAGGACCAGGTATATGTGCAATACGGCGAGACAAAAATTCAACAACCTCCATGAGTGAGAATTAGCAACTCGTATTGTAACGACCAATCCTCCCACAACAGTAGCACGCCATGGTTTCATAAGTGCAAATACGTAAATGGCTGCCTATAGTGAGATAAACACCGCATGTAAAAAGGTAAATCCGTCAACACTCTAACATTTATTTGGAAGTAATCAATGTTGAGAACCCTTTGCTCTGACCAGTCAATCTCCAAAAGAATTTCAGCCGCAACACCAATCACTTTCGCCCAATACACATAATAACAGTCACTTAGGACATTGGAGACCAACATCCACTGGTCATCTATGGGAAAGCTCACAGATGAGTAAATGATATGCAGAATTCACGGTTGAAGTAGGAGCAAATCATCAAAACATTTCATCGGCCATTTTTTAGTACAAGAAACATTTCCTCTTCACTGGATAAGTAAAAAAGGAAAATCTAGTGAAGTTTTTCAGTACGGAAGGTCCTTCAAGGAATCAACATCCTTCACGTTTTGTTCGATTTTTTTCCTGAGAGAATTTACGGTAGTCCAGAAATTTACCAATGAGTAGCCTGTTTTTGCCTACACGTCCTTTGTCAATTGGTTGATGATTGAGGAGAATTAACACTGTTCGGAGATCCAGTTCAGTGCCCTCCATAACGTTTCCATCAGGGGGGGAAAGAGGAATGGGTGGGGTTAAAGGTAAGAGACAGATGAATTTGAAAGAAGATACCAAAGTGGAAAGAATTGGAGGTTTTCATTGCTCCTAAAGAAAAATTTGAGCTTTGTTTGGAAAAAGGATACATGTTTGAGGCCCGGAAAATCTCCTTACACATGGGAATTAAAGAAATATTTGAGGAATAAAAGCAAGGTGGACACAAAGAGACAGTAAGGAAAAAGTGAGAAAATTAATGGTCGGAATTTCGATAAAGGTCTGGGGTAAAGAAGGAGAGAGAACAGAGGATACTCAGGCACCACACACGCTTATGCCCTAGGAAGATTACTCTCAAGTCTTGTAATTATTATTTACCTAAATACTTCTCCATGATGAGCAAGTTTGATGTAGTTATTTAATTGAATCAAAACATAATCTCGTTTTGATTCCTTGTAGAATGGCACTTTTTAATACCAAGTTACTTATTTTCACAATTTTGGTCCATAATTGTCACTATATTACTCATCTGTTAGCTTTTTTTCATCTAACAAGGCTATATGTTGGTCACACGTTCATCTCTAGTGTTGATCACGTGTTCACCTTACCATTACCTCCGACCCGATAACAGTCGGGCCATTATACAAGATACCAAGTCGACAGCCCACCTTAAGAGATAAGGATAAACTCATCATAATCTGCAACTCATCGTAATTCACTGCTATCAAAACCATCAGAGCCTCGCCAACTGAACCCGCCACCAATTTCACCTTGTGGCCAAGACTTGTAACTTTGAATAGAAGTAGTGGTGGCTTAGGAAGATGGGTTTTGGAGGTGGTGATGATTTGTGGTGGTGATGGCCAGCGAAGGTTTACGAAGGTGTTGCAATTGGCCATGGTGGCTATTTATGGTGGAAGGTGGAAAGGTCCTACTTGACTGGTGGCTATAGTGGTGCGTGGTAGCATAATGGGAGGGGTGTTAGAAGTGGTTGCTGATGGAGATGGGTTGTAGTGTAGGTGGTGTAGTGTAAATTAGTGACTGAAAAACTAACAGAAGTATTGCAAACTAGTGTGCTTTGGAGAATAAATTGTAACGCTGATTTACTCGTGCCAGTGGCGGGGTATGTCTGATGACATGGCTGTGACGTGGGAAATGTCACATATCTATATCATTACTCTAGAGAAATACCCCTTAGACTTGCAAATGCGACGAGAAAAATTTCATTGCAACATCTCCACCCAATCAAATTGCACGACATCGCCAACATGGTGATCCACTTCAACAGAGTTACCACCATGAAAATCCTCATCAGCCATCACCTTCCAATCCCCAAAACCATCGGTCTGCCACCAAATTAACCGCTGGCACCACCCAACCACCAGTACCGCAGCCATCACCAACACCAATGCAGCACCACCATTAAAATCATGACCCCATCATCGCATTTTGTAACACACCACGCGACCTTCACTACCACAACATTACCAACACCAATCCAACATAATCACCACTAAAATCACGGCACCACCACTAATCCAGCACTACCACATTACCACCACCAATCCAACATACGTACCACCAAGATCACAGTCCCCACCACCAGATCTGTAACAAAGACCACCACCACCAGACCTGTCGAACCTCATCATCGTCACCACCACCTCGAACCTTGTTGTCACTGATCCAATTCGCCTCCACTGTCTAGCTGCCATTTCTGACCAAAAAAGGGGGAACATCAGCCATTGTCAATGTTGACGTGGATGCTGACGAGGATCAAGGATGATGACGATGACTTCAAAGCGGCAATTTGTAAGAATTTGATTAGGTGGTGATACCACGTCAGTGGCTTGGTAACATCGCTGTAGTGTAGTCTTTCTCCACATGTACAAGCACCACCAGTCCGCTTCCATCTCTCAATGTTGTTATTTTCATCCTAGGTTACATATAATTTGACATTTTATTTTGCATGTCATGTAAATATATAGCTCCGAAAATAGCGCATGAACATATGCAAATAATAATCATTTATGTGGTATTACAAGGAGTCCAAAATACTCTGTCATAAAAAAGGTTAAACACAATATTTTGAAAGTTGTGGATTTGAAAATAAATAAATTTTGAAATTAAGTAATTTTTAAAAGGACTTTTTGTACATAAAACCCTATGCTTTAGGAGTCGGTGCGCTTTTCACCCTATTATTTCAATTTTAGCACAATTCACCCTACTGTTTCTAATTTGTGCTCTATTCACCAATTGACGGCCAAATTTTAATTTTTTACCATGTATGTTACTTTTTTATGGGCAAAGTTGTCATTTAGGTCCTTAATCCACCTTGGCATTCTATTTTCCGTCTTCCAAACCCCTACCACCCCTCCGACCAAAATTGCCAAAACTCCACCTCAACACTCTCCTCAACCTGGTCCCTTAGATACTCTACCATTACCACCGGAATAAAACTTTCCCCGCCAAACCAACCACCACCACCACATTGACAAACCAATCCCGCCACCAACCACAGCTACGCACCAAACCCTAGTACCCACGACCACTTCCATAAAGCATCCCAAATACCCACCATAACTTCGCACCAAACTTCACCACCTACGACTGCCACGCTCGACTACCCACAGCCACCACCATTGCAACGCCAGGCCTCCAAACCCCCACCGACACTAGCGCGGTCCAAACCCCATCACTGCAGCACCGTCCAACCCCCACCATAACAACGTTGTTCAACTCCCAACATCGTAGCGTCGTTCAACCCCCACCACTGCAGCCAGCGTGGCCTTACCATTGCCAGGGCCAAAAGCTTCCACCATCACCACCCTTTTACCAACCATCACCACCACACTAACCCTAGCCATAATCAATTCGAAGCGAATGCCTACCAACGCCTTTGAAATCGAATCAAAACTCAAAACCCCATGAACAAAATCAAATCGATAGTGGGTTTGTTGTTGGGTGGTGATGTGGTGGCAACACAACAGTGGGTTTGGTGTTGTGGGTTTTCGAATTAGGTGGTGATGGCTTTGATGTAGTGGTGATGGAGTGGGCTTGATGTTGGTGTTGGGTGGTGATGTTGGGTGTTGGCATTGACATGGGTTTGGTGTTGGTGGTGCTTCCAGCTAAAATAGAGAAATAACACACATAGAGACATATAGAGTAAGAATAAAGAGAGAGAGAAGTTGATCAGTGATCAATGGCGTGTATGATGTGGTTGCCAAGTGGATTAAGAAGCTGATGTGGCTGTCACAATTGAAAAAATAATCGAGTGATAATTCGACCCCGAAAAGTTGATGGACGTAAAAAATATTGGACTACAACCCATCAATTGGTAAATTGCGCACAAGTTAACGAACAACAAGGTGAATTGTGCCAAAATTGAAATAGTAGGGTGAAAAGCGCACATGCCCCTAAAGTATAGGGTTTTATGTGCAAAAAGTCCTTTTTAAAATCTATTTACCTTGAAATTCTTCATCAAAACACGCTCTAAATGCAATATTTTGTTAAAGGAAAAAAATTAACTGCTATCTAGGTCTGTAGAAAGAACCTACACCTTCCATACATCAAGAAGTGGTGGCTGTTAAATATGCTTAATGACTTTAATCGGTGGCGCTAAAGAAATAACACTAATCATTGAAAACGTATCTAAAAATATCTCCAATAACATTTAGCGGCAAATAAGAAGAGTAGACTATTCGTAGTAGGTTTCAGCCAAAATATTTCTCCTCGAACAAACGCAACATTAATGAGTAACCCTTTTCCAGTATAGGGTTTCACACAGGCAAGACTCTGCTGCGCGGCGCCTCTTGAATCGCCGCGGTTTTAATTAATTATGAACTGAACAAGACCCTTCCGCTTGACTCTCTCTTCAAAAATCCCAAATCTTGATAAAGTTTAGGGTTCCCGATAGATGGAAGGAGCAGGAGCAGGAGCAGGAGCAGGAGCTGAAGCTGAAGCCCTAGTCCGAGCAGCACCGGAAGGGGCGCCTCTGATCAGACGGCTGGCCTCCTGCAACAAGCCCACCAGAGACAAAGCCCTCCGGCTCCTCAACACATGGCTCCCCTCGCAGCTCGAGGTCTCCGACGAGGACATGAAGAAAGTCTGGAAGGGCCTCTTCTACTGCCTCTGGCACGCCGACAAGGCCCCGGCCCAGTCCGATCTCATCGGCCGCCTCTCCTCCCTCCTCCTCGCCCTCCACCCCCACAACTCGGCCAACTACCTCTCCGCCTTCCTCCTCACCATGCGCCGCGAGTGGCCCGGCATCGACTCCCACAGGTTAGACAAGTTCTACCTCCTCATCCGCCGCTTCCTTAGTTCTTTGTTCCTTCTGTTCAAAAACAACGATTGGGATCTGGAGCTGACTCGGACACTGATGAATCTCTTGGAGGATAAAGCATTTTTCGCAGACGACAACTTATTAGGGAACGGGGTTAATTATCACATCGCGTCTGTCTTTCTCGACGAGCTCAAGCCCTTCCTTCCGGCTCGGACTGAATCGCTCGATGTCTTGTTTAAACCTTTTCTAGCCGTCATGTGTAAGTCGCAGGATAAAGTTTTGGTCAGTAAGGTTAGGTCTAACGTGTTTGATGCTATGTTGGAGATGGGGAAGAGTCTGTTGAAGAGTAGGTTGACTAATGGTTGTGATGTTGGGGACGAGACGCTGAATGTTGGTACAATAACGTTGACATTGGGGTTTGCCAGCAAGTTGTACGAGTTGGGTTCATCCCCCGATTGCTTCCAGGCGAACAGGAAGGTTTTGTTTGGCTTGCACGGTGAGTTTTTGAAGCTAGAGAAGAACTTGGAGTTGTCTGGCATTGAAATTACGGTTCCCACTGTCAAGGTTGATGATGCAGATGAAGTGCCAATGTTGATACCAATTGATACTAATGAAACACAGGTAGGTGCTATGATGGTGGACACGGCTGCAGAAAGTTTGAGCATATCTGCTACCAGTGAGTTGTCAAAGAAAAAGAAGAAGGCCAAAAAGGGTTCTCACGGAAGCAAGAAAAGGCCTACGGTGGGTAAGGAAAATGGGATCTCCTTAGAGAATGAGAAGGAAAACAAGAGTGAGAATCTTGTTATTGCTCATGGTGGTATCTCAGGCAATGAACTGACTGGTGATGGCAGTTCTGTAACTTTTAACGAGTCTGTCATATCTAATCTGCAGATGCAGTTTGAGAAAGTTGCTGCTGAAGTCGGGTTGGACAAAGACGACGCAAATTCATTTGATCCACCCAAAATTACATTTAAACGTGCTGCCTCAAAGAAGAGAAAGAGGGTGAAGAGCGTAGGAGGAGACACAGGAGGGGATGCTGTTGCAAAGAGCAATGACAAGAGTGCAAAAAGGGTTAGGTTTTCTATTAAGAACAATTTAGTTTGGAAGCCGCAGAGTCCGCTACCTCCTCAAAGTTTGCGATTACCACCCTCTGCTACTCCTAGAGGTAGTGCCCTTAAGAAAGGGATTCCTCCAGGTCCAGTGAGAGAAATGCCCCCAGCAACAAAGAGGGTTAAGCAACCAAAGAAGGGACGTAAGGGTATTAAAACCATCTCCCCTGCCATCAAGCGATTGCGGAAATTGAAAAGCCTTTCTATCTAACAGATGTAAGGTTGAAGGATTTTGTTTACTATGCATCATTTCTCTTCTGTGGTGTTTTTTATTTTTAATACTGTTGCTTATCTTTGACCTATTTTTTTGAATTGATTTTCTAAATTTCTTGTAACTTTATATTTCTTGGTTTCTTACCAAAGCTTAAAAAGGAATCCCTTGGGTACTGACTAGGATCTGCGGTGCAATATGTTTTCTACGCACTATTACTTTTCTAGGTTTTACATTGCATGCTGGATAAGGTAGAGTCACCTCGTCAAGTTTTAAGGGTCTTACAATCATTATCTCTTTTAGCTGATTTGCTACAATCCGATTTTCTAGTTTGGCCT
This sequence comes from Escallonia rubra, assembly GCA_033065855.1. Lineage (NCBI taxonomy): Eukaryota > Viridiplantae > Streptophyta > Magnoliopsida > Escalloniales > Escalloniaceae > Escallonia > Escallonia rubra. The sequence goes on along the minus strand of JAVXUO010002663.1, from coordinate 193,713 downwards.
TTAGGAAATAGTACATTCTTCACTTCCGTTCTGATGCCAGGTCCGAAAGATACCATTCCTCCATTGAGTTGGAAAGGCAAAAACTACCAGTCCACAACAGTTGTGGGGTGGGTTCATTCTCCTGATGTCAATTATAATGTAAATGCTATTTTAATACATCCTGTAATGTTAACATGTCTGGTTGCATGTTCTTTATTTTTCTATGATGCCTAATTATATGAAGGTGGTCCCTTGAGACTCACTCAGTTTGTCAGCACTCCGTCATCATAATACCATCCTCTGGCTAATTATGGCATCTATGTGTTCTAACATACTTTATGAAACATGGAACATCTTCTTTTTGAAATATAAACTGTCTTTAACGTTCTTTTGATGGGGAAATGCTATTTACCCCCCTTCTATGCTCTCCTCCCCCTTTTTGTCTCTAAAATCATATTGTTGTGACACAATTTAATTTTTTAGCGATATATAAGGGGGGAATAGCATATAAGCCTCCCCTTTTGCTTATATTATTGTCATATCACGGTGTATAGTTGCAGTGTTCCTAGAGAAAATAACTGTTACACGCCGATGTTGTCTGTAAAGTCTATTTAGTTTCATTTTGTCCTTTTGTTTAAAGTTGTTCCTTCTACAAAGGATGAAGCTGCATATGGTTTGCTACAAAAGATGAAGGTGGTGGTAATGACAGCTGTTCTATCGGAGGTGGTAGATGGGCTGATTGGGTCATGCTGGACCTGGTTGGGGCTCAGGTGTTATTGTATCCAAGTTGTGTAGCCGTTTGTTTTCCAATATTCATGTTGTCCACATTCTTTCTCAGTTTCTTACCTGCTCGGTTGATGAGCATTTCACTTGGATTTTCTCCAGAGTCAAATGTCCAGGGAATGTTGGGGACTATAGGATATTGTGGTCGAAATTGAAGCCATTCGCTGTGGGTAGAAAAAGGCCATGATGTGTCAATGGTAATATTAAGCTTATTAGATCTCAGGAGGGAGACTTGGTACCGATTCTTTTCTCGGGGCATGTTTGAGTTTAATAATCTTATGGGTCTTGTGGGATGGAAAGTCTCTTATATTCCAGACTCGACAGCTGTTTGATTTCACACGATTAGGAAGAGAGGCAGACGGTATTCACAGAGGCAAGTATCCCTTCAGTTTTGAAAACTATTGGCTTTTGGAGACAGTATTCACAGAGTGGAGTGGAACGCTGAGCTTTCATTTGGCTTGTAAATTGAACTGTCGAAAACGATCTAAATTTGTGGAATAAGGAAGTGATGAGTTGGGTGGAGTTGAGATAGGCTCAAGTGTTGGCAGATATTCAAGATCTTGATGTTTTGGAGGGAATTCGTGCTTTGAGTAGGTGGGAGATGGAAAGGAGACTTATAAGCTGATCGCTTGTTTTTATTTGAGGAGATATGTTGGTGACTAAAATCCAGAGTAACGGAGGCGTGCAAAGGTTTCCTCGGGTCGGAGGGAGATATATGGAGTATTTCATGTGTAAGACTTCTGCTGGGGTTGGGGATTTAAGGTCGAATCTTCAATTACTTGCAGCAGATTGACATATAGGTTCTTCCATAAGTTGGCTAATGTGCACAAGGATTTAATCAGATTGGGAGGATCATCTTAGGTGGAGATGAATGCGTAATGAGGTGGCGGTTAAGGAGGATTATTATTAAGTTTTACCAAAGTTTATTTCAGGAGGAGTAGCAGGTGAGGCCATGAATAGGTGGCCTTCATTTAAGTGGTCTTGGTCGAGAAGCTTCTGTGATTTGAGTCTCTCTGTGTCGGGAGGAAGAAATGCTGGCGCCTTACCTGTCCAGATGAATTAAACATGGCTTTCTGTCAGCGTTACTGGCAGGTGGTGAGACTTGATGTTTTAACTGGTTTCCAACCCTTCTATGAGCACAGAAGGTTTGAGAGAAGCTGAATTCTACCTTCATCTCCTGTTATATTTCAGACCCGTTAGTTGGGTGGGTAGTGTTTATAAGCAAGCTTATTTCAAACGTACTGACTCAGGAGGCTCCAAGGGGTGATCCCATGAGTAATTTCAGAATCTCAGAATGCTTATGGTGTGAGTAGACAACTTCTGGATGACGTCTTGGTTGCTAATGAAAGTGTTGATTCCAATGTTTTTTTTTTAAAAAAGGGGTAAGATTGATTCCAATGTTAAATGAAATGTATCTGTTCTAATATCTAAGTTGGATGCTGTGAAGGCATGTGATCATATGTTGATTGTAAATTCTTTCTTTACTTGCTTGAATGGATGGAAGTTGGGACAAAGTGGGGGGTTTGGACGAAGTTTAGATTTTCTGTGTTAGTCGATCGATGGTTCTCAAGCAGGGTTCCTTTTTCTTCTTTTCTTCCAGGGGCATTCTGCATGAAGATTCATGTCCCCTCTTATTATTCAGGTTGTTATGAAGGCTCTTAGTCTAACTTGATCGCTCGGTGAAGGGAGGTTTTTTATGCGGATTTATGGCTGGGGAGAATGGTATTCTGGGGCACTCGTGTCACATCATCTGTTATTCGAGGATGATAACACTTTATTCGGTGATGCTGATGAACGTCAATTGGGATATTTCGGGCTGGTGCTTTTATTCGTCTACTGTTTTTCACTTTTCAAGATGTATGTGGCCAAGAGCGATGTTATTCGCATGGTGATGTAGCTGATGTTCCATCCCTAACTCAGTCTTTTGGTTGTAGTCTCGGGAACTTTCCTTTTACTTATTTAGCCCTTCCCTTGGGTTCGTCGTTCAAAATTGCAGTGAACAAGGAGGCTAGTGTGCTGAGATGATTTCACATCGCAATGACTGGAAGCTAGATTCAGTCTTTCTCTTCTTTGAGCGTATTCGCTTGGTGATATATCAGTAGGACAGGACGTTAAGATTGGGCGTGGAAGAGGAAAGCAAGGGTTTATTTTCAGTTAAAGTCCCAGTGCTTTCTGCTTGTGGAAACTCTTCAGTTCCTGGTGTTTGTTGGCTCCTTACTGGGTGTAGGGTGTGTTTATTGGTAGACCAGGCAAACAGGTATACTCGCTGAGAACGGGTAATACTAGGTAGGGTCCGGGTAATAATGGGTAGGGTAAATTTATTCGGGGTTTTTTTTTTTTTTTTTGGCAGTCCTTTTTTAAGTATCCGTTCCCTATCCATGCGGGTCGGGTATCACCCACGGACGGGTAAATGATCACATTACTGGATTTTTTTTTTAAAATAAACATATGTTAATTACCTCATTTTTGTTAGTTACTACTTACGAGTTAGGCAAATTTTCTTCCTTTTGTTTCTTTTGCTTCTTTTTGCTAGCACATTTCATGTTTTTGATAGTGTTAAAATGGTTTTCGATTTAACCAAAATTAAAAATTATGTCAAATATAATTCCTAGCCTCGTACTTAGTTACTTACTACCGAGTACTTAGTAACATGTTAATTGTTAAATACCATAAGAACAATAGCAAGCATCTAACCACGTTCTCCACCCACAATCTAAAATAAAACAATTAAATTAACACAAATTACATCGTCACATTCACAAATTAATCCAAATTAAAGTCTTCAATTCTTTCAACTTAAACTTTAAGTCTTTGAACTTGGAACCTCCGTCAAGCTTCTTTCTTCCAACGAATTGTCTATGTTCACATTGATAGGCAAAAGTACAACTAGTTCACTATCCTCAGAACCTTTACTCATACTAGTAGTTGTGCACGTGCAACGTATTTTCTAAATTATTTGTGAGCAATTGTCGCCTATAAACTTAAAGCAACAAATTTTCTTTATTCAACAATTAGTATATGACCTATTCTAAACTTATTATCACATACACCACCAGTTTTCAACTTCTCAAATTATGTTAGCACCTCTTTTGCTTTCAAAAATCATGCCATTGCAATCAACAAGTAACACGGGCTCAATCAAGTCGTGAACACAACTTCTCCTTGATTTCTTGATTTGCCTAATGATCTAGAAGTGAGTTCCACTTCCACAATGAGGCTACAGAGAGGGTGGATAGTAATAGTCTCATTAACAATGCATCACAATGTCTATTACATGTGAACACTTGAAGATGCAAAAAGTTTCAGCTTCCAAATAGCTAATCTTATTTTGTGACAAAAGAATGCTACGCAAGTTGTTTGACCATGGCCAAAGGGTACTGATAATGTGGATCTAATAGCACTGGGTTTGCAAGTTGGGCTTAACCACCCAAACCCAAGAAAGTGTGGGCTATTACCCGGAATCAACACTTAGTTATAAAATGGGTAACAATGGGTGGGTTCATCAATTCTAGTAAGTTATGTTGGGTTGGACCTTTAAAACCCATTTATGCAAAAAAAATCATATATTGTTGGTATACAAATAAAAAATCATATATCTGCCGGACGTTGCCTACATTGCTAATGACCACCTAAACAGCCAATGTTGGTTGCCTTCACGGCCACCACTGCTGATCGCTGCCACAACTGCCAAAGCTGCCTCAACTATCGGTAGCCACCACCTTTACCACACAGTAGCTAATGCCGACAGCTGCCACCTCCCGCCACTGGCAGCCACCTCATGCTACCTGCAGCCTTTACCATTGTCAACCATGCACAACCACTTTACTTTTTGTGCAAAATAAAAACAAAATCATTACTCTTTTTGGTCAACTTATTCAGACCCAAAGATACCCAACCAACCCCCATTAGGTCAAAGCTTGTTAGGTTTAAAAGCATACGGGCTTTATTAGGTTGGGTACAAACCCAAACCCAACCCAACCCTATATAGTACAAATAAATTATTGGTTGCAGTGACTGAAAACATATAATTGTAATATGGCTAACTTCAAAACTACACGATGCAGTATACACGAAATCCGGCTTAAGTACCTAATTGCTTAAATCGTATAAAATCAGTAACTTAAACTACTTTTCGGCCCAAACAAGTCCAACAACGGAAGGAGCTCAGCGAAGATTAGTTTTCTTAGAGTCTATACAGTCGCTGCTTAAAAATACATGTCATAGACACGTGGCACCATTTCATCTTATTAATTACTTACATGTGACGTTAGTCACATTTGTTCAGAGCCATTAACACATTCTTTCTCTTTTCTTCTTCCTTTCGTTCTCCCTATCTTTGACATAGTATCTGTCTTTCACCTTTATAACCACCATGACACTACCAATCTGCCACCACCACCCCTCAAGCAACACACATTCATTACCATCCAATCACCACAGTGCAAGACTTGTATCACCACAGCCCGTTAACCACATAAGTTGCTACAAGATGCTTGTTTCCACTATCGCGCACGAGTCCAATACCACCACATTTTTCTACCTTGCCTAGACCCAAACCGCCAACACCTCTACGCCCCCATTCTCACATACTGATTGCTTTTCCTCCATTATCTCTCTTTGAATCCATTATTTAAAGATATAGCTTAAACCGGTCCCAATCACTACTCTGCAAATTTAGCAACTCATCAATGTCATCATCAATATGCAATTACATAATCAACAACAACAATAGATGGAAAATAATTACAACCACATTAATGATAAAGCACTGGCCATGGTGATTGTGGTAGAGGGTGACTTAGACAAATCCATGCCGCTTAATCTAGAAAGAGATTAAATATTAGGAAATAGTAAATGGAACCAACAGATCCAACAGATGCTTATAGAACTGTTCTTCCAAGATTATATATCAACAGCAAGATAAGTCTTAGTTGTGTATTTTATGATTAGTAAGTTTGTATGTAAGGTAGCATTCTAAGTGAATGTACAAAAAAAAAAAGCCGGCAACTACCTGGTCAAATATTTTTTTCTTGGCTTTACAACTTCAAGTCTTTCATATGATAATATGCTACTGGTTTGGCAACATGAGAAAAAACCTATTATCCATTCAGAAACCTGCAAAAGAAGGTATATGCATTAAATGTTTCATTTTAACACTTCTAGAGAACTGAAGTTCGTCAAGATAGCATGACATAAGGAAAATATTTCCTCATTCCTGTTATAGGAGTCACGTGTTTCATGCCTTACATTGTTCTCCTAGTCATTCTCCTTCCAAAGGGACCCTTTATATGGACCACAATGAAGTTATAGGCATTCGTCAGCTTGTATCAAGAGCAAGTTTATAAAATTTCAAACAGTATGTACAACAATCCTTGCCCATGAACAATCATGTAAAGAAACAAAAAGAAAAGGGAAATAAAAACAATAGAGTTATATTCTTTTTGACCATCCAAGCCAACCCATTCACAAGAGTGTAGTGTATGTAAATTATCCATAAAATTAAAGGAATTGGAAGATGATACTGGACATAGCACTAACTTTTCGTAGAAATCTTAAATCAATTTCTCAAGGATAAAATTTTGAGATACATTTCTGCAATCAATCATGATAAAGAAGTGGAAGAGCTCATCAAATGTTCACCAACATAGCAACGAACCAAGGAAAAAAGGTTTTCGGGATTAATTTAAGTAGCTCTTTAGAAACAAATAATCAAGATTTGGAGAAACACATAAAAAAAATGTGAAAGAAAATTGTTGTGATAATGTGTCTTGGATAAAAAATTCAGAATGTGTGGGTGTCCACATCGGTTATTCAAAGAAGATTGTGACTTGGACCTAAGTATATAAGTCTTATCCCACATTGGTTATTTAGAGAAAGTCACTACTTATCTCTAAGTATATATATGTTGTCTTGTATTGTGTTTTAAGTACAAGAGACAAGAGAGAAGAGTCATTCTTTGAGTAGGCAAAGAGAGAAGAGTCATTCTTTAACTAGGAAGAGTCTTTCTTTGAAGAGAGAGGAGCCATTCTTTGAGAGGGTTTTTTGAGAGAGACAAAGGTATGTAATCTCCAGTGATAAACATAGTGAAATCGCTGCTACCACTGTGGAGTAGGCTTTCGCTGAACCACGTAAATCTTGTGTGTCTCTATTTTCTGTTATTGTTTTTCGATTCTCTTCTTTATTGCTTGGTGCGAAATCTAGTATATTCCTTTACAAGTGGTATCAGAGCTGAGGTTCAGTGGTAGATTGAAAGCACCTTGCAATGACGCCAAATACTTCGACGAAGTATGATTTGGAGAAGTTTGATGGATCGAACGATTTCAGTTTGTGGAGGATGAAGATGCGTGCTGTTTTAATTCAGCAAGGGTTGTTGAAAGCGTTAAAGGGGAAACAAAGGCTTCCTGATAGGATGTCTGATGTTGAAAAAGAAGACATGTTGGAGAGAGCCCAGAGTGCCCTGTTGCTGTGTTTAGCCGACAACGTGTTGCGAAAGGTTTCTCAGGAAATGACTGTGGCTGGATTATGGCTGAAATTGGAGAGCTTATACATGACGAAGTCTCTGACAAATCGCTTGTAGTTAAAGCAATGGCTGTATACTCTTCGGATTAAAGAAGGTACATCGATCAATGATCATCTTGATGAATATAACAAGGTAATATTAGACCTACAAAATATTGATATCAAGATAGAATATGAGGATAAAGCTTTACTATTGCTGTGTTATTTACCTCCGTCATATGAACATCTTGTTACTACCTTATTATATGGGAAGGACAGTATCTCCATGGAGGAGGTTGGGGCTGTGATAAATTCTCAGGAATTAAGGAATAAGGTTTCAGAAAATAGGGGAGAAGAACATGGTGATGGTCTGATGGCTCGAGGCTGAAGCACTAACCATGCTAGGTTTAGAAATAAAGGAAGATCGAGGTCTCAGTCAAAGACCAAAAAATTGAAGTGCTATCATTGTCACAAGGAAGGGCGTTACAGAAAGGATTTTCCTGAGCGTAAAGGGAAGAAAAAAGATAATTCCAAGACGGTTGATGCTGGAGTAGTAGAAGATAATTATGATGGTGTGGATGTTCTCTCAGTTACTATCAGTTCCTCGGATGGAGGGTAGATTCTTGATACGGGTTGCTCCTATCATATGTGTCCCAATAGAGATTGGTTTGTCATTTATCATTCATTTGATGGTGATAAAGTCCTTATGGGAAATGATGTCGCCTGTAAGGTGGTTGGGATAGGTTCAATTCATATTAGGATGCATGATGGTATTGTGAGAACTTTGACTAGTGTCAGGCACGTTCCAAAGCTGAGGAAAATTTTGATTTCTTTGGGTACGCTTGACTCCAATGGTTGTAGCTATCGGGCTTCATGTGGAGTTATGAGGATAATGAAGGGTGCTCTTATTGTGATGAAGGGGTTGAAACAACATAGTCTCTATTTGTTACAGGGTAGCACAGTTACAGAAGCAACAGCAACAACTTCATCTTCTGATATAGATTTTGACACTGCCAAGCTTTGGCATATGCGTCTTGAGCATATGCGTGAGAGGGGTATGGATGTGCTAAGCAAACAAGGTTTGCTGGGAAGCAAGAAAATTGGGAAGCTGGATTTTTGTGAGCATTGTGTTTTCGGGAAGCAGTGCAAGGTGAAATTCAATCGAGCTGTTCATACCACCAAAGGTACGGTGGATTATATCCATTTAGATCTTTGGGGTCCTTCCACGGTTCCATCTAAGGGTGGTGGCAGATATATGTTGACCTTTATTGATGACTTCTCAAGAAAGGTCTGGGTGTGCATCTTGAAAAAGAAGAGTGATGCCTTTGTTCAGTGGAAGCAGTTTAAGATGATGATTGAAAAACAAACCGGCAAAGAAGTTAAATGCTTGAGGACTGACAATGGCATGAAATTCTGCTTGGATGAGTTTACTAAGTTTTGCAAGAATGAAGGCATAGTGAGGCATCGCACTGTTAGAAAACGCCAGAGCATAATGGGGTTGCATAACGGATGAATAGGACTCTCCTTGAGAAGGCTCGATGTATGCTTTCAAATGCCGGGTTATCGAAGGAATTTTGGGCAGAAGCTGTTAACACAGCTGCATATTTGGTAAATAGGTCTCCATCGACTGCAATTGATTGCAAGACTCCTGAAGAAGTTTGGTCTGGTAAGCATGCTAATATGAAAATTTGAGGATATTTGGTTGTCCTGCTTATGCTCATGTTAATGATGGTAAACTTGAGCTGAGAGCAAAGAAGTGCATTTTCTTAGGCTATGCAAATGGGGTAAAAGGGTACCGGTTATGGTGTCCTGATTCTAAGTCATCCATATTTCTAATTAGCAGAGATGTGACCTTTGATGAGTCTTCGATGCTTCTGAACAAGAAGGAGTTAATTGATGCAGGGAAAGACCACGGTGTCAGGGAGAAGGTGGAGCTAGAGGTTCGAGCACCAAATTCTTTGCCTATAATTCCTATAGATGAGGATGATGGTTCTCATTCTACCGAGGAGAATAAAGAACCTCAGGAACAACAGTATAACATTGCCAGAAATAGACCAAGAAGAGAAATTCGACCTCCTCAGAAGTATGGATATGCGGATATGGTTGCTTATGCTCTTAGTGTGACAGAGAGTATTGAGGTTGAAGAGCCTGTTACATACAAAGAGGCCATCAAGAGCATGGAATCAGCGCAGTGGACAGTGCTATGATTGAGGAGATGAAATCTCTTTACAAAAATCAAACGTGGGAATTGGTGAAACCGCCTGTGGGCCAGAAGATTGTTGGTTGCAAATGGGTCTACAAGAATAAGGAGGGAATTCCTGGAACGAAAGATGCAATGTATAAAGCACGCTTGGTAGCTAAGGGTTTTACTCAGAGAGAAGGTATTGATTACAATGAAATATTTTCTCCTGTAGTAAAACATACTTCGATAAGAGTGTTGCTTGCTATGGTTGCTCTATATGACTTGGAGTTAGAACAGCTGCATGTCAAGACAGCTTTTCTACACGGTGAGTTGGAAGAGCAGATATTCATGCGTTGACTAGAGGGATTCGTGATCCAAGATAAGAAATATCATGTTTTCTTGTTGAAGAAATCCTTGTATAGATTAAAGCAATCTCCAAGGCAGTGGTATAAGCGGTTCGACACTTTCATGGCAGAGAGAGGTTACACTAGGAGTGCCTACGACAGTTGTGTGTATCACCAGAGGCTCGCGGATGGTTCTCATATATACTTGTTGTTGTATGTTGCAAAATTGATATCAGATGTCAACGGTTTGAAAGAGCAGTTGAAAAGGGAATTTGAGATGAAAGACTTGGGTACAGCAAAAAGGATATTAGGGATGGAGATTCGAAGGGATAGACATGCAGGAATTTTGTACTTGTCCCAGAAAAAGTACATTGAGCGAGTACTGCAACGCTTTGGTATGAAAAACTTTAAACCTGTGACTATTCCTTTGGCGGCACACTTCAAGCTTTCAGCAGCTGATTCCCCACAGACCCAGGAGAAGGTGGAGCACATGGCGTGTGTTCCATATGCTGATGTAGTGGGCAGTCTCATGTATGCTATGGTTTGTACAAGACCGGATATTTCTCATGCAGTCAGTGTGGTTAGCAGGTACATGGGTAATCCTGGGAAAGCTTATTGGCAGGCAGTGAAATGGATACTTCGATATCTGATAGGTACTGCAGATACTGATTTAGTCTACCATCGGGGCAGTGATGCGAATGGTAGTGTTATTGGATATGTGGATTCAGACTACGCTGGAGATTTGGATAGGAGGAGATCTTTGACAGGATATATCTTCACTTTTTCGAGCTGTGTGATAAGTTGGAAGGCTGCTCTTCAGACTATTGTTGCCTTATCTACTACAGATGCTGAGTACATAGCGGCGACCGAAGCAGTGAAGGAAGCCATTTGGTTGAAGGGCTTGGTTGGTGATTTGGGATTGAAGCAGGAGTCTAGCTCTGTTTACTGCGATAGCCAAGGTGCCATACATCTGACCAAAAATCAGATGTTCCATGAGCGGACCAAGCACATTGATGTCAGGTTTCATTTTATTCGGGACGTGGTTTCTCAGGTTCCAGAGATGAAAATTCAGCGGACATGATGACAAAGCATATTCCAGAGATCAAGTTTAAGCATTGCTTAGATTTGATCAGTATCAGCAGTATTTGAGGTACAACCCTAGGGGCAGATGTGGTAGCAGCAGATGATATTTCCAGATTGTTTGTGGCTTGTTTTATCCAAGCCAAGGTGGAGATTTGTGATTTTGTGTCTTGGATAAAAAAATCCAGAATGTGTGGGTGTCCCACATCGGTTATTCAAAGAAGATTGTGACTTAGACCTAAGTATATAAGTCTTGTCCCACATTGGTTATCTAGAGAAAGTCACTACTTATCTCTAAGTATATATATGTTGTCTTGTATTGTGTTTTAAGTACAAGAGACAAGAGAAAAGAGTTCTTCTTTGAGTAGGCAAAAAGAGAAAAGTCATTCTTTAACTAGGAAGAGTCTTTCTTTGAAGAGAGAGGAGCCATTCTTTGAGAGGGTTTGTTGAGAGAGACAAATGTCTGTAATCTCTAGTGATAAACATAGTGAAATCGCTGCTACCACCGTGGAGTAGGCTTTCGCCGAACCACGTAAATCTTGTGAGTCTCTATTTTCTATTATTGTTTTTTGATTATTTTCTTTATTGCTTGGTGCAAAATCTAGTATATTCCTTTACAATTATAAAAGGATTTGAAATGCGTGTCAAGCTTTAAGTTCAAGAATAAGCTGAATGAGATTTCAAGCAAAAGCATAACGAAGCTAATACGCCAAAAGCCTTGAAAAACAACCATGGTAATAATTGATCCTTAACGAACTACTATAATTCAACCATATGATATGAAATGCTTCTACTATTTATCCAAAAAAACGGTTTCGGGCTGGTTACCACTACTCGTCTTCAAATCCCTCATTCAAACTCTAAAGGGCTTTTTAGCGTTGGAAGGAAGGAAAGCAACCTTGATCCTTATAAGGGCTCAAAACCTGGGCATCAACATGCCCACCACACTCAACAAGAGTATGAAGTGACTAATGTACCATAGTAACAGTTTGGAAACTTGCTAATGAAATAAACACATTCTAAATGGATAGCATTCATTAACTAAGGTAAACAAGAGGAAAATCAATGGACATCAACAAGCAAGAGAAATAAGTTAAAAGGCATCCATCAATAAAACAGAAAAACGGCTTCTTATATTTACTTTTGCTCTAAACTTTCTATTCACTTTCCATAGCACCTTGGACTACCAACAAAGATCCATCCATCTCTTTACTAATCAATTTCAAGGCCTCAACTCAAGCTATGAATTCCATCCTTCTTACTTGCCCTTCTTCTACCAGGATTATGTCTTACAATCCACCTTTAAACCTTTTGGCCTTTACTCTCCTTGTTGATCCGTCTCGCATTCACAGTAATTCTACAAGATCCCCCCTTGCCAAAATTCCCATATCCTTTCAGCCTCCCAAAAGAACCTCCACATTGATGATCTACACCCCTCAGGCTCCCAAATTCTGAAACTGACACTAAGAAAGGAAACTCACTCGTCTTTGAAACAAAGTAATCTATTTTTTACTGTGATGACGAATCAAGCCTTAAATTGATGAACCTTGACTCATCCATGCCCCTGAAGTCACTTTCTTTGACTGGCAAAAAACTCCTTGTAGAACACTTGAAGAGCCATCCATGAATGCATCTTTCAATCCATTTCTTCTTGGTTTTGCTTCACCCAAACCACATTGCTTCATACCCCCTCACATATGCAGCAGATGAGTAATGAGCACAACGTAACCAGTGAATTATGTTAAAGCAGACTAATTGTTCTTATTGGATGTAATCCGAAGTGTGATTGTCCCTTATCCCAATGGAATCCTCCCATTGTCAGTGCCTTGTTCAATTTTAGCAACATCCGGCACCCCATATTTACTACGCTATGTAAATGTAACTCCCAATAATCTGATTTTCATTTTACTTTTCCAAATGCAAACCATGGCACTGATTCGAAGTACCCAAAAGGTGATGATATAGTTATTGGCATGATCATCTTAGCAATGATTAGTGCTCTATATCTACTGAGCTTGAAAAGCTTTATTTCTGCACTCCAACCTGAAGAGTCAGGAGATAGGTTTCTCGGGCTAATTAGAAAATCGCAAGTATATCTATAGATTTTTCTTTGTATTGATACCCTAATAGTACTCATGCTACAACAAAATGCAGACTTTCGAGTTTGCTAGCTCTCTCTCTCTCTCTCTCTCTGTCTTTCTCTCTCTCTCTCTCTCTCTCTCTCTCTCTCTCACACACACACACACACACACACACACACACATACTAACATTTCTAATTTCTTCAATACCTTCAGACTGATCAACCCAATTTTATGGGACACTTTAATTAGAAGGTAGCTCTTTCTTCAGGGGGCTCTCCTTATGCAATCATCTGAACAGTTTCTTGTCTCTACTGCTTAAGACAATGTTCTATTGTGGTCATTAATTTAGCCCTTGCATCGCCTACATATATTCAGAGTTACATGCTTGAGCATAATGAGAAAAGAACTCTTGAAGTGTTGTAATTGGAATTAAAGCAAGATACCTATGCAATGAATTCTTGATTTCTATAGAATTGTACTCAATAAAACAGTCAATTATGGCTTCAATTATTTTGTTAAATAAGATGTCCAACATTTTTCTACAAGTATACAAATATGGAGGAAGAATGGATCTGAAACTAAAAAAGTAAATACAATAGGGACATAGCCCGAACGTAAACATATAACTTATTCAAATATAGTCGTAGCAAAAGTGTCAATCTGCAACAAACATACAAATGGCAAGGAGATTTATACTGCAATACTAATTAATTAGCCATATAGAAATGGTCCTCGTATAACTAAAAACAATGCAACCCAAAATGGTTACTAAGGGATTAAGTTAGTACCCCCGACACGTGGCTTGTTAGCAAAAGTGGTTCAGCAATTAGTATTCTCTTTTAATTCGAAACATTAATAAGAGCTCGTTATAGCAATTGCTCCTTGAAGGCACTTAAATGTTCAAAGGGAGTGCTTCAAATCATTTTCCCTTCCGTCCCTGTCAGACTCTTTTAAAAAAGGAATCTGACATCGTCTAATACACCTTAACTTTAAAAAGTTACCAAAATTGTTTTCCTTGTTTCTTTTTTGGCCTTAATTAGGCTGTGGAGTCGCTGAAATATGAGTCACTGACAAGTGGACAAGGTTCTCGCGAATACAAAACCATGAGATAATATGTTTCAATACATTTTCATTCAATACAATACCTTTCCCTACTGGACCATTAAAAGATAGGTTCTTGCAATAACAGAGAAATATGTTAGTTGGCTTAAGCATATCATATAAGCATCCAAAGTAGAAAAATGCCTTTGAAAAGTGACCACTATATGTCATGCGCCACACCAAATCAGAGGTTGTTAAATAAGGGGCCTGACTGGGAGTAGCATGATAAATACCTTGTCAAGGATCTTTACCCCATATTACTATGGCTTAAAAAGTTTTATTCACTGCTGGCACTTCTACTTTTCTCCCACAAGTATTTAGCCATGGTGCTAGAATTCAGCCTCACTTACCATCGGTAAATAAGAGCTTTTACAAAACATTACTATTTTCCAACCACTCAAAGAAAAGAAAAGTCTAAACTTAATATGTTCTCAAGTTTTATTGGCAACCGAAAACCAAAAAAAAAAACTAATCTCTAGGCTTGAAGAAGTAATGCAGTACCTTATAGATAATTGGCCTCAAATTCTTGAACATCATGAACCGAAATTGACTTTTTCAAAATTGCAAACATTAGTGAACAGAATTTTTTGGTAAGTCGGCAGTTCTCTGCAATCTGGAGATTTAGTTTGGTAATTTCTTGGTGGCGCCATTCATTAACTTGCCCAAACCATGAAAAGGGCGCCAGATCTATTTGCTATACCCACTTTTTCTTCAACCCAACCGAATAATTATAAGCAAACTAAAGAAAGCAAACATGAATGAATATGGTAATTGACTAATTTTATCAAATGCTTGTTTGAGATGATATAAAGTATGTAACACCAAAAGACCCCAATCCTAATACAAAAATTAATAATGAAATTGTAAAGAAACCACAAAATCATATTCATAAGAACAAAAACTAGAGTGTGTGACTGAGCATGCATGTCTACGGGCAGTGATGTGTGTTCTTGTGGGTGTGCATATGAGGCGAAAGATGTAAAAAATGAGAAGTTTACAGTTAAGGAACATCACTGGGGGGAGAGAGTGTTATTTACGCGCAGGCCTATAATGGCCAAGGAATGATAAACATTGGTCAAGCGCTGGAAAGTAATACTGCTACACATAAGTTCAGGTATGTTTGTCCTGGCATGCAGAGTTGTTCAAAATGCCATCAATCCATGCATAAGTTGTCTGACTCTAGGTAAAGCAATTGAACAAGGAACGACCTTTTTGGAAATCTAAAAGACTCATCCATTGGGGAACTGGGAACTGCATAACGCCGGTTTGAATCCATCAGCTCGAATAGTCTATTCATAAAAAAGAAAGGTTTGTCGTATCTAAATTGCTTAGCTGAGGGGTTAAGGATAAAAAGGCGGTATTTGGGGGAATCCACTAAGGAAGCGGGTCCTAAGATGGCATATCTAAGATAACTGTCGATAGAATATGTTGTTGTTTTTTATACTTGAACCCCAATTATAAACATAATAATCTTTGGAGTAAAACTACAATATTGTTATCTTTACTCAGAAACGAACTGATCAAGTGTTAGTTGATTATGTGGTTTGAAGAGCAACCAACAAAAGAGGAGAATGGAAACAATTCAACAAACATCTGGTGTGCAAAAGTGCAAAGATAGCAAGAAGCAGTTAACCATGAGTAAGATAATATGAGCAAAGGCGTGTACAATAGATAAAAGCAAAGTAGGTGTAGTTGATCTAATTAAATTCACAGTCGGCATACTGGTACTATACGAGAGAGGAAGTTTCACTTCGCCAAAAATCCAGTTTTCTACAAGATTTGAGACAGGATCTTGGTGGCCGGCGGAAGGTTGAGGTTGAATTCGTCATTTGGGGCGTGTTCTGCCGTAACATAAGATTCGTTATTTGAGGCATGTTCAGCCGTAGCATAAAAGCTAGGTTCTTGACGATGCGTTGTTATTCTGTTGAAGTTCATCTACATGTTCTTGTGAGGAAAGTAAGATTTGCGATGGGATCTTGGTGGCCGGTGAAAGGTTGATGTTGAATCCGTCATTTAGGGCATGTTCTGCCTTAGCATAAGAGGCAGGTTCTTAGTGATGTGTTGATATTCGGCTGAAATTCATCTACATATTGTGAGGAAAGTGTCAAATTCTTGTTGTTGTAAGGAAATTCTCTGAGGATGGGGAACGGTTGGGGGAGCGAAGGTGTAAGTTATGTTTTCCTACTATTGCACCGATTTGTGGAGATGTGAGCGGGCGGCCATGTTTGCATTGGTTTTGAAAGAGGCCCAAAGATAATTCGTAATATGGAGTATCTTTGAGGTCATTTTTGTCATAAAAATGTGTAGAAACATATCTAAACACATCACACTTTTAAGATAGAGAGATTTAAACAAATACGATTAAACTAAATCTCAAAACACATAAATAATTTTGAAATTCTAATGATTTGAAAATAAAGATTTATTTTGAATTTCATAACCAAACAACTAATTACGTTCGCTAAACAAAGCTTGGGCATTATTCAGAGTATTTGAGAGGAATTTTGCACCAATACTAAAATCCGATTCGGAGGCAACAGCGGTTATTAGGATGCTCATGATGTCACGTGCCATATTAGAAAGAATGACATACCTAGAACAATTATCTTTCCAATACTTCAAGATATCCAAATATGCATATTCCACGTGATCATACACGAGCTCCTCTGGGTAGAGATCCAAATTCGACTTTAAACAAGGAACAAGAAATGTAAACATGAAAAGGAGATAACTTACTTCAGCGTCATCTTCTCCCACGGAAATGACACTTGTACCAGCTTAGCTTTATCTTTTGGAACAATAGAATATTGAACAACATATTCTTCACAAAGCCTCTCGTTCTTCTTTTTGAGTTCCTTTTCCTTTTCTTCCCCTTTACCCGCATCAATCTTTTCATATCAGTATTCCACATATCACCACTTGTAGCGAGGATCAAGCACTATCGCTATAGCTAGTATACTACTAAAGGCTCCCAATATTTTAAAGACTTAGCATATATTTCCTTAACCATGCTTCTCAAAACTAGATTCTCACTTTTCATCTCTTCCATTATGCTTAACTGAATTCTCCACACTAAATTAAAATATAAATTTGACATTGGATACTCAATTCCGGACACAAGATTGGTCATTACAACAAATGGTGCCAAAAACTTTACAATTTTAGCCCCCCATCCCATTCTTCAGTAGTCAGGTAATATTTGTAGCTTGGTTAAATAAGGGAATAGTTGACAAATGCTAACTGAAATTTACTCACATACACTAGCATAAAAAAAAATAGTGTTCACGTCCATACGCAAACCCCATCAAAGTTGCCACACTAATTTGCTCACAAATTGGGCAAACTTTATTAACCTGCTCTCAGAAACTTTCATATACTTAATGCTCTCCCTAATTTTGTAAATAACCTCACTTGCAACTTTCAGCCCATCTTGAACAATGAGGTTCAAGATATGAGATGAACATCATATGTGAAAATAATCCCCTTTACTCACAAACACATTGTTAACTAACAGTTTATTCTTCAAATGATCTTGCATGTTATCACAACTAGAGGCATTATATAAACTGATCGAATTCCCGAATCCTTCAAAACATTGAATGCCTTTTCACACAAGGATTTACCGAAATATTGCCGATGATGCATGGCACATAATTGATTGTATTTGTAACCTAGGATATGTAGCATACGTACTGGAAAAGAATTAAAGAAAATTATACTAGTAGTCACTAAATTATTGGCTCAATTCCACTTTGTCACTAAACTATGATTTGTCCCAAAGTGATCATGGACCATTAATTTCATCAATCGGGCCTTTATTAACTGCTATTAGAATGGAGCTTGCTAAATAGTCACGTGATTCACATGTGGGAACAAATTGAAGGGTAATATAGCCAAACAAGCTTCTTTTTCCATTTCGTTCTTCTTCCACATTGTCGACGCTGGCTACTGCCCCACCGGCCAACACCGCGAGTCCATCAACATCCCCCTAACCACCACAACCCAATGGATATCCAAATCCCAGTTCAAATTACCTGGGCTCTAATGCATGTGTGTGTGGCAATTAGAGAAGAAAATTAGCACAGATCCAATACATACTCACCACCGCCACCACCATCGCCATAACCACTTCTCCTTACCCAAACCCTCGCTAGCCATAACCATCCCCCAGTCACATCTAAGCCACCACCCTCACCCAAGTGCTAGCTCTTCATCACCGACACCAGTTTATCATGATAAACTGCAAACACGCACAGCCACCAGAGACTAATTAATTTTATGGTGGTGTAGGGAGGTGGCATGAAACTAGGCAATGGGTGTTTAGGGGAGGTATGGGTCTTGAAGTTCTGGTGACATGGCTTCGACAAAATAAGAGGTGGTGTGGGCAATCTTGATTAGAGTTGTATTTGGGAAGGATTAAGGGGGTAAAAGTCAAATCGGTCCGGGCCGGATGTGGTCTTGTGCTCGTCTGGAGATAGAGTAAATACAGACTGTAAGAACTTAATGATGGTTTGGCCGGTGGTTATTGGGTGTGGGAGGCAGTGGTGGAGCCAGGATTTTATTCCAGGGGGAGCAAAAAATGTATATCGAAATCGCTAAATTTTTTTATAAGTAAAATAATACACAGAAAATGAGTGAACTTTTCGATAATACACGAAAAATGAGTGCACTTTTCAGTGTATTAATTTTTTCCTCTCAGTTGGCACTTAAATAAGATCTCTGTCATACCAGCTCCTATACTTTGTTCCTTTGACTTACTGACAGGTTATGTACGCATGATAGTCCCAAAAATTACATAATTGTCCCAGGAAAAGAGTAGAGGAAGTGCCAACACATAACAACTTGTTCTTGTTTAAAGTGATTATCCTAGATGATCATCAATATGTATGTAAACCAGATGTAACATAAAATTCGAGATCCAACCTTCATTCTCCTGCAAAAATCTTGATCACTCGAAGACTTTTCATCTACATCCTTCTCCTCACTGATATTTTCTTTCCAGATTACTGCAGACAAAGAAGAACTGAACAGAATCCTCTCTATGCTCCTTGTTTGTGCACATGCCTCTACCACATTGATTGCACCTCTCACCTCAAAATCCACAATTTTATCCTACCCATCACCAACAAAAAGAATATTACTACAGCATGAACACCTTTTCACTTTCTCTTTATGTTCTAAATTAATAAAGAATTCTCCGGTTATCTTTTCATCAAATGAAGAAAAGGGGAGAAAGGATTAGCCGTTCCATATATAAGACAACTTCGACAACAGATAAATGAAACTCACATCATTTACATCTGGATTGTCTAAACTACAGAACAAAGCACAAAACATTTCCAAGGCTTCAAGAATGCTGTGGTAAATTTACACAAAGTTTCAAATATAAAGGTTTACCTTGAAAACCTGACCTTCCAGGCACGGTTTTTCAATTCTGGGCACAGAACAAAGAATCTATATACAATTGGACATATTGACATTTTCCAATATCAATTTGATGGACGGTGTATGGTGCTGGAGATAATTTTCCACTGTCAAAATCTCGAGCCATGGTCCCCATGGACAGATATACCAGATCTGAAGAACACCGCTTCGGCAGTCGACGCCTCCACTCCGCTAGTCGGCTGTCATTCCAGATCTGAGATGAGCTCTTCAGAGAGAGTCGCCTCAAGGAGCCCCTCCAATGTCGACATGCAGGGGCGGAGCCACGCTTGTACGAGGGGGGGCTAATGTACCCCCTCAACTTCTGAAAGAATTTTTTTTTGGCTTTTTCATTTCATCTAGTCTGTAACTCTCTCTTTGCGACTTTCCCTACACGAACAGCCTCAACTTCTCTCTCTCTCAGACTACACTTCCACACAGGCAGACCGCAGACACCCACTTACCTGGCTCCTCGAGGTGTGAGGGAGAAGAAAGAAAGTGGGTTTTGGGTACGCAGTTAGTGGGTATCGAATTAGCGTTAAGTATGAGCGCGCATTGAATAGTGTACATGTATCATTAGTAGGTGAAATTTTAAAGTATAATACGTTAGACCATATTAGAATTTTTGGCAAAAATTTATAATTTTCTGAAATCGTATGTATTTTTAGTATTTTCTGTAATTTTAGATTCATAAAATTCTTTTGGAGCCTTTAAACCCTGAAAATTCTATGGGACAAATTAGAGTAATGTGTTTATGGTATAAATAAGACTCGGTTTGAATTTGATGATTTTTAGAGTTGATTTTCTATGGTTTTCATATCGCATTGGTTTTAGCCAAATGAATAATTTAAAAATAGTTTAATGCCTTTAATTTCTGATTCAAATTTCTATAATTTTTATACATATTTTAAAGCTGTTACAAAAATTATGGGACTTTATCTTCAGCTAGAAGAAATTTTGGCAATTTATGGGTTTTTATTGCATTTAAAGAAATTATTTTAATTCGAAAATATTCAACAATTCAGAAAATTCAGAAAATTAATATTTATAATTTTCTGAAATCGTATGTATTTTTAGTATTTTCTATAATTTCAGATTCATAAAATTCTTTTGGAGCCTTTAAACCCTGAAAATTCTATGGGAAAAATTAGAGTAATGTGATTATGGTATAAATAAGACTCAGTTTGAATTTGATGATTTTTAGAGTTGATTTTCTATGATTTTCATATCGCATTGGTTTTAGCAAGTTTTTTAGAGCACTTGATAGTTGTGTCGTCGCCTTATTGGTGACCTTATGAATGATATTAAGGGCAAAGAGGAACTTGCGCAATGACAAGTTTGACAAATCTTAAGAAAGCTAAGTTGTTTGTCAAATTCTAGGAATGTGAATTTTGACTGGAGAATTTGGATATACGGGATTGATGCGGAAATAGGTCAGTAGATTTGGGGAAAGTTGAAAATGTGACAAATGGGGAATGACAAAAGTTGGAATTTGAGATGAGTAGCTTCCTAAGGTCAATCGGAGGCTACCAGAAAGTCATGGAGAATCTCTCTAAGATGCCTTATTAAGGAAAACTGATTGTGATGATTGTTACGCTAAGTTAATAAGAATGTAAACAACTTGAAATCAAAGTTCGAGTAAAGAGAAAATGAAGTAATAGGTTGCTTCGCATGGAAATGCGACCTGCACATCTTAATCAAATCAAGGAAGCTTAAGGCCAAGATGACAGGACGTTGAGATCTAATGAGGATTTGACATGAATAAAAAGAAATTTTGATTATGATGAGGATGGTAGCTACAACGTGAAGGTCGGACATATGTTCCGCCTAATGATGAATTGAGGAAAGGAATTATGAAGGGTACTCATGGTTTTAAGTGCGGATTCACTTAGGGGAGACGAAAAGGTACCCTAAGTTATGGCCCAAAGAATTTTGGCGGCCTAACATGAAGATGGATAAATAAAAGTTTGTATCCCAATGTACCAGATAGTGGCAACCACTCTTTGCACCTAAGTGGAAGTGGGAACACATTACGATGAATTTTGGTGTTAAGGTTATCATGAACAACTAAGGGATATACGTCTATTTGGGTTGTAGTGGATAGGTTGACTAAGATGTCCCGATTTATTTTGCCCGGGAAGAATACTTTTCTGAACGACTTGCCCAAACTTATGTTAAGCAAGGGGTTAGTTGTTATGGAGTTCCAGTAACTATTGTGTCCGGTAGAGACGCAAGGTTCATCTCCAGAATTTGGAAATAAGTGAGTTAACCATGGGGATGGCCTTTTACCTCGGATGGATGGCTAGTCGGGACGTGCGGTATAAATCTTACAAAAGTGTTGAAAGCCTGCATTATTTATTTTTTGCAGAGCATTGGGATGAGCAGATATCCTTAATCGAAAATGTTGCATGTTGATTTATTAGAATCTATTTGGGGGAACAAAGACTATTTCGCATGAGACTGTGGAAAGAAATAGAAAACAAGGCTATCGATATCCAAAAGAGAAATATTACTGCATAGAATTAGCAGAAAAGTTGTGCTGACAAGAGGTGTAGGATGTTGGAGTTTGAAGTGGGTGACCTAGTAAATTTTATAAGTGTCACCGTGAAAATGAGTCATGCGATTCGGGAAGTGGAAGAGGTTAAGTCCGAAGTTCATCGGACCGTTTAAAATCCTGCCTAGGATTGAGAAGATAGCATACAAACTCAATCTAATTACATAGTGCGTATCGCGTGTCAACATTGATGATGTATGATCCCGACCCTAAACAAGGGATCCAAGATGAACAAGTTGAAATACGAGATAATATCTCGTACTAGGAGGCCCTGATTGAAGTGATGGATATAGAGGAATATGTGTTATATTAATGCAGGTGGTTAAAGTTGACTGGAAAAAAATCATGCGGTCAAGGAGGTTACCTTGAAACCCAAGATGCTAATGCGATAATAATGTCCGCACCAAGTTGCAGAATGAGGTTTGTCCTTATTTCGAGGACGAAATTCATTTAAGGGGGGGAGGGTGTAATACCCCGAAAAATACCGGAGATTAATCTAACCGCGAGTTTGATTAATTAATGTGGAATTATTTTATTAAGTAGCATTATGTTGGTGAAAATTAAGTGTTGAGGAGCTAAATAAGGGGGTTAGTGTGGTCGTGGGGGTTGAAATGAAATTTTGGAAAGTTAAGGGGCAAAAGTGTAATTTTGGAAAATATGATGAACGGGATGCATATCTTTATTAAGTAGCATCCTTTTGATGATAATGAGGTGTTAGGGGGTTACATGGAGGGTTAGGGTGATTTTGGGTTCAAATTATAATTTTCAAAAGTTGAGGGGTCAAAATGCAATTTTAGAAACTTGAGGGGCCAAAGTGCAAAATTTGAAACTTTGCAAAATGTGGCATAACCTGGGGAAATCAGGCCATGCACGATGGCCACCTCCTGCTTGCCATAACCTGAGTCATTGTGGAAAATTATAAAGTATTGATGGATGGAGATTAATGAGGAAAATATAAAAGGAAAGTTTGGGGAGAAAAATGCAAATACAAGAAAGCTGTGAACAGTACCGCGAAGAACACAGCAAACAGAGAGGAAAGGAAGAGAAGAAAGAGGGAAGGAAAAAGGAAGAAGAAGGAAGGAAAGGAAAGAAAGAAGAAAAGGTTGAATCCGAACCCTAATTGGGTATGATTTTGAACCCGAAATTGTGAGAATTGGTTGAATTCAATTGAGTATATGTCGTGGTAGTATATACGTGTGTGTGTGTGTGTATATATATATATATATATATATTCGGTTATGCTAATATGTGGTTGGGGATGAAGAAATTGGGGTGAAATTGTGTTGGAAATCATGAACAAAAGACCCTAAATCAACAAGGAAAGAGAAAATGAACTAGGGTTTTGAATTGGGTTGATTTTGGTGTGCGTGGGTGTGTGTTTCAGTGGGTGTTCTTCATCCATGGTGGGTTCGATTTGAATTGTGGGTGTTTAATTAAGTGGATTTATGTTAACCTAATGGATTAGGGTTCTCAAGTGTAGTGTAATGAAATTGAAGTGGTTTAAGGGTATAAAACATTGTGGAATCATGCGTGATTGGGGATGAAAACACCCAGGTGTGTCACGGCTGAAGGAGGAAGAAGATAAGTGTGAGTGCGTGAAGGTGACCTAGTGTGTGTTGATGTGAATAGTGACTATTTTTGTCACTAAAGGTGGGAATTAAGTAATCAGTTTGGAATTCGAATTTTTAAAAATAGTTAGGGTTAGATTTAGCCAAAGTGAAAAAAAATAGACCCTAGTTATTTTTAGGAGACCTGTATCGTGAAAACGTTTCAGATTTTTCTGAGGTCGAGAAGGGGGTGAACGGACGCGGGAAGTTTGTAACCTTACGGTGAAATTTAAAATACCAAACGAGCGCGGTTTTGCGCAAAACTTTTATGAGGACTCTAGGATGTTGGGAAGTTCCATTTCCCAGGATTTCGGGTCATTCCGAAGTCGTTAGCTATTTTTGGCCGAAGGGACTTTTAAGCGCTCAGTCCAGACACCGGTTCGGGATTTTTGGGCGAAAATTTTGTAAAATACTTTTTAGCTCAAGAATGACTTCAGGAGGTTTAATATAGCATTTTAAAGTGCTTTTGAGATTTGTCTAATGTCGGGAACCCTCAGGGGCATTTTGGTAATTTGCCGCCTAGAGAAGGGCATTTTGGTAATTTTCCCGGTAGAGTTTTTCGACGGACTTTTTAGTCCCAGAAGGGTTGTAAAACACCTAAAAGGTTGTTTTGAAGCTGATTTGGGGGTGTTGGTGATGTAGCGGCCATCAGAGGGGAATTTTGGTAATTTGCCAGGTTGGCGCTAAATTTTTGGGAACGCGCAATATTAAGCGTCCAGAATGGTGGAAAGTGAGGAATGGTGTTAATACGTTGAAAATGAGGTGGTTGTTATTACTAATGCATCGATAAGGCTAGATTAAGGATCCAGTTATCGGATCAGATTAACAAGTTGTCATAAGACGCTATGAACGGTTAAAGGGGAAGGGGTAGAATAAGGAGTGCGTATATGTTGAATGATATCTAACGAGCATGGTATTATTTGACTAGGTGATGCAGCTCATTGCGATCAGAGATTGCGAGTTGCTTCGGCTATAAGCCAATCAGGTAAGGACAATACGGTTCTGATATGCTAATTCATTGTTCGATTAGCATGCCATGTTGATGACGTATTGTTGAATTCTTGTTGTTATGATCGGTCACCGGTAGTCATTGTGACCGGTATACACATATTTGAATTGTGCTGTTGAGGACTTAGGGTAGAATAAATTCCCTTAGTCCGCCCTGTTGATAAAATTTAATGAGGATGATGTGTGTCCCAGTATGCTATGATTCGATTCGATTAGCATACTTGAAGTTGATGATGGCGTTGTGAAGGGGTTATCGTGTGGTTGTTGTGAGATGCCGGCAGTTATTTATAGCTGATATCTCTTCTCTTTGAGAACACTATTGAGGACTTGTGGCAACTTCTCCCGAGTCCGCCCTATCGTTGATGATGATGCTGTAGAGATCGTTGCGTTGTTGTTATGAAATGTCGGCACTTATTGATAACCGACATTTCTCTTATGTAAGAACGTTGTTGAGGGCTTGCGGTAATCTTCTCCCAAGTCCGCCCTGTTGATGATGTCACGTTGAACTCTTGTTGTTATGTCTGAACACCGGTTGATTTGTTGATCCGGTATTCCTTGTTGAGCTGTATTGTTGAGGACATAAGGTGGAATAAATTTTCCCTTAGTCCGCCCCGTTAATGATGTCTTGTTGCATGGTTGTAACGTGGTTAGGGAAAGCACTCTAAATGAGCTCCCTGCATGTTGACAGTGTCTCTTCTATTTATTTGAGACTGAGATGAACATCCCGTAAAATGGGACATCAATATGAGGAGGATGGCCTGTGAAACATGATCACTGGCAAAGAGGATTTAGGGCGCATGAGTCGAGTCTGTCATGTCTGGTCAAGTCTAGTATGTCGTGTCTGAGTTGCATTGCATTTGATTTTCTTTTGATGTTAATGATTTTAATGACTTGTATTTCGTTGATGTTATCTTTTCAATTTCCTATTTTATTGTTCACTTGCATAGTCAGTCAGTCTGTCTGTCAGTCAGTCAGTCTTGTCCATGAAGAGGTGGCAGTAATGCTGTTCTATTGGGCCTTAAAGCCGCTCAGTCTAACGAAAGAAAAATTATCGTTTGACAAGTTATGTTGATGCTGAAATTTATTGACTACTCTTGATTCATTGCTATCGTTGAGATGATTATTATTCATCCGAGTCTTTTGAATCATTTGTATACGATACTCCTCGTGTTGTCTTTACTGGGCGATTTGCGCTCATTCCTTATGTTGTATTGTGCAGGCTATGAGGTTGATCAAGGAGAACTTTCTAGAAAGGAAAAAGACACAAGCTAGAAAAGTTGAGTAAGGGGATCAGTTGTGTGAGGTAAGAACAGCTAGGAATGGTGGAATAAAGAATGTGTTGTGAGATAGGTTGATAAGAGTCCTACGACTACAGTCGTATATTAGGTTGTATACTTTCATGTTGTTTAAAGACTTGAAAGTCTTCCGCTGCAGTATGATGTATGTTTATAAGAAAATTTTTGTAAGGACGTAATTTTGAGCGTCTATTAATGATGTATGAGTATGAGGATGTAGTTGCTCTGTATTCAGACAAGGGTTTTGAAAGTGATTATGGTTGATAACCCAGCCTGGTGATGTCACTTGGGTTGAGGGTGTCACACTATGTTTGTATCGAAATAACTGAGATTCCATTTAAAAGTGCTTCAAAAAGATGATATTTGACTTGAATGTAAAATTGTTCAAGTCGTTCATCTATACCAAAATGTTATGTTTTATTTGAAAATCCTTTTAAAAATCATCATTTGACTGTGAATGTAAAATCGTCCGTATCGTTTTGTTATTTTAAATCTTTATGCGATCTTACTGGGCTCTCAAAAGCTCACTTTCCTTTGACTTCCTTTCCGCAGGTGACAGCCATCATTAAGTTGTCGAATAAGGATTAGAGTTGAGCCAGTGAAATAAAAAGGAATTTAATTTTGGTATTGATTGTTAGAACCCCTGTGCGGGTAATGATTATTATTTAAGAATTTTTAGACTTAGTTTGATGTATCATTTATGACATTCTACTGAGAATATGGTTTGATTAAATGTTTAGCTGCTCTGATGATGACTGACCATTTGGTTATGAGGTTAATATTGTTTTAAAGTGAATGATCGAGCGAGTGTCTAACGTTTCGGATTTCCAAAATGTTACAACTTGACCAGAAAAAAAGGTAGAACACTTATAACATATGACATTTGTCCCTAAGGTCGTTTTGCTAGTTCTATCTCCCATTGTCCCTAATTTTGCTTGTAGAGCACTTTGACCTCATAATTTATGTAGCAATGCTGGTTCCAAGTTTTTTTATTTCTCTACATGTCATGATTTTCTCAACATGATGTTTCTCTCTCCAATATTTTGGCCTAAATGATTAGTTTCAAGTGAAGCACCCTAATTGGGGAGGCTATAACCCCCTTTTTTGTCATAGATAACTATCGGTAATTAAGGTTGGTAAATTTTTGTGAATACCTTCAGCCCCAAATCTAAGCAGCAATTTTGACACGAACTTTTATCAACAATAAATAATTATTATTCGTCGATGTATAAGAGAAGCGGAGGGGGAGCCCTTGTAGCAAGAGACTAACTTTGGTGGTAATGGGCGTGGTGAAGCATAGTGAATCAGTTGGAAAACATCAACTGTTAAGGGAAGAGTAGAATCTTGTTACCCATTCTTACAACTTTCTACTGCACTTATATACTGATAAAATTAGTATATAAGTGATGTTGTGCACGATGAATGTAAATGATGTTGTGCACGATGATAGAATTAGTTTTCTCACATAATTAACCCATGAAGATATTATAGATGAATGTAAATATTGTTCAAAAAAGTACTTTTGAGTTATGTGGTTTTCAAAGAATAAAAATAGCAACTTTGTTCTAAGTCATCAACCCATTGCAAGAAAACTGACTTGTAGTGACATAGATAGAGATTGTAAAGTCCATACCAAAAAACATTTTGCAAATTAAAAGAAAAAAAATGCTCGATTAGTAGGCTCGAAAGTTGGTTATGAATCGATTGACAAGTCTAATCCCATCTTCAACTGGGTGATTGAAGTTGCCCAATGAAAATCATAACTTTCATGCACAATACATGGATAGAATAAATTTTCTTATTTATATTTTAAATAGTGAGATTTGCTTATAGTTTTTCTGATTAATAAGACGCTAAAAAATAGTCCTCCCGTCCTACAAAAATAGCTCACATTTGACATGCAACAAGATTGATAAGATGGTCATATTTCAAGAAATTCTCATTTTTTACCCTTTGTTGTGTTCTTGTTTTATTTAATAATAATTATGCTAAAGTAGCCATCACATCAATGGTACACCGGTTATTTCTCTCTCTATTTATTCACGGCCCAGCCCCCATAGTTATTAAAGGCGCAGGCGCAAAGGTTCCCTGGATCCTAGGCGTCAGGCGCAAGTGTGCGCCTTTTCGAAGTGAGACACAAAATAAAAATAAATACATATTAGTGCATTAAATCAATAAAATCACATAAAAAAAAATTCAGAACATGGCAATTTAACAAATTTTGGACACTAGAAAAAGTTTTAGATCCAATGAGAAGCAATTGATCCTAAGTGATTATGACAACGTCATCCTCATCATTAGTGAAGGCTAAAGCAACAATGTTTTCCTCAAAAAGGAAATCATAAGTTCCAAGTCTGGTAGAGATTCCTCCTCAATTTCATCGTCTTTGTCTACAAGGTGAAGTCAACGAGTAGATTTACTTAAAAAATAGTAACAATTGGAGACGGGACACTGGCATAATGAACAACAATATGACAATTGACTGATTAGGGATTTGGGGTTTTAGGATTTTTTTTGTGATTTAGATATTGATTTATTATGTTATGAAATAAAGAATAAAAAATAATGAACGGTTTGAGAAGATGCCATGATGTAAAAATAAAAAATTAGGATTTTGGGCTTTTCTTTGCGCCTCCACCGCCGCCTTGCGCCTTGGCCCCTTACGCGCCCCTTTTCGAAGGGGGTTGCGCCTAGCCTATGGCGAGGCGCATGTTGTGTGCCTTGCACCTAGACGCTCCTAGGCGCGCCTTTGATAACACTAGGGCCCCCACAACATCAGCTCCTTGTTTATTCCATGAAATTGGGTATAAAATCCAAATCCAAAAGATTAGTTTACTCATAACAAAGAAACCTCTTATAATCGGTTCTGATACGTCTTCATCGACGATTTTTATAGAATGAATATGAGTTTAGTAGGTAGTTATTGAGCTTTTTTCAGAGAGAAGTATGCATAGTTGTACTTGCCCACCTAACTCGCCTAAGCGCACATCAAAATTCCCCAGGCACACGCCTAACTCGCCTCCAACTCTGCTTTAGCCCGCTTAGGCAAATGCCCAAACTACCTAGTCTGTATAGTTGTCCGCCTCTATCTCTGCTACCACCAACCACCAGACACAACCATTTGCAGAAATAAAAAAGAGTTTTTGCTAAACTTTGAAACCAGATCTGAATCTTAGGTGAAAAATCAATATGTAAGATCTAAATTGTAAAAATCATACAAATCTAGATCTATTGGTTAGAAAAAAGAACAAATCAAGATTCTTTGAAAGAAAGTCACTCGGAATAGTTGTCGCCTACAATGGCGGCGACAATGGGTGAGGAGGCGGCGACAACATTGGTGGTTGAATAAGGCGAAACAAGTGACAGTTGTAGGAGGCGGCAACATTAGTACTTAAAGGAAGGGAGGCAATAGTGGTGCTAATGGAAAAAAAATTAAAGAAGAAAGAAATAGGGAATGGAAGTGATGGGTGCGTTTCATCGGTTATGGTGGGTACTAAGAAGAATATACAAGAGGAGGTCGTAGCTAGGAGTACAACTTGGGCTGGATAAGTAACCCGTAGGCAACCCGTGCCAGCCAGTAGAAATATGCCCGCGAGCTTACTTTTACAGAGACCGTGGTGGACGTGGACAAAAACTTTTGAGCCCGTAAAAAATATGGGCTAGGCAAGAGTAAAGGTTTTCTGAGGCCCGGCCAACCCGTCCAACTTTTTTATAACATAAATTGTATATACAACTTTTATGTGTACAAGATTTTCTTTTTTTAGTCATTCAAATCCTCTAAGCATACGGTTTTATAGACCTTAAGAACTTCATTTTTCTCCTTTGTTTATAGTTATAATATTAGACTTCTTAAGATTGTTTTGAGATTCTTGTCTTTTTCGTTGTCATATAAAACATGCTTTCCATACTTATATTTAAATCCTATTTGAATTTTCTATATTTTTCTTCTTTATATTGATCAATAGACTTGGATGGTGTTCCCAACCAATTCTGGTCGTACCCAAGGGCCCACTAGGGGTCCCGCTTCACGCAAACACGTCGACAGATACAACATGCATTTTTCCAACGCATCGAACCGGTAAACGCGCGCACACTCAAGTCACGTGTGTTTTTTGCTCCGCGCGACTTAGGCACGATTTATTTCATGTTGACGTCACTCACGCTAGCGCGATCGTCACGCCGAGACCACCCAAACACCTTATCACCAAAAATGTCGACCGACGGCGCAATCGGAGCAACGGGGTCAAGGGGCAAAGGCCTTGGCCAACCCCATGGGGTCGGCCTCGGCTTCCCTCAAGGCCATAGGGTCGGCCTCGGCCTCCCATCGGGGTTTTGCCTTGGCCTTCCCCCCCGGGTTCTTCACTTTTCTAGCAAAGTCCTTTTCGCATTTTTTTCGCTTCGTACGTTTCGGACGTGACTCTGGCACCTTGTTCATCATGTGGGTACGATTTTTGGTAGCACGCTCGTCGTAACGCAACTTCCGGATTCGTCTTTCCTCAACAAAACACCTACCGACAGCCCACCTGAAATTGGCAAAAGGAGAAGTGGCCTTGGGCTCTGAAAATGGAAGTTGGCCATTTGGCCTTGGCCAACACCAGGGGGTCGGCCACGGCCTTCCCCATGCCAAGGGGGGTCGGCCTCGGCCTTCCCCATGCCAAGGGGGTCGGCCTCGGCCTCCAGGAGGGGTTGGCCTCGGCCATTTTCCCCCGGTGGTTCACCCATTTCCCGCATACCCCCTTCCGCACTTTTTTAGCTTCGTATGCTTTGTACGTAACCTTGGAACCTTATTCGTCACATGGGTACGATTCACATCGACACGCTCGTCGTAACACAACTTCTGGATTTGCCATTGCTCATCGAAACACCTATCGTTGGCGTGACCGAAGTTCATCGAATGGGGGAGTGGCCTTGGCCTCCCTTCATGGGAGTTGGCCTTTTGCCTTGGCCACCCCCTAGGGTCGGCCTCGGCCTCCCCCCCCAATGTTTGGCCTATGGCCTCCCCTCTTGCGCACACTTATTTTCTCGAATCTTTGCACCTCCGCGATGTTTACGTCCGTCGTGCATCAACCTCGCAACGTCCGTTCGTACATCAACCTCCCGACGTCCGTTCGTACATCAACCTCGCGACTTCTGTCGTGCAACAACCTCACGACGTCCGTACATACATCAACCTCCCGACGTCCGTTCGTACATCAACTTTGCGACGTCCGTCGTCCATCAACTTCGCGTCGTCCATCAACCTCGCGACGTCCGTCGTGCATCAACCTCGTGACGTCCGTCGTCCATGACCGCACACCACTCCCACGATTCCCATCGCACGAAGTTGCACGCGACCGCCGAATGACCCGTCACCGACGACCGCATACCACCAATCCCAACTTTGTCATTATTACATGTTGCATTCATTATCTTGTTATGACAAGTACACTTAGCTTACATCCCGTCTTTGGGACACCCGACGCGCGCCCGTGCACTGTCTCCGCGACGTTCATAGCCGCGCTCGTGCGCCACTTTCATGATATGTGCCCACGGCACCAAGTATTGTCTCCGCGACGTTAGTCGCCGCCCTCGTGCGCCAATTCCCTTATATATGCCCACGACACCAAGTATTGTCTCTGTGACGTTCGTCGCCACGCCCGGGCGCCATCCTCATGATACATGCCCCGGCACCAAGTATTGCTCTGCGAGGTTCGTCGCCGCATCGGCGCGCCATCCTCATGATACGTGCCCTGGCACCAAGTATTGCTCCGCGACGTTCGTCGCCGCGCCCGGGCGCCATCCTCATGATACGTGCCCTGGCACCAAGTATTGCTCTCCGACGTTCGTCGCCGCGCATGCGCGCCATCCTCATGATACGTGCCCCGGTGCCAAGTATTTTTTCACGACGTTCGTTGTCACGCCTGCACGTCACTTTCATAACACGTGCCCCGACACCAAGTATTGTCTCTGCGACGTTCGTCGCCGCGCTCGTGTGCCATTTCCATGATACGTGCCCCCGGCACCAAGTATTGCTCCGCGACGTTCGTCGTCGCACCACTTTCATAACACGTGCTCTGGCACCAAGTATTGTCTCTGCGACATTCGTCGCCGCGCTCGTGCACCATTTCCATGATACGTGCCCCCAGCACCAAGTATTGCTCCGCGACGTTCGTCGTCGTACCACTTTCATAACACGTGCTCCGGCACCAAGTATTGTCTCTGCGACGTTCGTCACCGCGCTCGTGCGCCATTTCCATGATACGTGCCCTCGGTACCATGTATTGCTTCGCGACGTTCGTCGTCACACCACTTTCATAACACGTGCTCCGGCACCAAGTATTGTCTCTGCGACGTTCGTCGCCGCGCTCGTGCGCCATTTCCATGATACGTGCCCCCGGCACCAAGTATTGCTCCGCGACGTTCGTCGTCGCACCACTTTCATAACACGTGCTCTGGCACCAAGTATTGTCTCTGCGACGTTCGTCACCGCGCTCGTGCGCCATTTCCATGATACGTGCCCTCGGTACCATGTATTGCTTCGCGACGTTCGTCGTCACACCACTTTCATAACACGTGCTCCGACACCAAGTATTGTCTCTGCGACGTTCGTCGCCGCGCTCGTGTGCCATTTCCATGATACGTGCCCCCGGCACCAAGTATTGCTCCCCGACGTTCGTCGTCGTACCACTTTCATAACACGTGCTCTGGCACCAAGTATTGTCTCTGCGACGTTCGTCACCGCGCTCGTGCGCCATTTCCATGATACGTGCCCTCGGTACCATGTATTGCTTCGCGACGTTCGTCGTCACACCACTTTCATAACACGTGCTCCGGCACCAAGTATTGTCTCTGCGACGTTCGTCGCCGCGCTCGTGCGCCATTTCCATGATATGTGCCCATGGCACCAGGTATTGTCTCTGCGACATTTGTCGCCGCGCCCATGCTCCACTTTTATAACATGTTCCCCGGCACCAGGTATTGTCTCGTGCTCTAGTGCGCGCCCATGCGCCATAATCATATTACATGCTTCTGGTATGGGCTCACAACCTTATAGCCATCGCCGTCTCAATCACAGGGGGGGCTTCGGCCCTCGTACCGGGATGGGCTCACAACCTTATAGCCATCGTCGTCTCAATCACCAGGGGGGCTTCGGCCCTCGTATCGGGATGGGCTCACAACCTTATAGCCATCGCCGTGTCAATCACAGGGGGCTTCGGCCCTCGTACCGGGATGGGCTCACAACCTTATAGCCATCGCCGTCTCAATCACCAGGGGGGCTTTGGCCCTCGTACCGGGATGGGCTCATAACCTTATAGCCATAGCCGTCTCAATCATGGGGGGCTCCTGCACGAGGACCCCTCGTAGCGGACTACGAGCACTGAGCTGCGACTATGTCCACTCATGTTACTGTCAATCGTCGACACCACCAGGACAATGACCCACGGGTCACTCCGGGACGGGAGCAGGTCCTCGGAGGGCATTGCGCCTAGTCCGCCTGGCAGTTGGCTACAGGGGTAACCCTCACCGCTGTCAGGTTCTCTGCGCGTCTCTTGATGCACCTCGTGGGATTCAGTAAGAGCTTGGACCGGTGGCTGGAGCAACGGGCTTACTCGATCATAGTACCACGGTGTGGTCAGTCTTCTCAAACAGGTAGAGCGACGCTGTGTGAGGCAGGCAACGCGAATTTAGGAACCGACAGTCCAATGGAGAACCGATATTTTGGGACCCCCTGGTGACGTGTCACTCCCAGGGGACGACATGTGGTAATTTATGACATAAGCACATTGTGTCCTATAAATAGTGAACTTTACAACTCAAAAAAGGACTTTTTCTTCATTCTCAGAAAATCACTTTCTCACTCTAGAATTTGGGAGCTCTTGGATTCTAGTGAGAGAAAGACAAATTGGACATAACTTTGGACCGTAACATTGGACCCCAACTCGGACCGTGACTTGGACTGTCGACTGCTGGCCATGTTCGTCTCAGTCTTGCCTTCGCACCACTGCCACTCCTCACGGCCTGTCTGGGAAGCCTTGCTCTCTGCCCTTACTCCGCCCTCACTGTCTCTCGCTTTGCATACTTGGAAGCTGACGCGAATTGCAGCCTTTGTGGCATCTCCACGTAAGTACGAACCCACTTTCCTTAGCATCATTTTGGCGACTCTGCTGGGGAGGTGAGCATCGTACTGCAGTCTGCCTGTCTTGCATCCTCGATCATCATGCATGTACAACAGAGAGCTACGAGGACTACCAGCCTAGGCCTCATCTCGACTATGCAAGAAGAAGCCCACCTTGGTGACCATGAAGAGACTTATGCCGTCCAACTCCAAGATCAACCACAACATGATCAACTGACACCATGCTCCTGACTTGCTCCAGTTGTCTCTTCCCAACTGCCGGCCTCTTGTCGCTGGCATTACCTATGTGCAAACCACACCCCAAAAAGTTACTCCCTACCACCAACCCATTTGTACCATTTTCATCCCCACAATGCCTCGGGTTATCCCGTCCGGGGGCTTAGGTGCCAGGATCATTCCGACTGGGCACACCAACCTTCGCCTGCTTCGTATGTCACCACGACATGTTGCCTCCCTATGGGTTCAATAGAATTGTATTCTTTTCCAGACTTAGAAAAAATTTCAAGCTACATTACTCTTGCACAAGTCTACTGACACCACCCTTGATGCCATCACCCACTCCCTTGGGGGCTTCACCCCTTCCCAACCCCTTCGGCCTCACATTGCAACGACTTGGTACGTGGTGCGCGGGGTGGCTCGAGCCGCGCTACTACGGTCGCATCATCATCCTTCATTTACTTTGTTGACACTTAGAAAAAATTTCAATTTTTTTCGCAACCGGTCATCGATGATCATCCTCAGTGGTCTCCTTCGGCATCCTTGTCTCAGCCCAACACTTAGAAAAAAAAATTCATTTTTTTCGCAACCGGTCATCGATGATCCTCCTCAGTGGTCTCCCTCGGCATCCTTGTCTCAGCCCAACACTTAGAAAAAAAAAATTTCATTTTTTTCGCAACCGGTCATCGATGATCATCCTCAGTGGTCTCCCTCGGCATCCTTGTCTCAGCCTAACACTTAGAAAAAATTTCATTTTTTTTTCGCAACCGGTCATCGATGATCATCCTCAGTGGTCTCCCTCGGCATCCTTGTCTCAGCCTAACACTTAGAAAAACTTTCATTTTTTTTTCGCAACCGGTCATCGATGATCATCCTCAGCGGCTTCCCTTAGCATCCTTACCCGAGCTCAAAAAAAAAAAAAATTCAACACTTAGAAAAATTTTCAAGTTTTTCATCTTCCCCACTACTCCCAACATACATGCTCTCATCACTCTCCCTCACTCTTTCCTCTCTTCCCTCACCATCCTTCTTCCCACTTCATAGATAATTTTTTCTCTTGCTTATGGAAAAAGTTTCATTCTTCTCCCATCCAACTCCTCTCTTTCTCTCCACATACATTGTGAAAATTTTCTTGGGGGCTCCCTCCTTAGGGTTGCAAAAAAAATAAAAAATATTATATATATATATATATATATATAGATTATTTTATTTGAATTTGAATGTCAAACTTCAAAAGAAACTGGGTAGAACCCTACCCGTGCGCCCGGACCCGCTCCGCCCCGACCCGCGCGCCCTCTTTCTTTCTGTCCCACGCCCAACTCCCCGACCCGTATGCCCGACCCAACCCGTTTCCCCGACCCACGTCCTCAAAGCCCTAATCTGCCAACCCTAATCTCTTTCCCTCTTCCTTGCGCCGCCGCCATCCATGCCATGCGCCGGCCCCCCTTCGGCCTCGGCCGGTAGCCCCTCCCAGCCGGCGACATCGCCCCTCTCTCCCTCTCCGCTCCCCCCGACCCCCGTAAACCCTTTCGGCCCCACGGCAGACCCATGCCGCCGCGCCGCGCCCCCCGTCGCTCTCTATTTTCCTTCTTCCCCTTATCCATTCGCCCCCTTTGACCAAGGTCGGCCTCGGCCTCGCCGGGGTGACCAAGGTCAGCCTCGGCCTTGTGGCGCCTCGGCCCTTCATTATCCTCCATCTTCCTCACCCCCAAACTCCCTTCCCACCCTCGGCCTCAGCCGCCATCACCCCCATTTCCCCCCTCCCCTTCCTCCCCCTCCTCCCCCGCGCCATCACCTACCTCGACCTCGGCCCATCCAACCTCCCCGCCCCAAGAAGTCAACTCCCCCAACTGCATAGGCGGCCTCGACCTCGTCGGGGTGACCAAGGTTGGCCTCGGCCTCGCGGCCTTGGTTGACTTTGGCCACCGGCCTCGGCCCTTCATTCTCCCTGTATTTCCCAATTTCGGTCAATTCCACCAAGGCCGAGGCCGACCCCTCCTTCCTCGCGGAGGCCAACCCTTCTTCCCTCTCCGAGGCCGACCCATCCCTCTCCACCGCAGCCGAACTTCACCGACCACCTTTGGCCTCCCACATTTCCATCTCTCCGTTCCTTTCACAACCAAATCCATATACTTCAGCCACCACCTTCAACCTTCATCTTCTTTTCTTCACCCGCGGCCAACCTTCAACACTAACGCATGACCATCCTCCATGCCCACATCGGCCTCCATGACCAAGGCCACTCTTCGACTTCATACCACACCAAGGCTTACCCCCCAAACTTTGGCCTACACACATTCACCCAACGGTCGAACACTAACACATCACCGCCATTCTAAAAAAAATAAAAATGTTGTGACTGCCAACGCTCACCGACTTCGCGACCCCGTTGCCGTCGCCCGGGCGCTGACTCCACAACGCCCGTCTACTTTTTCAAACTTGGAATTTTTTTTGCAACATTGATAGCCTTGCATTACCCGCGACCCCTGCGCACTCGTCCGGACGCCATTTCTGCGACCCCCGTCGCCCGTCGTCCGGACATCATCTCCGCGACCCCTGTCGCCCATCGTCCGGGCGTCATCTCTGCGACCCCCGTCGCTGTCACCCTCATCCGGACGCCATCTCTGCAACCCCCATCGCCCGTCATCCGAACGTCATCTCCGCGACACCCGTCGCGTGTCGTCCGGACGTCATCTCCGCTACCCCCGTCGCCCGTGCGCCGACTCCACGATTGCGCTCTTGCACCCCATCGTCGTGCCCTTATGTCAACGCCCAAGCATTCCAAGGTCTCAATAGGTGGTGCACGAGGTGGCTAGAGGCATGATTTATTTCATGTTGACGTCACTCACGCTAGCGCGATCGTCACGCCGAGACCACCCAAACACCTTTTCACCAAAAATGTCGACCGACGGCGCAATCGGAGCAACGGGGTCAAAGGACAAAGGCCTTGGCCAACCCCATGGGGTCGGCCTCGGCCTCCCATGGGGGTTTGGCCTTGGCCTTCCCCCCCCCTCCCCCCGGTTCTTCACTTTTCGCGCAAAGTCTTTTTTGTAGTTTTTCGCTTCGTACGTTT
This sequence comes from Escallonia rubra, assembly GCA_033065855.1. NCBI lineage: Eukaryota > Viridiplantae > Streptophyta > Magnoliopsida > Escalloniales > Escalloniaceae > Escallonia > Escallonia rubra. The sequence goes on along the minus strand of JAVXUO010002663.1, from coordinate 156,373 downwards.
CGAACGTGACTATGGCACCTTGTTCATCATCTGGGTACAATTCGTGGTAGCACGCTCGTCATAACGCAACTTCCGGATTCATCTTTCCTCATCAAAACACCTACCGACGGCGCACCCAAAGTTGGCAAAAGGAGAAGTGGCCTTAGGCTCCGAAAATGGAAGTTGGCCATTTGGCCTTGGCCAACCCCAGGGGGTCGGCCTTGGCCTTCCCCATGCCTAGGGGGTTGGCCTCAGCCTTCCCCATGCCTAGGGGGTCGGCCTCGGCCTCCAGGAGGGGTTGGCCTCAGCCATTTTCCCCCGGTGGTTCACCCATTTCCTACATACCCCCTTTCGCACTTTTTTCGCTTCATATGCTTTGTACGTAACCTTGGAACCTTATTCGTCACATGGGTACAATTCACGTTGACACGCTCGTCGTAACTCAACTTCCGAATTTTCCATTGCTCATCAAAACACTTACCGTCGGCGCAACCGAAGTTCATCAAAGGGGGGAGTGGCCTTGGCCTCCCTTCATGGGAGTTGGGCTTTTGCCTTGGCCACCCCCTAGGGTCGGCCTCGGCCTCCCCCCCAATGTTTGGCCTATGGCCTCCCCACCTGCGCGCACTTGTTTTCTCGAGTCTTTGCACCTCCGCGATGTTTACGTCCGTCGTACATCAACCTCGCAACGTCCGTTCGTACATCAACCTCCCGACGTCCATTCGTACATCAACCTCCCGACGTCCGTTCGTACATCAACTTCGCGACGTCCGTCGTCCATAAACCTCGCGACGTCCATCGTCCATCAACCTCGCGACGTTCGTCGTGCATCAACCTCGTGACGTCCGTCGTCCGTGACCGCACACCGCTCCCGCGATTCCCATCACCCGAAGTCGCGTGCTACCGCCGAATGACCCGTCGCCGACGACCGCATACCACCACTCCCAACTTTGTCATTACTACATGTTGCATTCATTAACTTGTTATGACAAGTACACTCCGCTCACATCCCGTCTTTGGGACACCCGACGCACGCCCGTGCACCGTCTCCGCGACGTTCGTCGCCGCGCTCGTGCGCCACTTTCATGATATGTGCCCACGGCACCAGGTATTGTCTCCGTGACGTTCGTCACCGCCCTCGTGCGCCACTTCCATGATATATGCGTACAACACCAAGTATTGTCTCTGCGACATTCGTCGCCACGCACGGGCGCCATCCTCATGATACGTGCCTCGGCACCAAGTATTGCTCCTCGACGTTCGTCGCCGCACCTGCGCATCATCCTCATGATACATGCCCTAGCACCAATTATTGCTCTGCGACGTTCGTCGTCGCGCTCGGGCGTCATCCTTATGATACGTGCCCCGGCACCAAGTATTGCTCCACGACGTTCGTCGCCGCACCTGCGCACGATCCTCATGATACGTGCCCCGATGCCAAGTATTGCTTCGCGACGTTCGTCGTCACGCCTGCACATCACTTTCATAACACGTGCCCCGACACCAAGTATTGTCTCTGCAACGTTCGTCGCCGCGCTCGTGCGCCATTTCCATGATACGTGCCCCCGGCACCAAGTATTGCTCCGCGACGTTCGTCGTCGCACCACTTTCATAACACGTGCTCCGGCACCAAGTATTGCCTCTGCGACGTTCGTCACCGCGCTCGTGCGCCATTTCCATGATACGTGCCCCCGGCACCAAGTATTGCTCCGCGACGTTCGTCGTCGCACCACTTTCATAACGCGTACTCCGTCACCAAGTATTGTCTCTACGACGTTCATCGCCGCGCTCGTGCACCATTTCCATGATACGTGCCCTCGGTACCAAGTATTGCTTCGCGACGTTCGTCGTCGCACCACTTTCATAACACGTGCTCCGGCACCAAGTATTGTCTTTCCGATGTTCATCGCCGCGCTCGTGCGCCATTTAAATGATATGTGCCCCGGCACCAAGTGTTGTCTCTGCGACGCTCGTCGCCGCGCTCGTGCGCCACTTCCATGATATGTGCCCATGGCACCAGGTATTGTCTCTGCGACGTTCGTCGCTGCGCCCATGTGCCACTTTCATAACATGTGCCCCGGCACCAGGTATTCGCGCCCATGCGCCACAATCATATTACATGCTTCCGGGATGGGCTCACAACCTTATAGCCATCGCCGTCTCAATCACAGGGGGGCCTTTGGCCCTCGTACCGAGATGGACTCACAACCTTATAGCCATCGTCGTCTCAATCACCAGGGGGGCTTCGGCCCTCGTACCGGGATGGGCTCACAACCTTATTGCCATCGCCGTCTCAATCACATGAGGGCTTCAGCCCTCGTACCGGGATGGGCTCACAACCTTATAGCCATCCCCTTCTCAATCACCAGGGGGGCTTCGGCCCTCGTACCGGGATAGGCTCAGAACCTTATAGCCATCGCCGTCTCAATCACGGGGGGCTCCGGCACGAGGACCCCTCGCAGCGGACTACGAGCACGGAGCTGCGACTATGTCCACTCATGTTACTGTCAATCGTCGACACCACCAGGACAATGACCCACGGGTCACTCCGGGACGGGAGCAGGTCCTCGGAGGGTATCGCGCCTAGTCCGCCTGGTAGTTGGCTACAGGGGCAACCCTCACCGCTGTCAGGTTATCTGCGCATCTCTTGACGCACCTCGTGGGATTCAGTAAGGGCTTGGATCGGTGGCTGGAGCAACGGGCTTAATCTGATCATACTACCGCGGTGTGGTTCGTCTTCTCAGACAGGTAGAGCGACGCTGTGTGAGGTAGGCAACGCGAATTTAGGAACCGGCAGTCCAATGGAGAACCGATATTTTGGGACCCCCTGGTGATGTGTCACTCCCAGGGGACGACATGTGGCACTTTATGACATAAGCACACTGTTTCCTATAAATAGTGAACTTTACAACTCAAAAAATGACTTCTTCTTCATTCTCACAAAATCACTTTCTCACTCTAGAATTTGGGAGCTCTTGGATTCTAGTGAGAGAAAGACAAATTGGACATAACTTTGAACCGTAACATTGGACCCTGACTTCGACTGTCGACTGCTGGCCCTGTTCGTCTCAGCCTTGCCTTCGCAGCACTGCCACTCCTCACGGCCTATCTGGGAAGCCTTGCTCTTTGCCCTTACTTCGCCCTCACTGCCTCTCGCTTTGCATACTTGGAAGCTGACGCGGACTGCAGCCTTTGTGGCACCTCCACGTAAGTACGAACCCACTTTCCTTGGCGTCAGATGGTAATTAAAATGCTTAAAAATCAAGTAAAAGAAACTTCAGGACTAATTAGTAGACTTAGATGGCAATTGATATGCTTAAAATTTAAGTAAACCAAACTAATTTGTAATCATGGACAACTCGTGGGCAGCTCATGTCCAACCCGTGCCCACTAAAATTTTCATGAGTTGGCTGTGGACATATATATTTTGGCTCGCAGATGGGTTGGGCTGGGCTGGACTGGGCATGAACACGAGTTCTTGAGAGTGAGCTAAGTGTGGTATGGCCCTTCGGCCCGCCCACGCCACCAAACTTGCAGCCCTAGGTGTATCCACACAAGAAAGAAACCTAATGAAAATTACATAAGTTTTTATCTGAATTTAGAAAGTGAACAATATTTTTGAGACTGTTAAAAAAAATATATAAGCGATAAATTTGAAATGGAGGAAATAATATTATGTTATTTTATATTTAATAGGAAATGAATGAGACTATTTTAGTGCGCTTAACAAAGTATTGTCATAATTATTTAAACGAAAACTAACAGCTTTGGTGCTATTTGAAATCATTTTTTTTTCTATTTTTTATCCAATTTTGAAAACTGAAACAAAATCGATATTGGTTCACAGTTTTTCGTTTTTTCTCCCTTCAGTTTTAGAAACCAGTTTTCTATATCGGACTATTATTGAAAACTCTATTTTTTGGATTTTTGGTTTTCAGTTTTGATTTTTTATTTTAGATCCCCACCTTTAACTTCACTAGAAGCAATTTGGAACCTCCCCCCCCCCCCCATTTCATCACTCAGATCAGAAAATGAAGAAGAAAATGAGTGTCACCACTCAGATCAGATACTACAGTCACAGAAAATGAAGAAGAAGCACGCATCAAGACCGACACCACCGACTCATAGGCGGTGACAAACAACCACACCACCGGGTCCAGATCGAGAAGTTCAGTTCCATCCACAATCTAGAAGTCTAATTGCATTTAAATCGATTTTAATTATTGATAGTAGGGATGTGATTTGATAAAGGGTGGTGGTGATGTTAACCGACGGTGATGCCTGGCTAGTTTGAAAAGAAGAGAATATTTAAGGAGAAATGAAAAAAAAAAGGAATGTAGAAAGAAAACTCAAAAGTAAAAACTGTCATCCATATATTTTTTTCTCACAAAAATCTGTTTTTTCTTTAAAAAATATTATAATTTTTTTTTTAAAAATAAAACTAAAAACTACAACTTCGTGGTCAACAAGCCTTCGTTTTGAACTTTGTGAGACAAAGCATAAAGTTTCTTTCATTTCACTGCAAAATTTCCATTTTTGCCTCTCCTTTTTTGCAGCGTCGGCCTCCGAAGAACAGGTAAACGCCGATCTCATCCCCTTCTTACTCTCTCCTCGCCATCCATCAATTCCCCCTTCGCGCTCACCGATCAAAACCTAAAATAAGTCAGGGTTTCGGTAGTGGGTGGCGGTGGTAATGAGATAGGTTAGGGTTTGGTGGACAGTATACGTAATGCATTGTGGCAGACCCTCAATGACTTTAACCAAGTCTAGGTGTTTTTGGAGTACTTAATCAATATTACGTCCTTCAATGGGAGATTCCCCCGTATACATGGCTTCCAGTGATCCCTAATTTTGCGCTATTGCCAAAATTTGAAATTTATTTCTCGACGCTCAGTTGCTGTACAATTTTGTGAAGTTACCAAGTTCTAGTTGACAAAGAATTTTATCCCGTGCATTTTTCCTTATGTAATCATCCGAGTACCTTACCTTGCAAATCTCGCCACCTTCTCACAACTAATTCTGCGTGGTCATTTGCCGTATGCTATAATTAGCATTTAAGTTACTTTCGATATTAGGTAAGTGATAAGAAAGACAAATGTCGGATAGTTAGAGAAGTTTATGCCATTTTCTTAAGTAACAACGTGCTTGGCGCACGTGTTAACCGATCCATAGAGTACATAATTTTGGGAAGAATATACTTGAGAGCAATCACTGTATTGTAGCAGATACATATGCTTGCAATTTCACCCTGATACTTTCTTGTTGTTTTAGAATACCAGCTTTTATCGTAACTTAAAAGGGATTTTGAAGTACCCATAGCAGCAATGAGATTTTGATGTTTGTCCATCGAAGTATCATGCATATGTATTTTTATCCCTTAAAGAGATGGAGTTAAAGATTGTCATATTAGTTTGTATATTGTAGTTTTCTTTACAAGTGTCCTGCTCAAGTCGTAATCTTCAAATGTTTATCTTGCACAGTTCATTTTCAGGACCCTCTCTTTAGTTTCATTTAGCAGGCAATGGGTGATAGTCAGTATTCTTTCTCTCTCACCACTTTCAGGTATGGACTCAGTGACCAGGAATGTTTTTTTTTAAATACATTGATAGACATCAAATTCCAAGTTTCTTGGACTTAATGTGTGAAACCATCATTACTTTGTATCTGTGCTTAAGATTGTTACTAGCAAATGTAATGCATGTAAATGCAGTCTTGCAAATAAACTATTCCACTTTTATTTTCATGTTTTATGATGGAATAGCCCCTCTGGGAAGCTAGTTCAAATCGAGCATGCCTTGACAGCTGTTGGATCTGGGCAAACATCTTTAGGGATCAAAGGTAAGTTTGGCTTCATTGCTCTTTATTTCTCTGGTATAGCTACGCTTATGCACCATAGTTTTGAATGTACAAACTGAAATTTTAATCATCAACGTGTTTCTTGTGCTATATAAAGGTAGAGACTAGGGTTGTTGTTAATACTGCGCTTTTGATGATAACATTTTATGTTCGCCTGGTGGTTGCAGCTGCTAATGGTGTTGTTATTGCGACAGAGAAGAAACTGCCTTCTATCTTGGTTGATGAAACATCTGTGAGTACAATTTTCTGACTGCAAATCGGCGACTATACCTCTACTCCTGTTTGTAGTATTGCTTCAATGACTTCAACCAAGTCTATGTTGGAGTACTTCTTTTTGATAAGTAATATTCTGAAAAAACCACCAATCAAGGGGGTGAAACCTATTTACAGAAAGTTACATATTTAAGCAAGAGGAGCGCTGCCAGAAGCTATCCAAAAAAGCTAAGAAGGCTTCATTGGATCCATAATCATTCTTAGCCCAGCTGCGAAGAGAGAACAAAAAAATATCCTTCAACTTCGATAAGAGTAACTCCAACTTCTCAAAAGCTCTACTATTCCGTTCCTTGCAAATGCACCATAATAGGCAAAGGGGAATCATCCCCCACAATTTCCTATCCCTACTCTTCATGGACCGAGACCAGCTCCTAAAGAATTCCCAAACAGAACCTGGCACCACCCAGTTCAAGCACCAAAGATAGAAAACCAAACTCCATCCATTCAAGGAAAAAGGAAAATGCAAAAGAAGATGGGCCACAGATTTGCCTGCTTGTTTACACATGAAACACCAACTGACATAAATTACCCTTCCTTTTCGTAAATCATCCCCCGTCAAAATAGCATTTCTGGTAGCTTACAAAACAGACTCTGGGGTGGGTGTGTGGGTTGGGGGGGGGGTGGGGGTGGTCGTGGTGGTGGTGAGGGACCTCCAGATGGTCTTCCAAGGAAAGAAGTCTCAACACCAGCCTTCAAAAGTAAATTATAGGACTTCACTGAAAAGATGCCATCATGACCCCCTTTCCAGACCACACTATCATCATCCCTTCTATGCGTCTTCGAAGATTAAAACAGACCCATGAATGCAGAAACTGAATCTGTCTTCCAGTTCTGAAAATTTCTCCTAAAATTGGGATTCCAAGAGAGACCATGCTCTTGAGGTACTAACACCTTTGCCTGCAGAATCTCGCCACTACATACTATGCAAGACAAAATCGGGGAAAAATTTATGAAGCTCCTCCTCAAACCACACGTCACGCCAAAGTCTCACCTTAACACTGTTTCCCACCTCAATGCGATAGTGTCTCACAAAGGCATCCTGTTCCTTTCAAATATCCACCCAACAGGCCACCTAATTTTCTGGGGTGACCAAGACCATGACCCCTCTCCAAAATTTCCTACTACAATTCGTCTCCGTAAAGCATCCCTCTGGCACATGCATCTCCAAAATGAGATGCTTGACACCTAAACCTCCATTGTGGACTGGAGAGCACGCTGAATTACAATTAACTAAATGGAATATCCTTCCCTTTGCCAAACCTTCCCACAGAAAAGATCTTTCCAAATTCTCCAACCTCTTAGCATCCGAAGTAGGCATCACCATCAGGGACAGAATAGGAGGGGAGGATGCACAAGAGCTTTTCATAAGGATAAGCTTACCTCCCTTAGAAAGGAATTGCTTCTTCCGATATGCTAAACGGTTTTCATAACGTTGGATAATCAGATTCCAACATGCATTATCTTTAAACAGAGCTTGTAATGGAAGGCCCAAATAAGACAATGGAAAACTGCCTACTCGGCATCCAAAAGTCTGAGTAAGAGGCATAACATCCGAAACATTATCAACCGGTATGAGCTCACTTTTAGCGATATTCACTTTAAGGCCCGAACAAGCCCAAAAGAATAAGAGAACCTACCAACCAAAGATACTTCAACCTGGAGTCCTCTGCATCACAAACCAAAAATTTTCATCTGCAAACAGCAAAACAGGGATCTGAACATCCAACTCCAGCGAATTAGGAGCTAAAAGCTCTTAAAGAAGCTGCCTTCAACTGCTCTATCGATCAACTGGCTCAAGGATTGCATTACAGTAAAGAACAGAAAGGGTGATGAAGAGTCTCCTTGGCATAGATCCCTTGAAGCAGAAAAGAAGCCCGTTGGGAACCATTCACCAAAACAGATGTGGAGATACACAACCTCATACACGATCTCCATCTGCCAACGAAGGCCATTCTTCCTAATAAATGCAACAAAAACTCCCGATTAACGTGATCGGAGGTTTTTTTCACATCCAACTTACAAACAAGCCCAGTTAAGCCTGCTCTAATTCTGGAATCCCCACATTCGTTTGCAGTAAGAACAGCATCCAGAAGTCATCTGCCTCCAACAAATTCTATCACTTGGATATAACATTACGTCATTACCCATTGCCTATTGAAAGCCCGTGAGCTAGCACTTTGGAGAGTAGCTTGTACACACTCACCGATAAACTGTTGGCTCTAAAATCTTTAATATCCAGAGCACCCCCTTAGTCTTGAGTTTGCTTTTGCTTCTTTTGGCTCATCCAACTTCTGCTAATTCCAATGTCGGTGGCTTTCTTGGCCGGCAAGTTGTTTGAGTTCTTTTCTGGTTTATCGGTGCAGGTCAGGAAAGGAGTTAATCTCTTGTTGACTTACACTCTCTCTCTCTCTCTCTCTCTCTCTCTCACACACACACGCACACATGTCCACTTAGTAGACATGCAGAGAAATAAGTCATTGCGGTTTGGGAGCGGGACCTTCTTTAATCTCGAGCTTTCTTTTGCTTTTTTGGGCTCATCCTCCTGCAAATTTTATTATTGGTGGCTTTCTTGGCTGTCAATTTGTCCTATTTCTTTTCTGGTTTGTTAGTGCACAGTCAGAAATTTAATCATCAATTTTTTTGCGCCTCTTTTTTTATTGCATTTTCCTTTTACAAATTACAATTTGTGAAAGAAAAGCACCAACAACCCATCAGCAATCACTATCCTCTAGTTCTGTTTTGGTGTTCCCAACCAACATCCAGGTGTCCAACATGCAGTTGTCTCGTTTCGCGGCATCTTTTGTTTGTTCTTTGTTATATTCTTTTATGTTATGTCAGATAATAGAGCTCATTCTGATATTTTGGTTTGTTTCAACCGCAGGTGCAAAAAATTCAGATTTTGACCCCAAACATTGGAGTCGTGTACAGGTTTGTTTAATCTGATAACCATACTTCTCATTTGCTAAGATTAAGTAATCTTTTGATTCTATTGTTCTCTTGCGATTTAGTGTTGCAATGTAAGGATCACATACCTTGGGAGTGAAGTTTTATTTGGACTTAAACAAAATTTGATAGGTGGAATCTCTTGTTAGGGTTCTTTCCCCACATTTTACAATTTTCCAAACATAAACCCTCAGAATGCACTCGAAAGAGCACTTGGGTTGTGAAAGGTGTTTGATTGATGAGAGGCTAACTCTCTGTTTGGGTTATCAGTTATGTGTCTAAAATCCCTACTGGAAATGTGTTCTGTTGACTAGTAACTTGTGATCATTCTCTGGAGAATATACATGTATCTTGGCTAATATGCTTTTCTTGTGCAGTGGCATGGGCCCAGACTCTAGGGTTTTGGTTCGGAAAAGTAGGAAGCAGGCCGAACAATACCAGCGACTATACAAAGTAATGGTTTTCAGCTTCTCACTCCCTTTTTAGTATTCTACTAGCTAATGTACCCGTGCAAATGCACGATAGTATGAAATTTGGTGTTATTATAAATTATATGCTTTAGCATAATGAAATAGAATCTAAAAAGAAGAAGAAGAAGAAGAAATAGCGCTTAAGTCTATGAATTTCTTGATAAGTTTAACGAACTGCTTAAGATAACAATAGCATTGACGATAGTTCCTTAAGAAACAAAGAAAATCATAGATTAAATTTCAATTTTACCAATCTATCGTCTAAAAGTACTATTAACGGGAAAAATGTATCATAACTTTCACCAAAATGTTGATTATCCTCCATTTATTTGTTTATAAAAATCTAGTGAATAATACTTGCATCTTCATATCAAGTTAGCTTGGGGAGAGACTATTGCACTTCACCATTTACCAATTAAATGTGTTCTTTGTAGTTCTACGCTAATTCAATTTTTTATCTAATTGTCATTGAGATAATTCATGTTATGTAACGTAGTGTTACACAAACAAATTCGCATACCGGGAAATTTACCAACATTATGAGGAAATTGGCATTGTATTCACCTAGGGTCACCTTTTCTTTAATCGACTTAAGTTCTCTTTAACGCAAATGTTAGGGCTAATTTCACATTTTTTGTTTAATATCTAATATTGCCAACATGATACATCTAGGGGTGACTATTTCAAGCATTTCCTTTTTGACTTTTTGGCCCACATTTGCTGCTAAAAGAATAGTGTAGTGACAAAAGAAAACATATCAAAATAAGGATTGAAATACCCTAAGGACCTAACCATATATATACAACAAAAATTTCTAAATTTTAGTTGTTAGTACGGTGTAATATAAAATCGAATCAATGCATTTACAATAGCATAGGTAAAGCTTAAACCCTTTGTCTTTGAGTTTCTAAGTGCAAATTGATCTAGTAATAAGTAGAGCAGATGCAAGAATCATATCAACTAACGCATAATCATAATGCTTATTCTGATATCCATCATCTTTGTCTAGAATATTTTATTAGTATTTTACATACCTATTCAGCCTATAAAATGGCCTTACAATACACAGTCTTAGACATATAAAATAGAATAAAATTTTGGAATTGCTCCTCTCAGATATAGTTTATATGAATCGTCGACATAATAGCTTTCAAAGAAAAAGGAAGGATAAAGCAAGTCCAAGGAGCGAAAATCATAAAAAAAATAACTTTAACGACTAAACTTGGAAAATATAAAAAAGTTATCTTCAATTTGACCTATATGAAAGATACTGCATGTCAAGTATCTTCTCAAACTCGTAACTCTTAAGCCCAAGACCAATGCTTCGCAGCGTCTAGAGCCATTAGAAATATAACAAAAATAATCCTCACTCGTATAGAATATAAAAAATCAAAAGTGAGAAAGCATGCCTACTTTTTCCTTTCATATTATATCTTTGTTTCCAATATATCGTCTTTCATTTCAAGCTCCCCTCCAACCAGTTCCCTCCATTCAGCTTCTTCCCATTTGGTTCCTTTTCTTCTCCTCCTATTTGTAGAAAATAACTCCAAGTTTGTTGCCACCACTGCATTGATTGCTTGCGAGATCTAATTAATTAGAATATTTTGAACATGACTGCATGAATAAGACCGTAATCAAGCCTTTAATTTGCTAATTAGATTGCAAAGCTTAAAATAATGTTATAGGGAAATTATGAACAGATATATACAACAAAAAGGATGATAGCAATAGTAGAACTTTTTCCTAGAAGTAACTAAGAGGAAAACAACCAAACATAAACATTTGTTGGCAAATTCCTTTATTTATTAGTGATCGCATGCATGGAGAAGTTATTCGGTACGGACCGGAACATCAATGACATGCAGTGGTTCCTGGTGGCATCTGCGTTAGTACCGTAGCTAGTTGCGCACGACGCAACGATGGAATTCACAACTTGCAATGCATGTTCGTGACTCATGTTCGTGTGCACTTATGCTCGGTGACTTATTTTTATTGGTAGTCAAATAAGATGTCGAAATTATTGTTAAAATAGTAAGTGAATTAAAAGTCTAGATAAATTTTAACAATACTAAGAAGTCCAGGTTAGAAGTTCAAATTCGATGTATAATAGGTGGATTAGAAGTCTAGATTAATTGTAATAATAATAAGAAGGCTAAATCAGAAGTCTAAATTCAAGGTATACTACTTAAAGACATTAAGTCCAAATTCAAGGTAACCTTACAGCTAACCAGAGAGAGAGCAGAGAATTCCAGTGAACAACTCGACTTTTATGGTAGTCAAATAAGATGTGGAAATTATTGTTAAAATAGTGAGTGAATTAAAAGCCTAGATAAATTTTAACAATAATAAGAAGTCCACATTAGAAGTTCAAATTCGATGTATAATAGGTGGATTAGAAGTCTAGATTAATTGTAACAATAATAAGAAGGCTAAATTAGAAGTATAAATTCAAGGTATACTACTTAAAGACATTAAGTCCAGATTCAATGTAACCTTAGAGCTAACCAGAGAGCAGAGAATTCCAGTGAACAACTCGGCTTTTATATATTTATAGTGATAGTGATAGTGATAGTGATAGTGATTTCTGTTTGCTTTACTTATTCCAGTATGTTCTAAAACTTTTAAGATGCCTGATTGATTATTTTTCCCAACGGCATCGTGACAGAATTTTGAGTCCTCAAATATGTCTTTACCTCTGAAGCTCATTGGTACGGTGGTAGGATTTCAGATTTCTTGCCAGAAGTGCTTGAGCTTATAGTGGGTTAGGGTGGCCTCAAACCTGGTTAAAAGCCCTTGTGTCTACCCTGGTCCACATCTGGGGACCTTGATGTAACGCTAATGGTGACAACTACACCAGCCTTTTTGTATTGTTGTGTTTTTTTCTTCCGAAAGGAAAAAAAAAATAAAAAGTCATTCAAAATGTTTTAAAGATACCTTGGAAGTAGGTTTAACTGATGCAGTAGATAGTTTATACATACCTTGGATTTAATAAGCAATACAACTGTATTATAAATAATATGTTCAGCAAAACTCAAATTAATGACTATACCCAACTTGCTCTTATTATATGGGCAAAATCCTCATCAATGTCTTTCTCCAAAATACTGAAGTTTTCCTTCTTAGGTACTTCTTGCTTTATTCATATTTTCTCTACTCTAGGACCTCCTTGTAGTAGTACATAGTTGCATTCCAAATACTTCACAGTTCTGCCTTAATTAACAAAAAGCCTTTGGATACTAAAGTAGTTCTCCATACTCTGAGCACAGGAATGCTAATTTTTTCAACAACTCGCTCTATAATTTCGCATTCTTTTTTTTCCAAATTTATTCCTGTATTCCTCCTAACTCCTTTTGAGATAGCACTTTCAACATCTTGTGGGTGGTTTGTACTTTGTTGTTCTAAAAGGGATAGCTTTTTAGGCGGTAATGCCTAGTTGTTTATTTGATACTGGTTGTGCCGAGTTGTGGTCACGATGGAATAATCAAATTGATCACATATTTTGAGCTTAATCTTTTAATTGGAATGTTTCTCCCGTACTGGGTAGTGTTCATATGTTGGCTTGCACCTTTTCTGCTTATTTATTCATATTTTACATGGCCTTTAAATTCTTACTCTGTGTGTTCCTTCTAATCATAATCGCTTCTCTGGCTGCTTCTAACTTGCGAAGTGATTTTGTCTTGATAATTTTTTTAGGAACCGATCCCCGTTACACAACTTGTAAGGGAGACTGCTACGGTAATGCAGGAGTTCACTCAGTCCGGGTAAATTTTTGGTCTTACATGATCTCCCTGTTACCCTGCTCGTTGCATGATATGTAACCCTATAGCTACAGAAGATCTCAAAGCAGTTGGTCCCAACAGGAGAAATATCCTTCTCCTGCTTGTTGGAATGAAAGCCTAAGGCATGCGCTATAGTATTTACATAGTTGACCACTTACCAACACGCCAAAGAACATGTATGAGAGGCATTATCTCGATAGGGAGAGAAAGTGAAATAGTTTATAGGATACTGATTTCTCTTTATAAGCAAAAATTAAAGAGGAATAACGGCACTCCCTAAAAACCTAGGACAATGGGTTACTTCGTTGGAGGAGAAACCTGGTAACATGGAATATAGATTTGGAAGATACTCTGGACAGATCAGAGTTGGGCACTTCTCTTTTAAGTCACTCTGGACTACCTCGAATTTGTGGTTTACTTGCCAGCTGTTGGATCACCAGGAGAGCTTATTGGCTGATCTCCATTGATTTTAAGTTTCATATCTTCTTTGTTTTTTCTTGTAGAGGTGTGAGACCTTTTGGTGTTTCTCTCCTGGTTGCTGGTTTTGATGACAAGGGTCCACAGCTATACCAGGTATGTCATCTGGATCCTGATATGCTGTTAACTTGCATTTTCATGTACAAAAAAGGGATACACCAATCAGTTGTTTAATTTTGTGCCGGTTTGGTTCATTTTTGCTAGTTGTACATTTGGGTGAAGCAACCTTTGAATGGATACACCAATCAAATTAGTGGTTATACTTGATTGTCATCTTTGGTACGCGCACATGCTGCCAATGACGTTTATTCTATATCTTTGTCCCCTGAGTGGATGAAACATTCGTTGTTGTTCTACCTGGTTGACTTGTTTCTTGATAGAGCTATTCCACTCGAATAGTTGTATGGTTCTGCCCGTCGATATTAGTCACAGGTCTGTGAAAGTTTGCCTTAGTGAGCCTTTGGTACGTGACTCTAAGTCAACTAAGTTTGTTAGGATTTTAGAGGATCTCTGGAGTTCATAATGTTTTTGTACTCCATTTGTTTTTGTCAGGTGAGTTTTGATGGTTGTGAATATAGTTGTTTGACTTGTTTCCAAATTCATGCAAACTTTGGATCTATGTTGAAGTTAATCGACTTTTCCAATGTAGGTGGATCCATCAGGTTCATACTTCTCCTGGAAAGCTTCTGCCATGGGGAAGAATGTGTCTAATGCAAAGGCATTCCTTGAGAAAAGGTGATGTGGTGGTGTTGTCTTCACAGTTGTATGCAATCTTTACTATGTGGCCATCCAGTGATTTGGTCTGCAAAAACTTTAAATGGTTTGTGGATGTTAAGAGTCTAATAGCATTGCATTCCTTTGCTTTAGATATTATAAGCACTTCGAATTTTCAAAGCCTGTTTTGCCTCCTGCTCTGTTGATAAACTTGACCATTTGATCTGGGACTATCACTTCACACGTCTGTAGCAGTTGTAAGCTAGGAATTTTTTTGCATCAATAGTAATGATGCAGAGAGTTTAGGGTCATTGAGAAGTGATCATTGTTATGACCATTCCTGGCCCTTAAATCCTTTTTGGTAGTAGAAGTTCTTGACAAAAAATTTGGTATGAGATACTGATATCTCTTTGTTTGTGCTAGAATTGCTGTGTACATGGATGTTAGGCGAAACTACTATTTTGGAGATGGGCAGTTCCTGCTACAATCTGAACATAACTCTGATGTTCTTTTGTGTTGAAATGGGTGGCCAGCGTTTTCCTTTTTCAGGCTTTTGTTTGGCATCAAAACACATGCGGGCACACACTCAGACACACACAAAGAAAATACACAAAGGAAAATTTATCCTGAATTGGCAGGGTCTGTGGTAATACGTCTTATTGGCCGCTACAACTTGTTCTATGCCTGCTCTGTTGTCATGTATTCGTGTTGCACTTCAATGTCATTCTTATTGAGTTGTCTTCCACAACTTCAACAGTTATTGTCAAATTGAATGTTTCTTGTAGGTACACAGATGATATGGAACTTGATGATGCTGTACATACAGCTATCTTGACACTGAAGGAGGGGTGAGCTAAACTTCTCATTGTTTGCATACATGGAGAGCTATCTGGCTTGTGAAATGTTTCGTGCATTTTTATGATTTGCAGGATCTTTACTATACTATAATTTTTCTTGGGGTAGACGGGATGGGAACTAGGTTGGGCAGAAGCCATGAAGTTGTTGGAGACATATTTTTCCTTCTGATGAACTTGCTATAGGGCTTGCTTATAGTATAGTCTGTCATGCTCCAGTCTTTCATGGCTTCTGTGCATGTCGTGCCTATCTACTAATGTTGGGAAGGTTTTTCCTGTCTTACGCTTATTGGTAAAAAACTGTACGTTGCATGTATGTTCCAGATTCGAAGGACAAATCTCTGGAAAGAACATTGAAATTGGCATCATTGGAACTGACAAAATATTTAGGCAAGTTTCGACTTTTCTTCGTGACTTCATAACTTTTTTTAGGTCTAACAAGAGATGTTAGATCATGTGGTGTGCTTTTGTTGCAGGGTTCTGACACCAGCTGAAATTGAAGACTACTTACAGGAAGTGGAGTAGCTTGCCTGGTCTCTACAGGAGCTGAAATTGAAGTGATTTGCCGGTTTCTTCAAGTAAAAGCGCATTGGGGAATGAAGTTTGGGCAAGAAATGGCGGGTTCAAGTTCTATGGCAAGATGCTATACTGGTTGATGAACTATTATTTGAACGAGGTTATGTAAGATCTTGCATCAAACTGAGTGATCAGCATTCCAGAAGATGCATGTTGATGTGCCATTTTTCACATTAAAATACTCCAAATTTTAGGTGTTATGCTGACGACAAAAAGGTAAAGTATTTGATACTTTCAGCGAAGAAAAGAATTACAGCATTCTGCTGTAATTATCTATTGAATTATTTAGCAATGTTATGTCTTGAGTGTTGATTACAGCTATATCCGTAGAGTTTGAAAATTGGGCGGACATACATGTCCTATTAGGGGACTGTCCATCAAGTGCAATGTCTCGTGTACTTATACTGTTCAACTTTCATTGTCTTTTCGATCTCTTCCTAGCAGCACAACCCAGCCAGCCGCTGCTACCAATTTAAATCCCTCACCTCGGTTGCGTTCAAGGGTGATCTGGGAGTCAAACGCAAGCCGTAGATCTCGGGCCAATGAATGGGGATTTTCTCGAAAGTCACAAAGCAAAAAGGATGTGAGTTCGACAAAAAGAAAACCAACTTGGACAAAAGTAAAAAGCAGATGGAATTACGCCTAATTTTAAATAAAATGCAATTAGAGGTGGGTACGGTTCGGTTTGAGAGTCATTGCAAACCAAATCGTTACTGTCGGTTTCAAAAATTTTAAACTGAACTAAACCAAACATAATCGATTTGGACAATTCGGTTTAGTCAATTTAAATTGTATAGTTTGGTCAATTTGGATCGGTCTGTCTAATTTTAAAAAGTTGTCCTTTTACACGACTATCATTGGATCTAAATATCATTCAAATTGAAGTTTTATGGGAAAAGTGCATAAACCACCCTCGTGGTTTGGGTTAGTTGCAAATATACCCATGTTGTTGCAAAAGTTGCAAAAGAACACCTGCGGTTACAAAAGTGTTGCATCCGTCAAGAAACGTTACGGAATCAATGAATTGTCTAAACTTACGCCTGTATATAACAACCTTGTATGGTTTCTGAAACCCTAACATTCAATCCAAAATTTACAAATTCTCTCAAAAAGCCCTAATTTCTCAAAAAGCCCTAATTTACAAATTCAATCCAAAATTTAAAATGGGACGGCAACCACGACAGTGGTCGCAGCAACGGGGACAACAGCCACGACAGGGACGATGGCGCGGAGCTTCGCGACGGCGGTGTCGGGCAATTGGATGTAGGGTGAAGGCGCCTTCGGTGAGAGATCGGCGATGGGTCGTCGGGCAATTGGTTGTCGTTGGGCACTTGAATGGCAATGGCGCGGGGGGCTTGGGCAGTTGGTTGCCGGGGGAGGGATCGTCGGAGGGAGAACGACGATGGCGCCGGGGGCTTGGGCAGTTGGTTTCCGGGGGAGGGATCGTCGGAGGGAGAACGACGATGGCGCCGGGGGCTTGGGCAGTTGGTTTCCGGGGAGGGATCGTCGGAGGGAGAACGACGATGGGCATTTTTGTCATTTCGTTAGAATAATCACTACCAAACGCACTATTCAGGAGCGTGAACATCACTTGCTGTTAGTTTGAACGATTTTTTTAACAGATGCAACACTTTTGTAACCGCATGTGTTCTTTTGCAACTTTTGTAACAACAAGGGTCTATTTGCAACTGACCCAAACCACGAGGGTGGTTTATGCACTTTTCCCAAGTTTTATTTTCTCTAAAGTGCACATAATATTATTACATTTAATATCTAGATAATCTTGTTAGATTTAATGCTTAAGTGCTAGTGTTAAGTATTACTCCAGACATATATTAGAATAAAAGTCACTTATGCTTTAGTCATCGATGTACGTACGAGAAAGAATCAATAAATATACAAGTAATATTGGCCACTAGACTTTTACGTCATAATCACTCTCATTATTTTCTTTTCTTGTAACTTTCAAGCTTTTGCTTATTTGGAGTTGCTTAGTAACGTGTGAAAAAAAAAAAAAAAAAACCAATGTCACTAATAATAAATTAATTAGGTTGATTCGGTTCAGTTTGTAGTCGGTTTCATAAAAATAAATCGTGAACCGAATCGAACCGAACCGAGATCAATTTGAGAAATATGAAACCGAACCATTAAGTTTTTTTGACAGTTCGTTTTGGATCGGTTATGTTTGATTAGTTTGAGCGGTTCGGATCGCTTTAAAACGATTTGGTGCTCACCCCTAAATATAATGATGTAGGGAACCATACATAAACATACTATCTATTTTTTTTTTTTGAATTTCCCGAAGGGAAATACTAGAACTGCAAATATGGGTAACCGCAGGGGGGAGGAATTGAACACGGGACCTCGAGGTCACTCCTCGAGGCCCCTTGCCAACTCAACCAACCCCCTTGGTTAACATACTATCTATTTAGATACGCTCAAATGACCCATTTTCATAATGAGAATGCATAACTCTATTCCTCTTCGGTCCAGTGTGGAATGAACTTATAATCATGGAATCGACTAAACATTCCATCTTCTGAAACCAACACTGATGTTATTTAACGTACAATAATTTCTATGTGCATATTATGAATCTATCGATAAACACTTAGTGGGCAAAATGGACTCACATTTCCCGTCAAACAAATACAAGAAAAAGAATATTCAATATTTTTCGAACCACTTCGTGGAGGCATGTGTTGTAAGTGATCTGAACCTGCCCGAAGTGTGCCCCCCGCCGAGGCATCTAAAAAGAAGATTATAAAGCTTTGCATCTGGGATTCGAGGAAAGATTATAATAACAGAAGGTCTATGAAGACTCAGCAATTCTCTTCTACTACTAGTCTAGAGTATACTAAATTTCTAAATTCTATTGGATAAACGGATGGAACACGAAAATGTGACTAAATGAGTCATAGTTACTCTTCGAGATGGAGTAAAAGAAAGGGATAGGATTCTCGAATGTAATTATTACTCACTAGTTTAAATTTTTTTTTTTTTTAAACGAAATCGAACCAAGAACCATCGGTTTGAACAGTTCAGTTTAGTCAGTTTGAACGATTAGGTTTAGTTGGTTCTAGATCGGATTGCACCCATTTAATAAAATTGTCCCTTTAAGCACCTATTATTCGATTCAATAATCTTGCTACAGTCGATATCTAAAAAGTGTTGATATTACGATATTTAGGTACAATTCTAAATATAAATTGATTTTTGAAAAGCCTTCACTTTCCTCTCTTTCTCTCACCAGAAGTCCTTTTCTCTAAACTAAACAGTCACTCTTTTTTCGTCCTCTGTTGCCAATGTCGGCTTCCTCCAGTATGTGGTAGCGTGATAGTGTAGGGTTAGTTTGGATGTGTTAATTTATTTTTTTGTATGTTTTGATCTTGTTACGACCTCCTTTTGGATGGGGTCTTGAGATGCTGGGTCTATTGCCTGAGGTTGCAGGTGGATCGCTATGATGGACTGCAGAGTGTGGTGTGTGCGGGTGTGCTCAGTAGGATGGTTGGGGATTGATGGGCTGCATAGTTCCCTAAAAGTGCGCGGGTTTGGTGGTCTGAGGTTGTAGTCGTTGTGTTGCTGGTCAGAGAAGGTGGGGCAGTCTGTGATTAAGGATTTTTTTCTCGCCGGGCTACCTTCCCTCTCCCCCCTAGTGGACGCCCCTCCCTTCCTTTTTTTAACAAAAAGATTGGTTTGGACAAGTTTGGTGGTGGTTAGTGTGGCTTCGTCAGAGCAAAGAAGTCGGTTGATGGGCGGTCGTGTGAGGGTGGGCGCAAGCTGTTGCACTGGTGGAGCCTGGGGTTTGTTTTGGTGGTGGTTATATATTGTTGGTTTCAATGGCTGGGAAGTGTTTCCATCTGCTACTGGTGTTCTGCGGTGGTTGGCGGCAATGTGGTGGACTGAGTGTGGTCGGGAGCCCCGACTCTGTAGTCGGCGTTGGTGACACATGCTAACACGTGTGCGTGGGCTGTGATGGCCTCGAGGTACGGGCCTTGGCATGGACAAGGTTCTGCTTCCAAGGTGGTTGACTAGATCGACCTTGTCTTGTTAGTTAACGCTTGGCATGGTGGTTTTTGGGTTGTCATGATCCTATTCGATTTCAATTTCTTTTGGTTGTTTGGATTTACTTTATGCAAGTGTTATCGTCTTGTTGACTAGCATATATAAAAAATATATATATTTTAAAAAAGAAGAAAAAATCTTGTTTGTTGGCTATATAGTAATGGTGTATTTTGGTCTTTGTTGGCTATTGATCAATTATGCATTTCTCATTAAAAAAAAAAAAAAATTTCTCATTACATGAGAAATAATCAGTGAATATACATGAGAGCTTAGTCACTAGACTTCTGTGGTTATAAGTGTTCTTATTATTTTCCTTTCCTTTTACCTTTCAAGATTTTGTTTATTTGACTTTGCTTAGTTCCATGCATATGGTTATAATCAATGAATATCACTAAAGATAAACCAATATATCAGAAGTCGGTTCAGTTTAGTTTGTGATCGGGTTTACAAGATTGAACCAAACTAGACCAATGTTGGTTTAAGAAATTTGAAATCAGATCGTTAAGATTTTCAAACGTTTTAGATTTGATCGCTTTGGTTTGATCTGTTTAACTAGTTCGGATTGGTTTGAATAGTTTTCTGTTCAAACCTGATTCTCTTTTTTGCTTCACTTGGTTCATGTGCAATCTATCAACCACCCAACTGTAACACCACGCCACTGAACTACCACAACTACCACCACCAGAACACATGTTCATCCGCCAACACAAACATATCACCATTTCCAAACAAAAAACAACTCAACATACCTCCAATAGCAGCAGCCGCTAGCACCACCACCATAGTAATATCCACCTCACAGACCACTATGCCGATGAAGAAATCTGATTCGTAAGTCCATTGAACCTAACCCTCCCCTCTTCTCCCCCCGCAACCCAAAAAATCACAGGGTGCCATCACCAACTTTTCTCTTGGTTAAATTATAAATTTTGATGTTAAGGAAATCAAATTTGGAGGTGAACATTAAACCTAGGGCTATCTTTTACATTTTGGCAATGTCTTCGTTGAATTTGTGTTTTATGAAGTACTTAATGGAAATCAAAACAAAAATCTGAGCAGGTAAGGCTATATAGCTTTTCGGACCATTACATCTTCTTTGGCATCTCCTTAAAGTTTTGGGTATGATGATTTTAGTGGTAAAGTGTAGTAGAGATAGGTGATGAGTGGTCATGGTAGGTGATGAAGGGAGAAACCCAGATAAAAATCCTATGTAAGTGTTTCTCCGAGGTGGTTTCTTGATGGAACGCAGGCTGGCAGGCCACAGATGGTCGTGAAGGTGGCGCAGGTGGTGGATTCACGTTGGGACTGGATTTGTTGAAATGCAAAGAGATGAATTGTTGAAACATTTTTGCTTAATGCACCATTCTTCCCCTAATGTTTAGCTTTTTCTTCTTATTTGTTTTTGGTATGCTTTGGAGTTGCATGTAGGCGCTCATAGTTTATTGTTTGTTATCATATTTTAGCAGTCAAACTTTACTCGGATATTATGCTAGGGATGGCAATAAGACCCGCAACCGGCGGATCCCTGCCCCGCCCCGCTCCTATAGGAGCGGGTCTTTTTGACTTTGACCAGGCCACGGGGCGGGTATGGTATTTAGTCCAAACCGCCCCGCGACCCGCCCCGCGACCCGCTTCTGCCCCGGTATTTAACCCTACTCATCTTTAATCCTAGCCGTCCATCTCACACCTATATAATATGTCCTTACTCTTTGATCCCCATTCCCCAACCCTAATTCCCAATCAATCTCTCTATCTGCCTCTCACACTCTCACTCTCTGCCGACAACAAAGGTGCCGCGCCGCCGTCGCGCCTCCTTCTTCTCTCTCGGCCTCTCCTTCGCAAAGTCGGCGACTGACCATTTACTGATCTAAGGCACCGTCGGCGACTCGCAACAACGAGCCATCAGACATCAAGCCGTCGCTGATGCCGTCGCCTGTGATGATGCCGTCGCAGCTTGCGATGATCTTGCAACGGCTCCACTAAAGGCTCTGCCGAAGGCTACGCCGGCGTCGTTGCCTTCTTCTCTGCCGATGGCTACGCCGGCGCTGCTGCCGTCGAGCTTACGACGGCTCCACCGAAGGCTCTGCCGAAGGCTATGCCGGCGCCACTGCCTTCTTCTCTGCCGAAGGCTCGTGTTTCAGGGGTGCATGTTTTTCAATTCAGCGAGAGCGGGGCGGGGCGGGTGCGGGTTTTTTACATTCTCATAGGATCGGTTATGGTATTTCACATAAATAACCCGGTGGCGGGGCGGGGTGGGGCGAAGTTCCATGACGAGCGGGGCGGGTTCGGATTTTAGAAGATCCGCATCCGACCCGCCCCATTGCCATCCCTATATTATGCCATCAAATCTAGAAATTATGGAGTTAATTTAGCCAAAAAAAAATCACCAAATCAAAAAAATTTAATTGTAGGTATACAAGTTGTTGTTTGCCCACCTTGGAAGAATTTTATGTCTCCACATTGAGGATATGTGGTCTCCAACCAACTGAGTGGAATTAAAAAATAAGTAAATTACAATGGTAAAGCATGGGCTCTATTAGCCCAACGGTTATCACACCTGGCCTATATTAGTTTTTTAAGACAACCAACATCGACAATTAAGTTTTCTATACGCGTTTGAGTTTATGAAGCTTTAGGTTCTAATCTTATACTCGTGCGAGAGATATTGGTGATGATATATATTGATCTCAAGAAAGCGTTGAGTGTTGATATGCAATCTATCTCTAAACCACCCAACTGTAACACCAAGCCACTGCACCACCACACCCGCCACCACTAGAAAACATGTTCTTTAGCCAACACGAGCATATCACCATTTCCAAACAAAAAATAACTCAACATGCCACAATATTAGCAACTGCCACCGCCACCACCATCTCTTATGTACTTTCAGCACTACTCAACTATCACTTACAGGTCTGCTTATTTCCAAAATTTCTTTGTAAAACAACTTGTTCTTGTGCATGTTCTGGTGGATAGAGTCTGATCGTACAAAATCAGTTCAATGGATCAATTGGAATGCCTTATCTGCCCCTAAGTCTATGGGTGGACTCGAGTTCATGGACATAAGGCTAACTAATCAAGCCCTATTAGCTAAAACCAGGTGAAGGATCTTAAAGGACACTGAGAGCTTACTAGAAAGAGTTCTAACAGGGAAATAATGTACTAGATCCAGCTTTACAAACTTCTTTAACAAATGAAAATTTTCTTGTGGTTGGCGTGCAATACTGGCCAGGTGCCAAGTAATCACAAAGGGTCTCAGATGGCAGGTCGGTACTGGAACTAAAATCTCTATTTAGAATGACGACTGGATTCCTAGTGAGGCGTATCAACCCCTTGTCATTCCGAATATAGCCCACCATTATCACCAGTCAAAGATCTCATCCAAAATAATGCCTGTAACTCCCAATTAGTCACATTTATATTCCCGGCTGACATTTCAACAAATATTCTAGCCATCCATATCTCACCACACTCAATTAAAAATCTTTAGGTTTGGCGGGAAACTAAAAATGGAGATTACTCTGTCTCATCAGCTTACCACATGTTATATAATCTCAACTCAAAATCCCATAACATCCGTGGCCTACACTCATCTAGACCTGCCACTAATCCAAGCCTTTAGCAGAAAGTGTGGTCGTTATCGATTCCTTCAAAAGTATTATTTTTCTTGTGGCAGCTACTGTGGAATAGGCTTCCTCTCAACTATAATCTTTATCGACTCAACATATCTAATTCAGAATCCTACCCTATCTGTCTCGGTCACACAGAAACAACTGACCATCTATTATTTGATTGCCCAACAATAAGGCCAATTTGGTTTGGGGGGCCGGCAAGCCTACATACTCAGACTGTGGGGAGCTCATTCACGGAATGGCTTATAGCTTGGTTTCAAAACCAAAGGTATTGTGGACTCCTATTGGAAAAAAAATCCAGATTGTCTCCACTGTTTGGTGCATCTTGATTCATAGAAATAATCTTATATTCAGACAAACTCCCTTCCAGCCTTCTCTTACTATTGATAACATCGGATCTCTCGCTCTGACTATCTACGTGTCCCTGGTTAAGCCAATGCCCCTCAAGCCTTCTCCCAATAATAGTACGCAATTTAAGGTAGCTCTCCTAATATAACTGTGGAAATTAGAAATTCCTCAAATTGTTCCTTATCGTTTGCTTCAATAAGGAAACGTGTAAATCCGGCCTAGAAATGTACTGTTTGACTGATAGAGGTCTTCGATGTGGGTCAATAGCGTTATCTTTTCTTGCATGTGATGAATTCACCGCCATATCTAAAGGATTGCTAACCGCCACTTACTGAGCCAAAAAGAACAAATTGTTGCATATTAAAATATTGTCTAACTCCAATTTTCTACTTTCTCAGCTCTCGTACATGGAAGACATCCTTGATACCACTGCACCTATTATGTATGACTTTTTTCTATGTACTATCAGACTTTCATTATCTATAGCTATTTTGTGGCAAATTTGGAAAAGCAGGAACAAAGAAAGTATTGAAGAGGTTCTTATCCCTGTAGATGTGAGCTGGAAGATCTGCATCAACTTTGCTAAAGAAGTTGAAAATGCTTTTGAGACCAAGAAAAAGCAACCAAGAAAATCAAAACCCAAGTAACTTGGTGCCTTCCTCTTGCAGGTTCCATCAAGATGAACACATATGGTTGTGCTAACTTGAGAGGATGATATGGTGGGCTTTTGTGGGACAGTCAAGGCAGATGGCTAGGAGGCTTCCTGGGCAGCAGCATACCAACTTGCAATGCACTTGAAGCTGAACTACTGGGCATTGTCAAAGGCTTACAAGTGATCAAAGAAAAAAGATTTGCAAATATGATTTTTGAAACGGACTCAATGACAGCAGTGTAGCTACTAGATGCAAATGATTGCAAATTGCACCCCTTGAGTAGTCTAATTAAGGATGATAAATGTCTTATGATGTCTACTACAACTATTATCATGCATGTATATAGAGAGAGGGCAACCGGTGCGCAGATCATTAAGCAAAAATTGGAAATCAACAAGCCAATTCTTTTGTGTATCTCATGCAACCACTAGAGGTGGTTATCCCCCTGTTAGCTGCCGATATAGCAGATGTTAAGGATGAAAATTAGATCTGCAACCGGCGGATCTCCAACCCGCCCCGCCCCGCCCCGATAGGAGCGGGTTATCTTGACTTTGACCGGATCATGGGGCGGGTATGGTATTTAAATTTTCAACCCGCAGCGGGTTAGGATCGGGTATGGTTTTCTGTCCAACCCGCCCCGGTATACAAACCCGAAATCATAACTTGTCAGCCAATCTTGACCATCCATCTAACACATATATATAGCTGCCCACAAATAAAAAAAACCATATAAGCCTTTATTTCTTCTGCTTTGCGCCGCTGCTTCCCACCCACCGTCAATGATCGACCCCCTCACGGCCACAAGCCACTTCCACCTCGCCACCACCTAATTATCCACCCACCACCTCGACCAAACAGTGCACCAACACCTCCACCGTACCTTAGATCTCTCCTACTTGTCGGCGACTGTTGCGGCTACGTCGCGTTCGTGAGATCTACAAGGGGGACTTGAACTGCGGCCTCTGCGGCGAGGCGGTGAAGGATGAGGTGGTGCGATCAGAGTGGCGAATTGAAAACGACGAGGTGCTGGACAAGCATATGGGCTTTTTTTTTTAATTCTTTCCTTTTTTTACTTTTTTTTGTTGAATTCTCTCTTTCCATTTGTTGGTGATGGATGATAATGGTGACTGTGTGCCGGCTGTGCCGTGGGTAGGGGATGCCGGCAGTGCTCAGAGTAATTGTTGTGCCTTGTTCTTCTATGGCTCAGACTGTGGATGTGGCCATGAGTAAGGAAAGAGCGGGGTGGAGTGGGGCGGGGTCGGGTTTCTTAAACTACCTTAGGATCGGGGATGGTATTCCATTCTTTTGACCCGATGCCGGGGCGGGGTGGAGTGGGGTTTCTGAACGAGCGGGATGGGTTCAGATTTAATAAGATCTGCATTCGACCCGCCCTATTGCCATCCCTAGCAGGCAACCCCCTAGTAGGGCTTAGGCTGTAAACTTAACCTTTTGCTATAAATTTTTAGTTGCACCAAAAAAGTCTCAGCTCAAGGAATCCAGATCACTTGATGCTTTTGCTTACCATGCACGTATTGAAGTCTACCAAGATTGGGTGCATGACATCTTGCCGTAAAGAGATCTGGAATTTCCTTTTAGTATTATGTTCATGCATTCTGTGTAAATATTTGGCTTTCTGCATCTGATGTAGTATAGGTAGGTTGGAAGTTCCCTTTTGAAAATTATGGTACGTTCATGAGAACTGTTAATCGGTAAACACCATAAGGTGTCAAAACCTTTAAATTATCAATGTTATTCCGCCTTTCTACCACACAAAAAAAAGCCTCGGTCCAATATGTAATACCCTCAACCTTTGTATTGTCTAGCCGGTTAATTTATTTTGTTAGCGACAATAATTATACACAATATTTAAGAACTTTAGCGCTCAATTTAATGAGCGGTTTAGGATTACGAATAGAGAATTTCCAGAAACGCCATTCTTGTCCAAAAAAACCATCTTTTTGGGTTATTTCTGGGTGTGTAATGGTACGTTAGGCATTGGGGGTAAATAGGTAATTTTACACAAGTCTACGGGTATTTTGGTAATTTCACTCGCTTGGGAAAATTTAGCACCTAGGCATAATTGAACGACAATAAATAACATCCGGGTGATTTATTGCTTAGGTTCTAATAGGCAAGAGCTAGGGCAGACTTGAGAACGAGAGCCACTTAGTTATTCAGGTAAGTACTTCTGCCATGTTCCTCCGTACACCCTATTTTTCAATATATGTGTATGTATACGTGATTTTCCAAATGCACGTTTTAAGTAATTGTGATACTTCTGCTTTTGTGTAACTGATTTGATGAGAAAATGAGTTATAATTGCCATGGAAAGTGTTGCATTGGTTTTTGAGAACTCTGTGTTAATTGTGTTTTCATGAGGTTAATAATGGTTGGTGTGCCCATATCCACGGGGAAAAGTGGATTCCGGGTCCTGGCCAACAGGACCATACGTTGGCTCACAGAACTGTTGCATCATGGTTCGCCCTTGCGTCCACATTATTGTTTATTCGGGATAGATGAGGGATTTTGGGTCCTAGTCAGTGGGACCATACGTTGATCGCAGTATACCAAGTTGTGAATAACTGTGATAGTTGCTAATGAGTTTTCTTGATGATTATACTCCAGTTCGGGATTCTTTTGGTACAAGTGCACATATGTATATAGATATGTTGAGTAATATTTTATTTTGGTGATATTGAATTCATGATTTTGAAAAGAAAAACCATGGCATGTTTGAAATCCTTAAAATCTATTTTAGGGATATGGCATGTGTACTTACTAGGGGTGAGCACGGTTCGGTTGGTTCGGTTTAGAGGCTGAATACTAAACCGAACCGACCAACCTCAGTTTGAAAGAAGAAAAAAAAATAAACCGTGGTTGAACGGTTCAGTTTCTACTGATTGAATGGATCGAACTCAATTTTGGGCAAGTTTAGGCCAAAAAATTAATAACTTATACTTGCTAATAAGCTCCAAAAAAATTGAATCTTTTATCATAATTAATAACACTTAATGAGATGTAGGCGGCGAGTGAAAAATATGTGTTACGTCAAGGGATTTAGGATTTGTCCATTTTATATGAGTGGTTAGATAACTAGGATTAGTAAAAAATAACTTGGATTAGGTATATATATATATATATATGGGAGCTGATCCATTGATAGCGCTAGCAAGTTGCTAGCGCTGTTTGGCCGTCCGCTACATAATGTAGCAGACGATAATTTACCATCCGCTACATTATGTAACAGAAGGTGAAAAAAATTGCTGTTGTGGCGCGCGATCTGGCCGTCCATTCTCGCCCGTGGACGGCTAGATCGCGCTAGCAACTTGGGTTATGTTGCTAGCGCTATCATTTTATCAGCTCCATATATATATATATATATATATATATATATATATATATATATATATATATATATATGGGAGCTGATCCATTGACAGCGCTGGCAAATGGAGTTAAGTTGCCAACGCGATCTGGCCGTCCACGCGCGATCTGTGGACGGCCCAGATCTTTTTTTTGCGTTTTTTTTAAGTACGTCCGCTACATAATGTAGCGGACAATTTTTTTGACGAATATACCCTCCAACTTCGTCCGCTACATTATGTAGCGGACAGAGGCCCCATTTTTTCTGACTTTTTCTCTCTCCTTCTCTGACCACTTTTTCTGACTCTTTCTCTCTCTCTAAAATATCGTCCGCTACATAATGTAGCGGACCATATTTCAGAAAGAAGAGAGTCTGCCAACCCCACATCAATTCTCACTCTCTCTCTCTCTCTCTTTAGAGGAAAAAAAAAACCCATCTCTTGTTCATCTCTCTCTCTCTTTCCCCTCTCTGAACTACATGTTCTTCTTCTTTTTTCATCTCTCAACAGTACTGCAACCCAACCACCACCACCCAGCACGTACCTTCCCCCTCCGGCCCTCCCCAACCCCCAACCACCACTAGGACCGTAACCACGCCGATCACCACCCTCCGCCGACGAGATCAACAACCGCTGTCGTTGAAGAAAAAGCACTGCCGACCACCGCACACACCCATCCACACATGACACATAGACACAGCCATCCCGACACGTCCGCACCGTCGCCGCGAATTTGCCTGTGCTGTTCGCACCACCGCCAGAAGAAAAAAAACCCACATAGGACAGAACAGTTGATGGGTTTTTCTGGTAGGCCAGAAGAGGCTTTGGAGTCTAATAGGCCGGCTTCTAGTAAGACCGAGTCAAGGCCGTACTTAAGCAAAGCTGAGGATAACGCTTCGAAAGATCAACCAATCTCTCAAACCCAATTCAGCTTTTCGTTAGGAGGTAGAGCAGAACCAGGTGGCTCTACTGATCAAAGCATCGAGCCTATAGGGATCCACAAAATAGCTTCGGAGACGCAGATTGCTCTTTCACGGGGTGAATCTTTGGAGACAGGGGAAGATGTTGGATCAAGAAGCCAGTCGATTCCGCGCTTGGCTCTTCTGAGGGCGACAGTGGGCTCTGGGCAATTGGAAGGTGGCTCGGGTTCAAAAATTCGGGAAGCCTTTGTTGCACAGATTAAAGGAGCTGAGGCTGATTTGTTCGCTTCTTAGGCCAGGTTTCTGAAATATGGTCCGCTACATTATGTAGCGGACAATATTTTAGAGAGAGAGAAAGAGTCAGAAAAAGTGGTCAGAGAAGGAGAGAGAAAAAGTCTGAAAAAATGGGACCTCTGTCCGCTACATAATGTAGCGGACGAAGTTGGAGGGTATATTCGTCAAAAAAATTGTCCGCTACATTATGTAGCGGACGTACTTAAAAAAAACGCAAAAAAAAGATCTGGGCCTTCCACAGATCGCGCGTGGACGGCCAGATCGCGTTGGCAACTTAACTCCATTTGCCAGCGCTGTCAATGGATCAGCTCCCTATATATATATATATATATATATAGGAAGCTGATCCATTGAGAGCGTGGGCAAAATAGGAGAAGTTGCAAGCGCGATCTGACCGTCCATCCCGAAAGATGGACGGGCCAGATCGCGCCTTTTTCGAAAGCTGCCAGTCGTCCGCCATACAGTATGGCGGACGAGTTTTTTTACCAAATTGCCCCTCCGTGCCTGTCCGCTAAACTTTATGGCGGAGGACATTCAAGTCCTGATGGGAGACAGCCAAAAAGACGTCCGCGATACTGTGTACCGGACGTCCCTAGGCTGACACCTGTCCTTAGGTTGACACCTTTTTGCCCCAACACTTAAAGTTTTTTTTTTCGGCCCTATGTACGTCCGCTATACTATATGGCGGACAGTCAAGCACCTATGTACGTCCGCTAAACTATATAGCGGACAGAAAAACTAAGTGTTGGGGAGGCTTCCTTCTCCTTGACTGTCCGCCATATAGTATAGCCGACGTATATATAGCCGGAAAAAAAAAAAACTAAGTGTTGGGGAGGCTTCCTTCTGCTTGACTGTCCGCCATATAGTATAGCGGATGTACATAGGGCCGAAAAAAAAAAAACTTTAAGTGTTGGGGCAAAAAGGTGTCAGCCTAAGGACATGTGTCAGCCTAGGGACGTCCGGTACACAGTATCGCGGACGTCTTTTTGGCTGTCTCCCATCAGGACTTGAATGTCCTCCGCCATACAGTTTAGCGGACAGGCACGGAGGGGCAATTTGGTAAAAAAAAACCCGTCTGCTATACTGTATGGCGGACGACTGACAGCTTTCGAAAAAGGTGCGATCTGGCCCGTCCATCTTTCGGGATGGACGGTCAGATCGCGCTTGCAACTTCTCCTATTTTGCCCACGCTCTCAACGGATCAGCTCCCATATATATATATATATATATATATATGGTTAGTTCAGTTTATGCGGTTTCTAAAAAATCTGAACCGAACCAAATGTACGGTTTGGGAAAAAAAAAAACAAACCGATTGATTTTTAGATCGATTTGGAAATAGACAGATTGGTTGGTTCGGTTTTCACGGTTTCAGCGGTTTAAATGCTCACCCCTAGTACTTACTAGGCCCCAGCTCACCCTTATATAAATGTTTTTGAGGTGATCACTTAGATGAACCTGAGTATTATGAGGGTAATGAGGATGGAGTCGAAGGAGATACTTGTTAGGGAATTAATTTAAGCCTTTTGAGAAATTGTAGTACTACTTTGTTTATGTTTTGAGAATTGTTTGGAGCTTAGATCTCCACGAGGTTTTTGATGATTTATGTTAGTCATTTATGGAGGAATTAAGTAGAGACAGTTTTATGGAAAGATCTATAAGTACTACTTTAGAAGTCTTATTAAGGTGTTAGTTAAATGCATGGCTCTAGATTTGTATACAGGTTTTAATAAGGCCCGTCAGATCCCTAAATGGATGTCCAAATGAATCTACGGCCAGTCACGGATCTAGCTCACGGGCCTACCCGTGGGTTTGGGTCGTGACACAATAAGTACAGACCTAAACTCATACATTGGAGAACCCAATTTCCAAATACAGCACAGAGAAACCTAACTGCCCAAATCAGCTATTGGAGAGCAAAGGCCAAATTTGTAGACCATTGTTATTTATTGCCTTAACCATGACCTCCGCCACAAAAGTACTCAATCCACACAAGCGAAGTGGCACAAATTCAATAAAAAACGCACGACGGTGTTAATAACTATGTGTAAAATTGTGTACTTTAAGTTATTATACTGTTTTTTCTGACTAAGAAAACATTTTGGCCTTTTGATTAATTCTCTCTTCAACATATTCTCTCACCAAATAATCCATTTGGGTATTTAGGAGGGACGAGGCATGGAGGCAACTTTCCAGTATGGTGGTGGCAACATTGGGGCATTTAATTGGGTGTTGTTGCATTGGGTAGTGGCGGCAGCACTGAAATAGGACGGTGGTGATGTTGGTGGTTTGGGCAGTGGTATCGGCGGCAACAGTTATGAAAGGATAAAGAAATGAAAGAGAATGAGTTGAGTCGTCCCTAAAAGTTACTGAATATTCAGGCTAATATAATATTGGGCTAACGCAGTTTTTAACTTGTTAAGAGGAAAAAATAGACTTCTCACAAATGCATATATCCTCTAAACAAAAAAAACCTGTGTTTTTCATTGACATATGCGTAACCTAAAAGGACAAACGAGTAATGAACAACAAAAAGTCAACTTCCTCTGTATAACAAAACAGGGGAGGATAGTGCCATTTCAACTTCCTTAGTAGTCTTTTTCATCAGGCTAGTTAAGAGACCCAAATCACAACTGAGAGTTACTTCAATTGGTTAAAGAGGAAACCTGATATGCGGCCGTTTCTATGTCCGGAGTGCCAAATCCCATCTGCTCAAAATTATATAATGCAGGACGAAATACAGCACCAAGCAGTATAAAAAGCTCTGGTAGAATTTGTCTTCTCCATGCCAAGCAACATAAACTATGTTCGGGCTTTTGGCGTCCTTGTCTTGTAGGTAGCATCATTTTGGTCCGCTTTAATAGGCGGCAACTTGGTCAATGCCCAAACGGGTGAGCTGCTGAGCCATAAAGCTTTGCCTGTTACTTTGTGTTTAAAGTCCGGAGATTTTGCATTGACCTACACGTGAAACTGTAATTTAGAGGAGGAAACATACAAAGACACGTAACAGGAATGATCACAACTGCAGATAAGCCAGGATTCATCGTTTTCCTTAACCAGCGACCCCCATCGGCCCCCAAAACACCGCAAACAGAAAGTGCAGAACATTCACTGAACTGAAAATGTTACCTTCTTTGATCTGTTGTCCCACCATTCATAGGGATTCTCCACCAAATTTTTCCATGATACATCTGGGACCAAGCAAAGTAATAAAAGTGAGCAGATAACAGGACTAAAGGACCTCATCCCCGCTAATTACTTGTAATACAAAAGGCATATAAAACAGATGGGAGACTACGTGTGTCAATTTCCTATGTTGTCAATTACAATGTGATACATGCTTAGGGGCCCTAAACTTCTTAAAGAGCAACAAAAAGTGGTTCGACAATAGCATTTATCACAGGCCATGATAGGGAAAAAAATGTTGGTTTTCTCTTTACATTGTCTACTTAATGTAATGGTTCATGGGGAATAACATATGTCAGTCACTGGAATGTTCTACTCTGGGAATTTTGAAATCTTACCCTGCCTATGAAGAACGTTTTAAGATGAATCATAAGAGATTTCTTAACCGGAAAAAAGAAAAAAAAAATCGAGAGTTTGGAAAATTATGTAATATCTTTGATGAATAGTATCTGTAGGGTTCTTTGTAGCTCAGAATATTTGAGGTACATAAAAACAGAATAGAATATCGGGACATGCAGTATTACTAAAGAATATGATGCTCCCTATTGCAAGACAGTATTCGCGTCCGTCCTCCCCCTCTCCCTCTCAGAGCCCCAATCTCTCTGTATAGGGCATAGAGCAGTTCAGACTACTTGGGGTCTGAACGCTGACTGAAATCACCACGGTACTGACTTCCTTTCATAACTTCTCTGTCCCTTGACCATTTTAGCAAATTTTGTACTTCCTCAAAACCCTCGTAGCATTTAGATCTTTACAAACTCTAAAAAGCTCAGACCTATCGTCAGTTTTATTCAAGTTGAAATTCCACAAAGTAAAGAGCCTGTACACCAAAACTCGGGTGTTGACGAAATGTTCGTACGTCAGAATAATGATCTGGACCAAATCATATTTGGATCCTTTTAGTTCATCTGCTATCATAAATGTAAATCCTGTTACCATAGATCTGTCAAATCCCCACTCTTCCATATCGTCAATGATGTTGCAGACGATGGATCTACTAGTGACACCGGGATGATTTTCAAGGGTGGTATGGGCTGCCGGCGGTGAAGCTAAGGGAGCTGCGGTTGCGCCCAGATGCAGCCGGACTTGTCTCCCATGGTTTAGGAGCTGTGGTTTTGGATTGTGATGGAAGATAACAAAGTTATTTGGGAGGTCTATTAGTTTAGTTACCTTCAAAATTAGTAAGAAAATATGATGGGTCTATAATTTTGCATTCTAGGTCTACTAGAATGGAGAGTAAGTTTGAGAGGCTGCACTCCATACCCCATCGTTATCTGTTTTTAGAAACAGATAACCACGGGGTATTTAGGCTGCATGAAAAGTAGTCAACTAATAGCCAAAGAACGGCCCTCTATTTCTCAAGTGGTGCTCCAGATGTCGTCGAATTTTTTATCTCACCAAGAATATCCCTGACGTCCTTTTAGCCTCATAGACAACTTAAATAAGCGGGTCAAAAGATTGCTACCATCCCACTGTCTAGGGAAAACTTGGAATGTCGCATTTTTACCAAGAGTCTCAGATTGACTCACGTTGCTCATCCCAACCCCGAAGGATGTAATACCAACTTGTGACATGTTTCAGTCCAAAAAATGGCACCAAATGTTAAGTAAAATGGAGAATCCAGCAACTACCACAAACAAAGAGCCAACAAACTCAACTAAGGAGCATATATGGACAACAAAGCCACTTCAAACAGCCACAAAATGCTCAGAAAAGACACCTAAACAACAGGGCAGTGGTAGCCACAATAGCAAATCTCCTTTGAAAGATTATGAAACTAAAAACTCTTCACAAAGATGATTTGGGACTGGTTAAGGAGTCATAAAGGAGATCAGTTGAAGGAACTGGAATCCAAGCAGAAACAACACAGTATAAGGCCCAGATCTGGAAAACGTTGGTTTCCGCCTTCCCCAGAATTATATACAAGCTATACAAACTGCCCCTAAAAGTTCTTAAAAAATATGGAAAGGCTAACATTATCAGTCGTCTGAACGGTCTGTCTTGATTTTTCAGGCTAGTTCCCCCGTTCGTCATGCACAAGAAAAGTAAAACTAACAATTTCTATGATGCCAAGTCAAAATCTGATTCTAGGGTTCTCATAACAATGAAGGAAGAGAGGGGGAGAGAACAAAGATACGGCAAACAGATTGAGAGCTTAACTATTACTCTCACCCAAGTCACTTTGTCTATAAGTTAAAGATAGAGACCCATACTACGACAACTAATTCACGGACATCAGCTTTTAAGTTACTACACTTGCAATAGTGCCGAGAGGCTAGGGACATGCAACAGGCGGTCCTGTTTCGTGCGCCTATTTTGCAAAGGTGTAGGACTGAATGCATGTAAGATGTCCATTAAAAATGCAGAATATGAGTTCCCACGTACCTTTCTGATCCTCTACGGGCTTCACTTTCTGAAGCGGAACATCCAACTTCAACGCTTCTAATCCTGGAAATACCCATGATGGAGCCCCATCTAGCCAAAGTGCGGTACCACTAACCTTGTGTTTAAAATCTGGGTACTTTTCTTTTACCTTTGAAAAATAAGAGAATATAAATTAATAATGGACTCAATAAAGCATATTACATGCAAGAGATAATTGCAAGAGGTGATCACCAGTCCCTTGAGCTTTTTCTCACGATAATCTGACCACTGTTCAGGATTTTGGATAAGATCCTTCCAAGGCTTGTTATTGACGTCACCATCCTTTGTCATGCTACCAGCTGTAAAAAGAGATACCCAATTACCATTGAAGTATCAACAGAATAATAAGTTAGGGAGACAACCAATGATGAAGCCAGCAGAAGGAAGTTTAGTATGTATTCACGAACTAAAGATTAATCACATCAAGCAATACATTACCCCCTTACAAACATCAATGATCGATTTACAATCAAATGTCAACCACTCTAGTTTTAAACTAATCCATGATGGAGTAAATTCATTGATTCAGAGCAGCTTGTCAATATACTTGTGCTAAAGTGCTGCAGCTGTTAAATCTCCCTGACAATATTTTACAAGAAATGGCAAATGCAACGACAAACTCAACAGAGAAGAGTAAAAACATCAGAAACATATGAAAGAAACTAATCTAGAAAATATAGTTAAATACTTTGGAACTTATAAAGCTGACCACCACAATTTAGGCTTGGAGATAAGAACCAACCTTGACTGTTCTGCAGAGACTTCATCCTTCAGACTTTCTAGATTATTAAGCACCATACGAAATTGGAAAACCACGTAGATGAAAAGTTGTATAGGCCCTGTTCAATAAGGTTTTAATTACTAAGAATGCCTAATGAGGGAGGAAAACCAATGGATCAAGCTCGTAACTCATACTACAAGCTTTTACAGTGAAAACGCACGGAAAAGGTGAGAAAATATCTAACCATTCAATTGGTTTTGATGCCAGGTAGATCACTAGGGATGCTAGTTCCTTGGTCAGGAGGTAAATTACACTCAACTCCCTTTGGGTTTGGCTTCATTAGATTTACATCACTTCTCATTTCTAAGGCTATAAAGTTTCCCACTTTCTTTTCCCCTATGGTCATTGACCACTTTTGATCCCTTAAAGACATGATCATCTTGCCTTGAAACCAAAATGGTGGTTGGACAGATCAGGATTACATACTTTTAGTTTCCTAGTGTAACCTTTAAAAATGAATAAAAAGAAATGAACAAAAAAGAGAGAAAAAAAAAAAAAAAAAGGAGGAAAATAAATCTAGGTGATAAGATACTACCATAAACTTAGCATGTATACTTTTATGTTGGCATCTCTCGGTAAAACAATTTCACCTTTTATTAAAAACTTTACTGAAAATTTATAGCTTATAATACTGTTTTTCAACAGTTCACTGCTTCCTATTGCGTTTAAAAAACTACAAAAGAGTAATACCATTTTTCAACAGTTCACTACTTCCTATTGTGCAAGTGTGTAGATAGATATGTATAAAACTGGGAAACAATTCCAGGGTATATCAACTATCTACACCTTAGTGTCAATGATGAAGTTCTCCAACGTCCTTGATGGAACATACAATTTCGCCTTCTAAATAGAAACTAATTCTTGTTGTGCCGCAATCATACAGGTTACCTTCTCGTCAACGATTATGATCAATACCGATTACCTCGAGTTCAACGCGCACTGGTTGTATAAAGAACCAGATTCAATCCCCAATAGTTGCGCCTCAAAACATTCAAGTTCAATGATCTTTTACATAAAAGAAGAGAGATAAAGCAGCGGCGAAGGTTGTTGTAAGTGGCAGCACCAAGAGTAAGACGTGTGACGCATACTTTTCCTCACAGCTAATCCACCAGGAAGCTATATGACTCTATCCATTGGTGTTTTTCTGGTTATCAGGGTCAGACTTTGTCTCTTTCACCCTCTTATTTGCATCCTGTGGAGTTGCACATACTTTTGGCACAGGCTGTCGTCATACTTTTTGTCTCTTTTTGTATCATTCAAAAGAAAACAAATATGAAATTCTGTGTACACTTATGATTTTCGGAAGCAACACTCAACTGATATATGTGAAGTCTTTCTGAAATTCCGAAAGTAACAATCAGTTGAAATATATTAGTCTTTTTGTTATGCATCTAACATATGTTTTACCTTAGTGAACACTTCTATCCTATCTTCTAAATTTGGTTTGAATCTAATTATATAGTCGTTTCCATATCTTAGCCACGCCCCTGTCCGTGCTTCATTAGTCATAATTACCTGTGGTTCATAGATCATAATCACCTCAAACCTATTGATGAGGAAAAAAAGTAGGAAGTGCACTCCTTCACTCCTCCCTACCTAGGACGCATATCTACATAGGATATGTAACCAATAAGAGACAACTGGTACAATGTGAATTGTCTCCTTTGAAACTTTGTAAACAATTAGAACAAAGTACGAAAATTTTAACTATCAAATCAAACCCTAAACATAATCAATAGTTTTCTAATTCCACAGAAATATTTTTTACTAGCAAGTATCATAGAACAAAATATAACCGTTGTTCAATTATTGCATGTGCGTGTAATTACTTTCTTTAAAGTGGATGAAATGATAATTTTAGCATAGAAAAAAGTCACCCAAGCTCTTACGTTACTATATGAACTCTTAGCCTATGCTAGCGGTTAAACATAAATTTCTTTATAAGTAAAGCCTTTATTATAAAAAGCGACAGACCAAGACATAAAAGTCTACCACGGAGGAAAACTGTACAAAAACCTATACACACAGGAAAACTGTTACCGTAGCTGTTAAACTAAATTAAGCAAAGTCAGTATGTGGCCATTTAGTTATGCCATTTACAGGTATGAAAATATTTTGTTAAAATAAAAGGGCTAATAAGTAATCTGCCCAGCAACACCAACTGTGGGATATATAAGTGGGACAGGAGGTATAAGTAATTTGGTCAAACCATAAGAACTCTTACTCAATAAAAGTGAAATTTTACTACATTAAATACACATTTACAATATTAGAATGTTATATTAGGCTTTAGAAGATTGGAGGGGAAAAAACGACTTCATATGGTCCTTAGATTTGGTGAGAGCATATGATAAGGTACTAAGGATAGTTACGGGTGCATTCTAATTTCTAGTGTGAGAAACATGATGGTATGACCAGTGAATTCCAATTGCAATGAGATATGCTTTAGTGCCCCTCCTATTTACTTAGTCATGCATGAGCTTACTACAAATAGTAGAATGAGGTCCATGGTAAAAGTTATGTAAGAATGATAGTCTCAATATACAAATCGACGAAAGTGTGAGCTGGAAGAGGATGTTGCCTATCGAATAAGAACAGGTGTGAGAAAAAGTGGAGGTGCCGGTCGCAAAATTACGCCCAATTTGAAGGAGTTATTTCACAAGGCCGGCAATGCTTTCTAGTAAAGACCTGGCAGTTAAAAACTACAGGATGCAGAAAAAACATAATCACATGCACATACATTCGATGATAGTGCAAGAATATGCAAATGACTATGACTAGAAGATGCGTATCTACAGATCTTGGAACTATCCAGCCCAAGAGTAACGCCAGGAGAATAATCACAACAAGAGAACTTTAAGAAACTTCTATAAAAGATCCTAAAGCAATGTGCATCTCAGACAGAGTCTGCAACGTTAAATGGCCATCCGGTATTTGTGTGTAGTACATATCTTCACTCAGTCACAATCATGAATATAATAGGACAGGGCAGCACACCAAGAAGAGTGAGAGTTGCAGAACAAGCTTATCTGTAATTATTGCAAGATGACAATTGATAATACAACATATACAACCACATCTCTTTCTACATAAGTCCAAAATTCAGCGTAATAAACAACCCTCTAATTATGCTAATCACGGTTTCAGTTCACACCAAAAGACTTCCCGCTTTCTCAAGGTATACTTTCCACTTTCCCATAAGCCCAATAGTAGGAAAAAGGAGGAGGGCAAATGCATAATTGGCATGCGGAAAACTAACAATTGACCGTGATCTTAACAAACCACAGACAGTTTCACGACGGTTGGTAGCCATTTTTGATAGCTGAAAAGGCAAGCATTTACCTGAACGTTTGATAGCCGATTCTTCTTGCTTGCTTGCGATAACGCTTTCCTTTGTTATAGAAGAACCTTGGACAAAATTTATGGAATGTGCCATTACCTACATAATCAAACCATGAATTTTAGATCTAAAAACACGGAGAGAGAGAGAGATTTGGCCAAAGGTTACCAAAATCTTGTGGCGAAAGGTTATTAAAATCTTGTGGAATTGCTCAATAAAAGAACAAAAGGCTCATGGAATTTGATACTTAACACGCGGAAGAAGAGTAGTAGACTTTTTGGAAGGTAAGATGGTTGGAATGACAGTATTACTTGAGATTTCTGGCAGCCACTAATTGTGGTCCATGTGTGTTAATCTGGATGATGTTTCATCTGTTATGGGTGTAAGATCTTTTTAGATTGGAAAAAGTCATAGAAACTTATCAAATAGGTTTTCATCTCTGGAAAAGTTCATTAATTAAACTGAGAAGATGGTGAATGCCAAGGCTTTTCATTTGGAAGATTATTCCCAAATCCTTTGGTTTCTGTTGAATTTGGGGTTGGGGTGTCTATAATACAATTCCTTAGTTTCAAGCTTAGTGAGTGCTGCAATTGTATTCTGCGTGTTCATTGAGGTTGACTGATGTATTTGTTTACCTTGCTTGTACATATGACTTGTTTGACTAAGATTTTGGTGTAGTTCAGCGGCTGTTCTTGTGCTGTATTACCAAAAACTTTGATGTTTTGAGCAGTTCTAAAATGTTAGGCTTGTATATTGATGGAAGAAGTTTGGACGTGAAAGGGTGAGGAAAAGGTTAAAGTGCATTTCAGGTACTAAAAGGAATCGTTTTACAAGCTCTTTATGTAATGTGAAAACTGAAGAATAACAGTCAAGCAATCCATATGGTGACAACACAAAGACAATTTCAAAATCTCATATATGATGTCCATTGAGATTCGACGTATGTATAGGCAATTGAACTTGTTCCATTATAATACAGGGACCATCTTATTCGCAGTATCTGCTTCTCATATCTATATTCTTATATCCTAATTCCGCTATGGAAAAAGGCCCTTCCAGAACCGGCAAATTTATCCCTCGGCAGAAAACTTTCCCAAATGAAAAAAATCACTTGTAGACACTTGGATGTCATGAAGAATCAAGACAATAAACAACTTGACCCACAATCAGATCTCTGACTACCACTAAATTTTCCATTTTCATTTTGGTTCTAATTTTAGAGGTAGAAAACATGTTTGTTTATCGTTTCCATTTCTTTTTGCACTAAAATAAAATTTTAGACCAGCGCCAGAGTAGGCCTCAGCCAAAAACAAGAGTAGAAAATGGAAACAATAAGGACGCGAGAATGAAAAAAAAAATTAATAAACAAAAGATCTCGGCTCCTGGAAATTTCTTAAACATGAGGCAAGCAGTGCATCAACCTAGACAAGGACTTACGGATGCTTATAAATAACTTCTGGTATTTGAGAATATCACAAGACATGGAGGAAGGGCAAACCGCTTGTACATCCCCAGAGAGAACAACCTATCTGCACTCAAAGAATACGCTCAAGCCAACAATAACATAGATTCCATATCACAGCCAGAGGACCTCCTAGAGCCAGAAAAAGAGAGAACTTACAAACAAGGACCAAATGTGTGAAGAAGAAGGTGCACTCCTTGAAAGCCACAACGGGTTTGAACCAATTAATGCCTCCAAGAAGTTATTTTCATACAACTAGTGAAAGAGGTACTTTCCACTTTGGCTATAGCCAACAGCTCTATATTATTTTCTTTTTATGTTAGATATAGCTCTTTATGGCTTCTCTGTCCCTTGCAAGTGCTGGCAACTGCCTTTAGTTGCCAACACATCACTGGCCGTCCACATGAGTGAGGCATACGGTTAAGATCGCGTTCTTTTTGACAGTGTTAACCGTCCGCTAGCTTATTAAGCGGATGGACTTCTTTATTTTGTGCTCTTCTTCAATTATAAGCATTTAGCTCTCTTTCTTTCCCTCTCCTCTCCACCGGTCCCTTTGTTTCTCTCTGGTTTTCATGTTCATCATCAAATCTTACTAATGGCTCTTAATCATCAAATGGGTTATGGGCATACTACAAAAACATACAGACATACACAGTAAAGCAAATCACAAATTATAGCTGCCAACCAAGATCCAGAACCACCACAATTCTTCATAGCCAGCATGATTCTAATTCCATCCCACTTACCAATGACACCACGGCCCCAGTCAACAACCCACTAGGACCATCAAACTCCCTGTTCACTCAATTCAAGTGACACCACACCTCCAATTAGAATCATGCAAAAGATCCAACACACTAAGACTCCTGAGAAAAGAAAGAATGATCTTGGCCAGTTGCGGGATACACATGGGCGGCCCCAGAGGCGCGGGTTTGCCTGCTCCTCTTTTTCCATTATGACCCACAAAAAGCATAATGGCGGCCCCTTCCATCTCCGAAGGCATCTTCAACCCACCCCAACCTTGCAAAAATTCCCTTAACCAACTTCAGCATGACTCAATGAACTTGGAAGATAGCAAAAAGGAGGCCCCACAGACTATATGATCAAAGGAACCCCCATCCTTCTTGCACATCGTGAACCAATTAACCGAAGTCTGACCCCGTCACACAGATTCTCAATAGTCGAAATCTCCCTCCATGTTGTTGTCCACACAAAGAAGGCCACTCTATCGCGGGTACAACCTTTGCAGATACTCTTCCAAGGGAAGGAATTATCCAGCAGAACACCCAAAGAATAATGGTGAGATTAGCACTGCAGGAAGCCCCTTCTTATTGGGCTTCCATCAGAGAGGATCCTGTGTCTGTGGAGATAAGCCCACCTACTCCAACACAGCCAGTAAAGGAGTTCACTAATTTGAGTTCCCAATCTTGAAAATCCCGCCAAATCCTAGTATCCCACACTGAGCTGCAACCAAAGGTACACAAACTGCAGCCCACTCATAACCCGTCAAAAAATTTCTTCAGAGTTAAAGGAAGTATGGGCCCAGAAGTCTTTTAGGGATGCTCCTCCAAAGCCCCACCAAGACAATTGGGATTGTGTGTGTTGATATATATTCACATATGGGACCCGATCCATTGCCAGCGCTGGCAACTTAAGCAGCGCGATCTAGCATGGTTCTGAATTTTATTTATATCTCCCCTCCGTCCGCTACATAATATGTAGCGAACGGTACTCTTAACCAAATTGCCCCTCGATCCCGTAGCTGAAGTTAACTACAGTACCCGTCCGCCACATAATGTAGCAGACGACGCAACGCTTCATTCTCTCTACCGTCGACGGTGATCGATAAACCAACAAACACGACGAAGCCGGAGGGCAGCACAAACAAATAGGGGGGAGGGCAGTTTACATTCTAGATAAGGCTCTTAGAATCATCCGGTAGCAGAGGCAGGTTGGTGAACTTCAGTGACCACAGTATAATGTTGCGGACGATGAAAATTCGCTAAAAAGAATTGTAATCTGGCCCGTCCAAGTTCCCAACGTGGACGGCCAGATACCAAGTTGCCAGCAGCGGAATTTTATCAACTCCCTATGTATACGAATAAATATATATACAAAAAATATAAATATATATAAGGACACAAATGTAAAGCTAAATGGCGGTAAATTCCGAAACCAGACCGGTGCGTATGGCCTCCAGCACAGCATAATTATGATTACACATAAGGAGGCCGCCATCCATCTGCTTTTGCACATTTACTAGACAAAACACTAAGCTTTTGAAAAACAATAAACAGTAAAGGAGGAAAGGGGTCTCCATGTCTCAAGACCCTAGGTCACAGAGAGCAGGGGTTGGAGCGGGAGAGGGAGCACCAAAGCTCCAATTTTAAGAAATACCTCAAAGCAGGAGCGCCTTCAAAGCATCGTAAGCAAATTCATTTAAATAATTGCAAGATAAATAATTATAATATTCAACAAAAGATAAATAATTGCAAAACACAGATATAAATCAGTTTATTTATTTATCGAA
Source organism: Escallonia rubra (assembly GCA_033065855.1). Taxonomy (NCBI): domain Eukaryota; kingdom Viridiplantae; phylum Streptophyta; class Magnoliopsida; order Escalloniales; family Escalloniaceae; genus Escallonia; species Escallonia rubra. Next base: position 113,455 of record JAVXUO010002663.1, on the reverse strand, counting down.
ACAAATCATTTCCAAATCAACCCACAAAAGCGGGGTAAAACTGGAAACTTATGCACATCTTTTCTACACGTTTTCTTTGGGCTGTCTATCTTACATTGAGTTCTCAGCTAAGAAGCACGGATTCCGGTGTGGGTGCGGATGCGATACGGGTGCGAATACGCGGATAAGTCATTGTTTCAAAAAATAGGATACGGGTGCAGCGGGGATACGGCAAAAATTTATTAATATATGTTATTTATATGTAACAAAAATAGTGCTATTTTAGCCAAACAATAAGGTATTTTGTTAATTTGGTGGGCTGCTTTAGAAATATTAAAAGTGCATAGCCAAATATGACAAAGTTTGTAGAAGTTCTGTTATTTTTTAAAAATACTAGGGCTATTTTAAAAGATTGTCAATAAAGTTGGGTGTAAGACCCCAAATAATATATAATTAATTTTTTTAATTCTTGGGCTACTTTTGAAGTTTTAATAATATTTTAGAATTCCTTTTGAATAAGTAACATATCTTTAGGGGCCTATGGAGTAATTTACCAAGTTTAGAGAAATAAAAAGACTAGTTAGTTTGTGTTTTATCGTTAAATTAAGTCTGATCTTTTAGAGAGAGGAAAAGAAAGAGAAAACTAGGGTTTTGGAGGATTGCAATCTTCTGTGCACAATTGGTAAGATTCTTGAACCCACTTTTGATTATAAGGATAAATTAGATGATATTAGAATTGTTGTTGTTAAGATTTTAACGTAAGTGGGTTAATTATAATATCTAGGTTTTGAGGTTTTCGGAAGCGATCGCAATTTGGTGAAGATTATTATATAAATTTGAGGTAAGGGTTACACTCATTATGCTCCTTCGAATTATATTAATCATCTCGCTTCATTCGATAATTGATTACAATTTGTTGAGTACGGTGGTGATCGTTTGGTCATGCCCTTTTCCAATTCTTTTTCTTGTTCGGGTATAACTTTTTGCGGCTTCTTGGAGCTATTCTGTAAATTCGTTCATTGAATTTCACGCCCCACTTTCCCAGAATTATCACCACGGATGTTCTTGACAGGCTTCCCCATGCTGAAAGTCCATTCGCCATTATTGAGGATGTAAACAATTCCTTTGCAATCTATGTGGTGGAAGAATTTTGCTTATTATTCAATTCTGCATTTAGGTTCAAAGCAGCCAGCTTTCTCACGTGGGGCTGCCTAGGTGGCGTGCCATGTGTTAAATTTTCGTTGGTTCTTCATTGGCTTGTACCTTTAGCACTCGTTCTCTTTATTTGCTCATATCTATTTCATACGACTTCTGATTGAAACAATTGAACTTCTGTTGAACTTGAATTTTCGTTCTCTTCGATTCAAGTCTAATATTGAGTATTTTATGAAGTGGTTAAGTCATCCTTTTTGAAATTCAAAGTTTTATTATTTGTGACTCCGACATCTTTAAGATATTTTAATATCCACTGGACCCCTTGAATTGAACTAATATTTAGAACCTTCACGTGCTTAGGTTAACGTGATGCCATGACATGATATGGCAATTGCTACCGGTATGCAACTTTGACTTAGAACCTCCGCGTGCTTAGGTTAACGTGCTTTATAGTCACGTATTACGTGATTGTATTGTTTTGATTGTTAGTTCAATTATTTGATTATGACCTTTTAACTTTGATTCGACCTTTGATGGGTTAATATCCCGTAATGAGATTTTTCGTGCCAAGATTTACTATCGTCTTTGCACCTTGTTTACATATGTTTCGTTTTGACTTAGCTACGTATTATTGGATACCTGCGTTGTACTCTGTGGGTGTGTGCGTGTGATCTTTATTGGGCTTTGTGCTCCCCCCCCCCTTTCTCCTCCTATTTCAGGTATTTAAGCTGAGACATTCGTAGATGAGTTATCTATAAGCATGAGTCAGAATTGTTCTTTAATTGTAGACTCTTTTTAGTGACTTGAAAATGAGAATTTGTAATAGTTTGATTAAGTAGCTTTTGGTAACCCCAATGTTTGGGAAGTGACTATTGTTATTAGATTTCCGCTGCATTTATAAGACTTTGATACATTTAGAGCCTTATTATCATTTTGAGGTTATGATCTTGGTAAAATTCTTTGGGTATTATATTTCTAGTAAGCAGAAATATTTTGAAATAGTATGTGTATGTCCGCCTCCGGGTCGGGGCGTGACAGATTTAGGTCCGCCTCCGGGTCGGGGCGTGACAGGGAGTTAAACATAATAAACAGAAACTTTCATAGAAACCCTAGCTTATAAGTTATAACACAACCGTCACCCAAAATAGACAACATCGATAGAGCTCTGCAAGGAGAGGCGCCGTCGCCGCTGCTGCCGGACACCTCTCGCCAGAAGACCCTCGCCGCTCGCCTCTCCTGCCAGAAGACCTTCGCTGCTCCGCGCAGGTTGTTTCTTCTCTTCTTCTTCTTCTCCTCCTTCTTGTCTTTCTTGTTCTCCTTCTTCTCTTCTCCTTCTTCTTCTTCTTCTACTCTCTGCCAAAATATCCTAGGTGCATGCCCGAGCCGCACCCAAGATCTAGAAACTATATTGGAAAAAAAAAAAAGAAAAACAATTTCGGACACGCACTCAATGCGCACCCATGCCGCACCCGACGTGCACCCGGTGCTGGTGCTTCCCCCAGACTGCCGCACCGGTGCTTCATAGGTTCTCAGATTCTCATTTTATGAAAGGACCAAGACCACCGCTGATGTCATCCATATCTAATATCTAATATGCTAGTACAATCACAGATCCAGATCGCTTTGTCAACTCCTAGCGTGAAACAACGGCTCCATCTTCAGAGGAGGAGATCAAAAGCAGTATACGAGGTAGGTTTCACAAAGAGGACGACAGTGCAGCTAAAGCATTGTTTCTTCAACATAATCCGTGGATTGAAAACTCAAAGGGCAAATTACACAAAACTCCCCTGAGATTTGCCATAACTACACTCAGCCCCCCCTAACTATGATAATTACACTCCGCTCAAAAAGTAACTTTTTCTCTTACGGTGTTAACGGTGCAATGCAAAAAGACATGAGTGCCCCTCACAAATGTCAAATCCCCAGAGAAACCATCTCTCTCTCTCTCTCACCGTATTCCCCAATTTTTCTATCACTGAACCGGGCAAGAACATTTGGAAGAGAACCACAAAGAACAAGAACACAACCACTGTGCAAATCCATTGCAGGTAGTCAATCTTCTTGAACAGCACAAATCTTGCCAATCTTGATCTGGGTCTTTGACCAAATGGGTTCCTCCCATTCTCGTTAGTCACCGACGAAGAACACAGCAGGTGAAGATCTCTCTTCACTGCCAGATGTTTTCTTGGAATTTGGAGGGAAAATTTGTTCTTGGGAATTGAAGGGAAAACTAGTCAATTCACACAAAGTCCATCACCGTCACAAAATTTAGCCAATACCCTAAAAGACATTCACCTGCGAGTAATCACTCTTTATATTCCCCAACAACGGCGCTTCCTTCACCAACCCTAGCCCTAACTTCTTTGCAAAACTAATCTCATTCTGATAAATTTTCTCGAATATGTCGCTATAGACTTTGTAAAATCCCTTGTCGGTATCAGAATAGCAGGAAAAAGCGGAGTTGTTAAAGTAGGGGAATAAATCGGGGATGAATGTAGACTTATTGATGTCCTCGGGGGTGGAATTGGAGAAGAGGATCTAGGAGCGATGGGAGTCGTACCAGGCGCATTCGCAGGGGTCGGAGAGGAACTCGTAGGCGGCGGCAAGCTCCTAGAAGGCGGTGGTGGCCTCGGCGGGGGAAACGCCGAACTGGGTGAGCTTGTCCAAGTGGCGCTGGAGGGCAAGCCGGCGGTAGACGGAGCGGATCTCGTCGGCGATGCAATCGCGGCCAAGCCCCAGCACATCGTAGTGGCATCGCTTCCCCGGCAACACCATGTTATACGGCATTTAGGGTTTCTTTAGGAATGGACCCCTTTGCGGTAGCCGGTTTCCATCTGATGAAGGTGGAGGAAGGGAAGATTCGGGCAGAAGGTGGAGGAAGGGAAGAAGGGTCTGTGGAGTTGTTGGCTGAATTTTACAAAACCCAATAAGACCACATAGGTGTAGAAAGAAAGGAGGGTAATTTGGGTATGAAAATTGTATAAAGTAGTGTGTCAAGGAATCTTGAAACGGAGTTGGGCTTGCCTTTAAAAGTGTGTAGTTATGTGTAATGCGGGTACAAACCTCAGGGGAGCGGAGTGTAATTATCATAGTTAGGGGGGGCTGAGTGTAGTTATGGCAAACCTCAGGGGAGTTTTGTGTAATTTGCCCAAACTCAAATTGCAAAACAAAATTCGCATTTTCGTAGAGAATCCATTCCGAGGGCACAAATTATCGCTAGGAGCGATAAAGTGGCGCCCCAACAACACGAATTATATGAGCTTGCTCAAGCCACGTAGCAACAACAAAAAAAATTCTTTAAGCAAATTAACTGATGATAGTTGAAATTCTAAAAAAGGATATGCATGCATTCCTCTCAAAATCATGGCTTTCCCATGATAGACATCATAAGGCCACTTATGCTATGTTACATGGACTCTTTGGAATGCGTAAAGTACCCGTGTCAGACACTCGACACTTGGACATGGGTATGAGATATTTGTCTGACACATCTCATAGGATACGCTACTATAAACACTATATGTAGTGTTTCTTTTAATTTCTTTGGCTTTGAGATGAGACGAATTCTCAATGTGCGTCACATAAAACATCATTTTGCATTAGAGATAACTAACTAATAATAAATGTGAGTATTTTGCCGTGTCCCCGTGTCTTACGTTCTAAAAATTAGACGAATACGACAATCGGACATGTATCCTACTCAGACACTTGTACCGAGTCCATGTAACATAGCCCTTATGACATGATCACATATGTTATCGATATCAAGCTACCGAATTGCATCGCACTGTGATCTCAAAACCATTTTTATATACTCAATAACAACAAGCACTGTATCTAGAATCTGCCTCCCTTGCAAGAAAAAGTACAACAGAAAGTAGAAGTACCCTAAAGAATTCCTCAAGGAAGCGAACAGGAACATAGCCACAAATTTTACACAGTAACAGATAGGCAACTCCTTTTGCTTCTAAATATTAGCAATGAAGAAGAAATGATTCTTTTAAGACTCCTCTGCGCATGCAACTCCTGGAAAACCACAATCACGTGGTCCTATTACTACCCCACTTTGTGTAAGAAATGAAATCAAACAAACCACCATGTGCAATGACCGTTTGAAGATTCTTGTCGAGCAATCACCATTTGGCATGGGATCCTAATTTGAAAAGCAAGTTTGCAGTTGAATTTTTTCACCCCCCTGCTATTGTCAACTTTTCCCTAGCTCTTTGCTCGTTGGTAGCATCCAGAGTTTAAAGGAGTGAACTCGATGGCTCTAGTTTCACAGCTTATGGAACATGTGTTTACAAAACTAAAACCAATTGAACACTTTCCCCATAAATTCAGGTCAATTTATTAATTTTAACATGTTAAACTGGGATTGTTTCATCTCAGTCGATCTCAAATGCTATGTGTTAGAAAGTAGTTCATCTCCATATCTAAACTTCATTCACAAGCCACCCTACATTACCTGGACATTTGCCTGACCTTCGCCTAAAGCAAATGGTGGAAAATCTGCATTTAATTGTCCAGCAATATGAACACAATCTTTTTCCTTCAGATGACAAGCTGCAATGTGTGCTAGATCACCTTCGAATACTACCGGAATCCTTACATATCAAAAGAAACCAAAAAAGTAATCAGTAAAAGTTAGGAAATCATGTAACTAAGACAATGAGTATTCATAAAATGAAAAAGTATAATATTTTTGAAGGGTACCAGTTCACTTTAAGAAATAGTCAAGTTCTGGCAATATCAGTCACATATATATATACTAATATACCTACTGTCTTTATACCAAAAGAATATAGTTATGTCATAATAATCTTGTTTTAGAACCCATAAGAACTAAACCACTTACGGTTTACAAAAGAAGGATAAAGAATACCATAGGAATGTTCACCCAGGTTACAGAGATGCCACGTGTTACATTACTAAAGAATAAATTACAAGAAAAAGAGTAAATGTGCAATTACAAAATACAAGTCTGCCTTAAAAATCCAACATTGAGTGCAACACAAAGAACCATAGTCTGTTGAAAAGGTACTTATCGTGTATCGAAATTCTAATTTTGTGTATAGCGTATTACACGTACCACTTATTGCAGGTACAAAACGATATTCTAGAGTTTCATAAAATAACGTATAAGCATAATATTCGTGTAACATTACATAAATATGTAATATTCAGAGTCGTATCGTAACATACGAACACTACAGTGTCAACTTAGATACACGTGTGATATTCTATCGTATGATATGTAGTATAAGTTACTTTTGCGCATTTACATTCAATGTCAAGTAAATTAAGATAACCTTGGTGTGAAAGGACCTCCAAGACTTTAATAGCCTGTTTGTGAGTTTTGAAGTGAGAGAAAAAAAAAAGGAAGAGAAGGGAAAAGAAGAGAAAGGAAGAGAAGAGAAGAGAAGAGAAGATAATTTTCCTTCCTCTTGTTTGTGAGTTTAAGAGAGAAAAGAAAGTATCATTCATTTCTCTTGTTTGTGAGTTCAGCAGAAAAGAAAAGACTCCCAATTACATATATACCCTTATACTACATTGTAATAATTCTAATTAACAATGAATGTATGATCTTAAAAAAGAACATGATTTTGACAGGTAAACAAATTAGTCATCAATGACATCATACAAAGTTTATGCCATATTAATGTAATAAGTCTTATATCACTCGTTTATGTCACAATAGAAAAAACAAAAATTAGCCATGAGTTGAATAAAAGCATCCCAACATCCAAATCTAATTGATATCACACCAAAAGCAAAACAATCAATCATGAGATAACTCTAACATCTAAAACAATTATCTGTTTGTAAGTAAAATGATAAGTTCTTGCAAGAAACCCTCACACATAAACGTCATTAAATATTTGGTCTTTATTATGTCAAGGGTAATATGGGTATTATTAAAATATTACTTATGAGAGTTTCCTTTCTCTCCGTTTCTTTCCAATTTTGGGAGGAAAGATTTAGAGACAAAAGAAGCCCAAACTTTCTTTCCTTTTCTCTTATTTTATGTTCTTTAAAAAACTCACAAATTAGAGAAAAGGAAGGAAAGGAGCCACTTTCCTTTCTTTTCCTTTCCTTTTTCCTCCTAAAAAACACTCGCAAACAGGCTATAAAGCTCATTCCTCAATCACCCTCAGAGGCCATCTTGTCTGTAAAACTTGCTTCAAAGGCAAGTTACAGAATTTCTTCCACAACTTATGCTTGTTTACTGTATGTTTGCCATGTTTGATGTGTGCCAAAGTTCTTTAGGAGAAGAAAAAACCACGTACATTTTCGCTATGATTAAGAAGAAACCAACCCCACCCCCCTTCCCCCCCCCCCAAAAAAATTCCTCTCTTTCTGACTTTGCAAGCTAAAAAAGGAACAAGCTGACACTTTTTAGCTTGCTTTTTGCTGAAAACCATAAGATGTTTTTACGACTCATCTATTATCAATTTAGCTTTACAAAACTTGAAACTTTGTACCAAGAAAAAAGCCCAGCGTCCATCTCTGCATGTCAACTACTCTAATCTTTAGTGTATTGTCAAGTGTGAGTAAAAAACTAGATAACAGATGATCTTCAATCAAATCCAGTGCATGTGATATTGGTGATTTTAGAAAATATTCATGATATCCATCCACCTGTTAAAATAAAGCGTAGATAATAGTCCTAGGGAAATCTACAAGTTAGCAATATACATTGGCCACAATAGTTTATATGTCAGGAAAGTGCCAGCAAAAAAAAAATGTTAATGCACAGGCAATGGGAGTATGAAATGTACATAATGTATCAAACAGAATAAATATGAATACTGTACATGCATATTTCCTCCGTTAAGTTAAAGTAGAAATCAAGTCAAGGGACAAAATGATCAATCATCAATCACTTGAAAAATCAATAAATGTGCCAATGTCCCTAAGGAGCATTCTGCCCAACAATGGTAGCAAATGGGGAGAGACAGAAGATGCCCTGCTAATAGCCTCTTTTTAGCCATTATATATTATATAGATAACAATCATTACATGTGGAAGGATATAAAAGGTTGAGGAATGCTGCTATCTCCATCCTTTCACTTTCTGTCCACTTTACCAAACATGTCCTGAATATTGCTTCATAGAGAAAGATATCAATCATAAGAAAAGTCAACTCTAATCCAGAAAATCACCTCTTGCAATGAAGCAAACTGGCCTATTAAATTTCTTCACTGTATTCTGTTGTTTTAGGCAGTCTCGGGATTGAAGGTAAATCTAAAAAGGGAATTAACTTATTCCTGTGGGTGATGTCTCAACGATGGATTCTTTAGCATGTTCGGTTGCAGATAGAATTCCCTTCCAGTTACAGATGAAGAAATTGATCCTTATAGTGCCTCTTGGTGCTTCTTGTAAATTAAAGTCCACCACTAATGGAGTGATTGAGAAGAAGTTAGCTGGTTGGAAGCGTCAATATTTTTCCAAGGGAGGTAGACTTTCATTGATTCGTAGTATTTTATCTTGTCTCGCTTCTTATCTTATGTCCCTTTTGATATTGCCTCAGTCGGTAGAGAAGATTCTTATAAAGCTCCAGCGTCAATTCTTATGGGGCAGCATTAAATATATTAAACAAGGCCTTATTGAGTAAATGGTTAAGAGTTTGGCACTGAAAGGAATGCTCTTCGGAGATATCTTGCTGACAAATACGGATTTTGGTTGGATGATTGGGCTACTAATGAGGTATCTTTGTCTAATGGTACGGGCTTATGGAAGGACATTAGAATGCAACCGGATCAGTTTTCTGAACTGATCATTACATACCGTTCAAAGGGAAAATTAAAGATGTGAAACATAACTGAAATCAAATGTGAAATGTAAATCAAAAATCAAAATTGGAGATAATAACCTAAATTAAAGATAAAACACTGAATCCTAAGCCAAAATTTTCATTTGACCACGGAGCACGTGCACAGCTGTCATGAATTTGGGCCTTCCATGCCCGTCAATTATCCTCTTAATTTAAACCTACAATTTTGGAGGATAAAGATGCTTCGTGCTTTCGCTTCGCAATAAAGCCGTAAGAAACACTCAAGAACAAAGTTGAAGGGCACGAATAAAAAGAGCAGTTATGGATTGAAAGTGTTGAAAAATTTAATAGAGTGTGTATGGACGAGGTATTTCAAGAGGGGATTTCACTAGGGCTGGGAATTTAAGAGTACCTTGAATGAAATCCTTTGTTGGTAAGTGCAAAAGTGAATTTGTGAAATTGTACGAGGAATTTGAAAGAGAGATTTTTTGGGACCAAAATCCCCAGTTGATATATCCACTCTAAACTAGTTCTTTCGTCAAATCCACTAGAGAAATACCTTACATTATTCAAGCCTACTTTTGCACCACAACCCCCTCTCTCTCTCTCTCTCTCCCTCTCTCTCCCTCCCTCTCTCCCTCTCTCCCTCCCTATCTCTCTCTCTCTCTCTCTCCCTCTCTCTCCCTCCCTCTCTCTCTCTCTCTCTCTCTCTCTCTCCCTCTCCCTCTACCTCTCTCTCCCCTCTCCCCCCTCACTCCTTCCTTTTGAATCCCAGCCATCTATCTTTATCTGTTACCAATTATAATTATACAATACCACTCCACAAAAGTTACCAAACACTAAACTTTGCAAATTCTGGAATTGTTTCAAATGCAAGTAATATCCTCCATTTAGTTTGGCTTCCAAAAGGTATGAGTTTCACTCAATCACCAATTAGGTTAAAAATCTTGCTATGGCTTTTGACAAGACGGAAGACCATGATGCCAAGAGGTTGCACACTGCTAGCAACTTCTATACACAAACTATGCTTATGGGCCTTTGGACCAAAAGGCATTAGATGTCTAGTTATTCCTTCTATCATGTAATGTGTCCAATTTTGAGCTTTTGAGCACGATAATGCATGTATAAACATAAAATGCAGATTAAAGAGGTATATGAATCAATATAAGGTCGTCAGCTACAACAGGGTTCAGAATATTTACTTCCCAAAGATCAAGCTCACTTCAAGTTAATACAAATATCTACACACGCACACACACACTCTCACACACATACATGTGTGTTAACTGGAAGCCAAATGAGACAGTGTTGACTGATGTCTGACCAACACCTATAACAGCAATAACTATTCAATCGGTAGTAGGTTAACTAGATGAAACTACCTCACAAAAATGCAATGCAAAACGTACCTCAAGAGAAATTAAGTTATAAAAGGCACATAGAAACACAAACATGCGGGAGTAGTAAGTATGTTGGGGGTGGGATGGAGTACCAGAAAGGGTGAAGAGCATTGGTGTCCTGCTGGGCAATGATGGTCCCGGCCCAGAATTTGCCGTCGGACGAGGCCTGGGACTGCACCGGAATCTTAACACGGCCGATCAAGTTCACCGAATTGGCAACCTTTACCTGCCAGGGGATCTCGCTGGGCCTGGGGCAGTGATCCTTCCGGACCGGCTCGACAACATTCGGCGCCTGTTGAGTTTTGGGCTTTCTGGCGCTGTTCTGCCATGCAGCCGCGGAAGAAGAGTAGGGCGAAGAGTGTTGAAGAGCGGTGGTGGGGCTTAGTAGTTTACGGGAGGCACGCGAAGAACGCCAGAGTTGTGCTGCGAATGCGCGAGTCAAGAAATGCATCTCGCCCAGTTGTGACTTTGTCGGTGTTCCGACGAAGAAAACCAAAAACCTACGGTCGCCGACTCTGAGGCCCAAGAATTGAGAAATGCTGCGATACCACGTCATCGCCGCTAACCATGTATCACCGTTGGGGCGGCAAAAATTCACCCAACCCGCTGGTTTTTGGCCGCTTCGGGTCAACCCCCGACCAAATCCGTGGAATGGTGACTCGACCCGCGGATCAAAGTTGGGTTATCCATATCAACATGGGTCTGAACCGTTTGGGTGACTCGATCCGTAGGTCCAAACCGGTTGCTAAAAAAAACAAAACAAAACAAAACATTAAAAAAAAAACCAGGACACTTCACGACTCGCCCTTGCACGTTGGTTCTCTCAAAGCGACATCTTCCTTCGACCGTGACAATCATCGCCATCTTCGGCAGCGCCTCTCGCCATTGCTGAGCGACTCCTCGTCGGCAGCACGTCCTCCCCCTGTCGTCGGCAATTTTTCTCTCCACCGCCAGCAGCCTCTGTTCCCTATTGCTCCTAAATCCTATTGCCAATAGCCTCAGTTCCCATTCCTCTCGCTCCTAAATCTTAGTATCTCTCTTCTCTCATATTGGGTATTATTTTCTCTAAATCTTGCTCTCTTGTTGCTATTATTTTGGTTGGGTTTCTATAAACAGGTTTTCGTCATGATTTCTCTTTCTGTTTACCCTAGCGTGATGGGTTTGATTCTTTCTATGTTTTAGTATTTTTTGTTAAAGCACGTGGTGGGTTGCCATTTCATTTGAATTTCTATGTGTATTCTGGTATTGTTTTAAATTTCCACTCGATGGGCTTTTGTCAAATTTCTATGGTATCAATCGTATGTACTTCTATCGATCTTAGGTATTAAACCCAAACCAATATAGTGCATCACTGCATAGATTTCTTTTCTTGTTCTTTTCTCTGTTATTTAGTTGTATGATGACTGTCCATGTAGAAATTAACCATCATTCGGTTCAACATGAACAAAGCTCCAAATGTGTCCTTCTCTTGTACCATTTCCTTTGGATGATGATTTGTGCCACTGGGCAGTAACACAATCAAACACAGATGGTTGAACAAGAATACTTTCATTCTCAAAAAAACAAAAAAATGAGAATATCTAGGGAAGCTACTTTGCATTTTTCTATCTTTAGTGTTGCTGCTAAAAATATGCTCCGCATACTTTGCGGAACCCGAGCCTGGACCGATGACCTGCAAGACTGAAAATGAGTGACCGCCGGGTGGGGTTCTCGGCGGAGAACTCTCTGATGCTTAAGTCAGAGCGCAGTTATAGAATAATAACTCTGAAAAAGCATGAATTGTGTCCTCTTTCATACCTGGGGGGGGGGGAGTAGACCCCTTTATATAGCTATAGAAGAAGAGTCCTAGTAGGACTGGGCCGTGGGCCAGATGTGTTAGGATCCTTGAGGATCACGTTAGGATCCTTGAGGATCACGTTAGGATCCTTGAGGATTTTTTTAGAATCCTGATAAGATAATCATAAATCTCCCAGTTTGACTGGGATTCGTCGGGTGTCCCCCAATTATTGGGAGTTATATTTGAGTTATATCATAAGCCCCCCACTTCCTTAGCCAAAATATTTGGTTGAGGAAGTTTATACCTGGTGTCTCGAGACACGCGTCAGATTTGTAAGGGATTCTCCATCCACTTGTAGGGGTAACAATATTTCTATCCTCCATGTTCTTCGACCTAAGCTCTTAGGAGCTTCGGCCTTGGAACTTTGCCCATGTATGGCGGTAGAACCCTAGCTCTCGAAAGCTAAGTCTTAGAATGTCGTCTGAGTAGGTTATTCGGAACCATATTTAAGAAGACGAATTATGGGATCTCGAGATCCTTTAGAGGCCGTGCCCCATGTTAGCCTCTCTCAAGAGAGGACACAAAGTTGTGCATGCAAGTTGTTGCATGTGCTAAGTGTTTGAATGTCCCCTCGAGGGGTCACCTTTCCTTTGAAGGGTGTTCACTTTGTGCAAGTGTGTGTTCTGTAGCTTGAGCTGACCACACAATGCTTGTGTTTTACTTCTTGAGGTCGATTGGATAGGCTGGCGGGTCCCACGAATGGCGCCAATCTGTTGTAGCTAAAAATATGCTCCGCGTACTTTGCGGAACCCAAGCCTGGACCGATGACCTGTAAGACTGAAAACGAGTGACCGCCGGGTGGGGTTCCTGGCAGAGAACTCTCCGATGCTTAAGCCAGAGCGCAGCTATAGAATAATAACTCTGAAAAAGCATGAATTGTGTCATCTTTCATACCTGGGGGGGTAGACCCATTTATATAGCTATAGAAGAAGAGTCCTAGAAGGACTGGGTCGTGGGTCAGATGTGTTAGGATCACGTTAGGATCCTCGAGGATCACGTCACAATCTTTGAGGACTTTTTTAGAATCCTCATAAGATAATCATAAATTTCCCAGTTTGACTGGGATTCGTCGGGTGTCCCCCAATTATTGGGAGTTATATTTGAGTTATATCATTTAGAATTAGAATATTGAATACAATCATAACTTGCATGGAGTACTTTCAGTTCTTGAGCCTCACTACATAGTGCTAAATTGGATGTTGATCATAGATTCGACGTCTAATTAAATTTTGGCAATTTTGGGTTAAGACATCTTATCACCATCCACATGATCATCGTCAGCTCCAGTCTTGATGGCAACTCTTTCCCTGAATAATGAGCGACGGCCGGTGAGGCATGAACCGAGCTGGTGGTGACAAAATTCGACGAAATAGGAGGAAACATGCTAGCGAGATGTCCTTGCCGAGATCTGGTCAAGACGACCGAGATCCTTAGAAGAGATCTGTCAACATCGGTTGAGACCTCTTTCTCGTTGTGGTTCCCGTCGACTCGCGTGGCTATCGATCCCATCCAAGATAAAGGCCATCGATCTTGTCTCTCAACGGCATCGTCCTTCCCGTTGACTCACCGGGGCCGGCGATTCCATCGACTCGTCGAGGTCATGGTCAACTTGCTATGATCGTCGATCGTCATTCGTCCACGCCAATGTGGACTAAAAGGTTTTAGACGTAGTTATGTGGAAAATTGCTACAATATAATTGCGGTGGTTCCACGTCATCGTGATGACGCGGTATCACCATTATGTTTTAAGTATTTCTTCCAAGAATTAGAAATGGGCAGTCCCGCCCTTATATTTCACTTTTTTCGTCAAATGAACTTTACATAACTTTATTTTTGGCTTGGCCATAACACCGAAAGCTCCTATGTACGGTTGCAAAAAAGGTGGTACAATTAACCACAGTTTTGGAAAAAGTCATACCTGCTTTGGCATGTTTTGGCAATAGACTAACCTTATTTTTTCTGAAAGATATTTTTCATATAGATTTTTTCCATGTTGACAAGTCACTGAGACTCGTGCTATCAGATTCGGCACATGTGGTGCGCCAACCAAAATTATCCAACATGACACAAGTTTTGGATAGTAAAATTTTAGGCCCCAAACTAACAAATTTTCAGTTGCGTGGGCACAAATCTAACAAAATTTGCAAGGGTCAAGTTAGAAAAACTCATAATGCAACTCTTGAGGATAGGGGTGAGCACCAAACCATTCAAATCGATCTGAACAGGTCAAACCGAACCAATCCAATCTGAATCGTCCAAAGATCTTAATGATTTGGTTTCTCATTTTCCAAACCGACCTTGGTTCGGTTTGGTTCACTGTTCACATTTTCAAAATTGAATCCAAACCGAACCGAACCGACATATGATATGTTAATAATATATTTTTACTAATATTCCATTGCTAATTACACATATAGGGCACTAAGCAAATTCAAATAAATAAATCTTAAAAGTTAAAAGAAACAAAAATATTAACAACACTTATAAAACAAAATTTTGTGATCAATATCTAGTTTATATTTTACTCATTCTTTCTCATTCATCAATATGAACTTATATATCGAATGAAACAAGATTATAAAAAAATAAAACTTCCATTAGTAGTGTGTAAAAGAACAACGTATTTAAGTGGGCAAACCGATCCAAATCGACTGAGCCGGACCGTTTAAACCGACCAAACCGATGATGTTTGGTTTGGTTTGGTTCAGTTCACAATTTCTCAAACCGAGAGGTAACGGTTCGGTTTGTCATTTGATCCCCAAATCGAACCAAACCGAACCGTGCTCATCCCTACTTGAGACGTCGTGTTGTAAGATTAAGGTCTGAGCAGTGCTACAACCAAATTTGTCGTCTAAGACCAATTTTGGGGTGGACAAATTAAACAAGATAAGACAAGTTTTTTGACATTTGACTTTTGGGTCCAAAATGTAACTATGGAACTTGATAGTGTAAAATTTTGGTATGAATGGTGCCGGACCAAAAATGTCGTAGTAGATAATTTTTTGGGACAGATCGAAGGGTTTTGGGCCCAAATCTGACGATCTTTGGAATGATTGATTTTTTATGCCAGATACAACTATGGAGATGTGATTTGGTCATACTCGGATGTAGTTAGTTTTTGGCCTAGTGCAAGACCAAAATTTGTAGTCAAAAGAGACAGATCCTAGGCCTAGTGTAGCGAACCGCCTCGAAAAAATCCCTAGGACCCTGGAAAATAGGGTTGAAGATTTTAGGAGTCGCAATCTTATTTAAACCTGGCAAATGGGTCTACCCGCTGATTACGGGTAAAATTCGGACAGGTATGGGTAAAATTGGTCTGGGTAAAATTTATCCGATTTTTTTCGAAAAAACCATTTGCTATACCCATACTTTACCCGGGTAAACCTACGCGTAAACGGGTCACACTTTGTTTTTTTAATGCAATATTTATTTGTTTATTTTGGGACTTACACTTTTTTTTTCTTTTTTTTTTTTTTTGACTAGGAGATTACTAATTAGTTGTTACATGTACTTTAGTTTGAAGAAAAACTATTAAACCTAAGAATTAAAGTCTAAACCATGAATACAAACAAATAACAACTATAACCAAAAAAAAAAAAAAACAAATAACAACTAACAAAATTCTATAATCTGCTTCCTACTTCATACTTAATTATTTACTACTTCAAATACCATAACTCTAGCATCAAACAATTTCACTTGAACCAACATTCAACCTCATATAAAATTAAAAATACAATCATACAACTTAAGGACTAATTCCTCAATGTCCTTCAACTTCACGTCACAAGTCTTCAAATCAAAATCGAGTCTTCAACTTCAATTTATGTCTGCAAGTCAAACACTAAACTGAGTGACCAATATCCACCCAAAATAGATTCAATCAATAATCCAAGGGGGGCTAATTCAATATAAATTCACCCAAAGCAGATTTAATATGGGAGATCGTTGCCGATCTGTGACCGTGAGTGAGAGATCGCTGCCGATCTGTGAGTGAGACTGAGAGATAGAGAGAGGGGAGATGGAAAAGAAGATAATGGAAAAGTGACTTACCTGGTCGACTGGTTATAATCGGGGGTGGATGGATCTAGTTCATGGTTGAGAAATCATCGTCGTCGACGCTGATTTGTGACGGAGAGATAGTGGAGTGAGAGTGGTGGCATCAAAAAAGAGATAGAGAGGCATAGAGAGAAAATATAATGGGGAGAAAATAACAAATGAAATCTGATAACCAATGAACCCTCGTAGGAGAAAGTTTATATTATACAAACAAACGGGTAAACCCGGGTAACCCGTACCCGGCCTGGACCGAACCATAATTTACGGTCCAGTCCGGGTAAAACTTTACCCGTATCCGGGTTTTATCAATGATCAGATCATTGAATCATTTATTTCTCTTGACGAATGAATCACCGCACAACTCGCTTTCGACGGGTTCGGATGTACCCTCGGGTCCAGGTAGTGTTTTGCCAGGTCTAATCTTATTTAATTAGCACAGAAAAGTAAAAACAAAAACCTAAAAAATGGCTCTAAAAATATCCAAAAAACTATTAATCTATTGAAAACAAATATATGGGTTTGGGGAATAAGTTATACAACGGGAAGATGTTAGGCACCAGGCATACCAGTTCCGTCTGTACTTTATTTCTATTAATTTTTGGTCTTTTAACACATAGAAATATGCAATAAAGTTAGACTCCATGCTTAGTTCTACATTATTGGTTTAAACTCGACAGGAGGGGTCAAATGACCTACGTATCTGGTCAAGCAAATCATAATCAAAACCATCATAGTTTGACACAGATCATACAAGAGGCGACTTACACTTCGGTCTTAGACTCGAACTAATAAAAAGACTCTTTTTTAGTAGGGTTTTTTTACTAATGTGATCGTAGGAAAGGGAAAATTATCTAGACTACTACATTCTAAACTAGCCTAGAAAGTAATAAGATGTACATCACGAGTCCGTTTGCCTTCAAGACTTGGAACGCTTTGTGAAGGATCCACAATGCAAGTGCTTGGAAGCATATAGAAATGAGTTATGAAGTGCTCGTTTCTCCTAAGAAATAATATACCACTTCTTAGAGAAATGGTATAAAATTAAAGCTCTAAGGAGAAAGAGGTGATCCCTCAAAATGTAGGCCAATGGTCATATTTATAGATGTCTGGAGTGCCACAAATGATAAAGATGACTATCCCAATCTGTAATATGGAAATAAAGTGGAATGTTTGATAAAAATCGTAAATTGAGAAAAGTCGTCTAACCTACCGATTTGTTGAAAACCGGTTGATTCATCCCAAAACATTTCGATATTGTTTTAGAATTTTGAGACATTATCTTCCCCTAATTTAGTAATTATCTATGATTTGTTAGATGGAATGTACCAAATTTAGAAATTATCTCCATATTTCATGCAAAAGTAACTCAGTTGCATCAAGGATAAATCACAAATAATTCATAAAATCTCCTTGGTAAATCACACTCTTGACATATGGACTGGACCCACCTATATGGACTGGACTGAGTCCAATCACTGACTGGACTGAACAACTTCATGGACCAGATTAAGTTAATTAAGTCTAATATATTATTAGGATGGTATTGCTACATGCTGGAGCCACTTAATCAATTGAAGGGGTCATTTAGAAATACGAAAAGGGTATCTTATCTGTTACCGGAGCCACTTAATCGATTAAAGTGGTCGAGAGACAAGAGGATGGTATTGCTAGTTATAAGAGCCACTTAATCATTTAAGTGGTCATAAAAAAATACAAGAATAACTTTGGCCATCGCCAGAGCCACTTAATCAGTTGAAGTGGTCGACGATCAAAATGGTGATTTAACTGAGAGTTAGAGCTAACAACGTGCTCAAGCGACGGATAATCAAAATTTTTATCTAAGAGCCGAAGCCAACAATGCCCTCAAGCTGTTGGTAGCTAATTGTCCAATAAGGGTGAGGACAGTTCGGTTTGGTTCGATTTTGGGGATAAAACGCAAACTGAATTGAATGGACTTCGGTTCACAAATTCTTGAACCGAATCGAACCAAGACACCTCAGTTTGAACGACTTGATTTGAACTGTTAAAACAGTTCTAATTGAGTGGTTTGGATAGGTTTGAGAGTGGTTTCAAGATTATTGTGGCTATTAGCATAAACAAAATGAAAAGAGGGTTTCTAATACTTCTAAAAAGCATTTTTGGGGTTTCATGTCCGGTCTCCAGCCTTCTATATGCCAAATGGCAATTTCGCTGTTGAAACTCACACTTAAAAGCACTCCATTGCAACATAGATTGGTGATAGATGAAATAATGCATGTGCATATTATAGTAGTTTCTTGTTTATTATGGAATGGAAATTTTCTTATTTTAGAGGATAAAGAATCTAGCAGCCAATGAACACACTGGAAGAGATGAAACAAAAAGTAAATAAAAGTATGATGCTAATTTACTTGAAGAGGTAGGTGAATCAGTCGTTGACAATCAGTTAACTACCTCTCTTACGCTAACTTGGGCTGAAATAAATGACTTAAAGAGGGAGAGGTTGGCAAATCCAAAACCTTTGCCTCTCCTTCCTTCAGGGTTAGGAAATTGAAGAAAATAATGATTGATTAATGAAAAATGGGTGAAAATGATTAGGAAATGGGCAAAGATGAAAGGAGGGTGGCTGATGAAAGGGGGCGGTTGAAGAAAAATTTGGGTACTTGAATGTAACTAATTAGGGTAGTTCTATCCTTAGTTATTTCAGCTAAGTAGGGTCAAGTTACATTTTTTCTATCCCCATAAGTAAGCCTTCGGTTCTGTTTGGTGCCAGTTTGGAGTTTTAGAATCGTGAACCGAACCGGACCGACCTCGATTTGAAAATTTGAAACCAAACCGTTCAAGCTCATCAACGATGCAGATTAGATCGGTTTGGTTTCCTCGGTTTGGACGATTAGGATGGGTTTGATCGGTTTGTTGCTCACCCCTAGAGTCCAATATATCAATCTACTTTAAATTGATACGCACACTTATCACGGAATCGAATATTACATTCACTGGGATCGGTGGATTCATCAATGTGATGTGCAAGCATTCACGCCTACAAACATGTAAAGGGACCAAAATTTTAGAACACTTGCTCATGCCAACATGAAGTCAAAGGGATTTTAAATGCAATGTGTGTGTGTGTGTGTGTGTGTACACACACACACATATACAACTTGGGGGTTTCTCCTCATATATTCGAGATACACCTTTCAGAAGAGGCAAATGACTCTCATTCTCCTAGACTAACTCGGTCGATTGTGTGTGGAACTTGATAGCCTAGCTTATTTCCAAAGACAATTCGATAATTTTTTAGATTCAATTTTGATCTTTTGCCGACTTCTTCAATAAGGTAGAACTCATTACTTGGATGGACACTTTTATCTGAAGGCGGTCATGAGTTTGCGACCGGTTGTCATCCATGAAGACATTCTTAGAGTATCTAGGCAATTTTGGGATCCCTAGGATCATGTCTTCCAATTCAATCTTGAAGAGCTTTGCCCTACGTACGAAGAATTTGTGGCTTTGTTGGATATCCCCATAGAATTACCCATTGCTATTCTCGTCATCCAAGATGGATATCATTTGTCCCTTATGAGCTTGCTTGAGGTTAGCATGGAGTCGGCTAAGTCTTTCATTCATGGCAAGCACATTCTGTTTTCTCCTTTCCTACAATATTTTTCTGCTAAATTGGGCATTCTTGATAAGAAATATGTGTAACATCTCAGAAATCCAGAGTTCCATCGTCCCGAATTCCCAGAGCGTTAACCTACATCAAACCTACCGAGTCCTGTTTATTGACATATATTTTAGAGCATCTAACGAGACATAAACTCAAATTCTTCAAAATACAATATAACATAAAAACTGCTTAAACTTAAACTAATAAAACTTAGGTTATTTACAGAACGACAAGCTAACAGTGTTAATCCACACATGGGTCTTACTACAGAGTAGTGGTGGGCTCCCTGAAATCTCACACAGTTTCTAAACCCAATCCCGAGCATGCTACATTTGATCGTTACCTGCAGAGGGAATCAAACGAAGAGTGAGCTTTTGAGAGCTCAGTAATGTCATTCAAGACAACCGAAGAAATTACAAAATGACTCACAAGTCTATCCGATGATAATATTTCAAGACATTTCAAACGATCATAAATAGTTTGATGATTTTCAAAACGATCATAATCAATCATAAATAGATACCAAAACAAACATTAACAATCACAACAGGTTTTAAAACGATCATTAACAATCATAAACGGATACCAAAATCAAAGATTCCAAAATGATCATTTGAAGTTCATTTTCAATGCCATCATTTAAAAATACAATGATGATTTTCCAAAGGACTTCAAAACGAATACAGATACTTCAAGGACAATATAGGGAATGGTTTTAGATAACCACGAACAATTTGATCACAATATGGGGAAGAGTTTCAACTCAATCCCCTTCAATCAAATATCAAGACATTCATTTTAACATCATTTTCAAAACAATCATTATAAGATACAATGTAAACAAATTCAAAAGATATTGATCCTCGGTAGAGGCAATAGTTCCCTGCATAATTACGCAGGTTCAGACCCTTTATAACTGTCCCCACAAGATAGATTCCCATGTTAACACAAAAAACAACAATCATAGAATCAACAAGAAATTCAATGCTTGACATGTAACAAAAATGAGCATCAACATGAATTCAATTAACCGAAATCAATTAAGGTTTAATGACAATTAAGCATGCTGATATAATTCATCACTCAGAATTTCATTACGTTCTGTACCCTGTCATCCTTGTATTTTGATGTTTCATTTTTCTTCTTGCAATTTTATTTGATCACTACCCGATAAGACGAGCTCTGAATCACACAATCCAAATTCTATTGAACTCGTGTTTTAGTCTGTTTCAGTTGAATTGATTTTTCGTTAATCTTTTTTTTATTATTGTTAAAATTATTTGAGATATCTATTGAATTGCTTAGAAGTTATTTATTACGTGTATGTCACATGACTTTGTGTAACCTATAGGGACATTTGGCTTCGGTCACAAACCCTGAAGTGTATACAATCATTCTTTACATATGTATAGGTAACCTTATGAGCCATGTCACAGCGTATGTGACTTTTAGTTTCTGACTTACCCACGTAGATTGGAACGTGGGCTAGCTCAGTGGGATGAGCTAGAGATCACAATCTTATTTTCAGAATCTTGTCTCACGTGTCAGTGATGGCATGTGTGACCTTATTCTGAATGGCTCTCTACTGTCTGTCTTCGTAAAAAGATATATTTTGGCATTTTGAAATTCGGTCTGACATCTGTTCCGTTAAAATTTTATATCTCCGTAATCTCGTGTCCTCAAACATTTTTGTATTCCTTTGATTGGTCCATTGAGCGACCTTACTAGGCATTTGGCTCACTCCCTTGTTATTTTCCTTTCAGGTGATCAGTAGGTGAGATTGGATTACAGGGCTAGCAGTGTGACTGAGAGCTAGCAATTTTTATCTTAGAGTCAGTATTAGCATTTTTAGATGTAATAATTAAGACAAGTTAAATTTGCTTAGGTTTTATTTTGAAACTCCGTGTCGAAGTAATTTAAATTTTATAAATGCTTTAGGCTGCTATGGCATTTATTGATGTATCTTTGAAATTGATTAATAAATACTCTGAATGACCACTTGGGAGACTTTGTAATATTTTTGAGATTTTATGACTTCGTTTATTTGATATTAAAGTTCCAAAAAATCAGGGAGTTACAGTTGGGTCAGAGGACGGGGCATGAATCAAGGATTCAAATCCGCTTCACATTAGGGATCTAGACCTGGACAGAGTTCTAGGGGTCGACCAGTGCAGAACATGGGTTATAGGGGTGCACAAAGTGAGGGAGCTAGATCATCACATAGTTTTGGGTCTAGACCGCCACTTGGGCCCGGGCATCGATTTACACAGAGTGCGGGTCTGGGTACCAGGATAGTTTTTCAAGCTACCCCTTGTACTACGTACGGGAAGAACCATGGCGAGAGACAGTGCTATAAAGTTACTAGGGGATACTACAAGTGTAGGAGCACAGAACATCAGGTTCGAGATTGCCCATCGGCCAGGGAGAATCTGCCAGCTTTTCATCCCGCTCCTACAGCCAGTACGGCAGCGAGTAGTGCTCTTCGTCAGGGAGGATGACAGAGTCAGCAAGGCCCTACTCAGCAGTCTCAACAAGGGCAGAGGCCCAAGACGTCAGCCCGTCTCTTCTCTATGTCGGCCCAGGATGCTGCGACATCCGATGACGTGGTGTTAGGTACACTTCCAGTTAACTCACTAGATGCCCATGTATTGTCTGAATTGGGAGCATCATACTCTTTTGTATCACCTATATTTACAAGACGATTGAAGGTGAAAACTTGATCTTTAGAGACAGACCTCACGATAGACACTCTGTTGGGAGAGTCCTTGTTAGTATCGACGACTCTTTGTGATTGTAGTGTTCATATTGGGGATAAAGATCTTCCTGTAGACCTCATTCCATTTGCCATTCGTGATTTTGACATCATATTAGGCATGGATTGGTTATCTGCCAATCATGCGTCTATGGATTGTCATGGAAAGGTAGTTCGTTTTGATATTCCGGGGCAGTCTAAGTTTGCTTAAAGTGGGTCTAAATCGAGTGGGTTGGGTAGTATTATTTCGGCCTTCAAAGCACAACAGTTACTGCGCCGGGGTTGTCAGGGATACATAGCACATGTCATGGATACGAGTCAGAATGATCATGGGTTGACGTCTATTCCTATGGTAGAGCAGTATCCAGATGTCTTTCCTGAAGAGTTGCTAGGGGAGCCTATAGATCGTGAGATAGAGTTCGTGATCGACCTTGTTTCGGGTTCAGAGCCTATATCTAAGGCTCCGTATCGCATGGCTCCAGCTGAGATGAAAGAGATGAAAGAGCACTTGCAGGACTTACTGGATAGGGGGTTCATACGTCCTAACGTATCCCCATAGGGTGTTCCAGTCTTCTTTGTGAAGAAGAAGGATGGTACACTGAACTCTGTATCGATTACAGAGAGTTGAACAAGATTACGATTCATAACAAGTACCCATTGCCCCGTTTTGAAGACTTGTTTGATCAACATCAGGGTGCTTGTTACTTTTCGAATATCGATTTGAGGTCAGGGTATCACCAATTGAAGGTAAGAGAGGAGGATATGTCGAAGACAACGTTTCGGTCACACTACGGGCACTACGAGTTTGTTGTTATGCCTTTTAGTTTAACGAATGCCCCATCATTTATGGATATGATGAACAAGTTTTTCAAACACTATTTAGATCAGTTTATCATCGTGTTCATTGATGATATTCTAGTATACTCAAGGTTTGAGGAGGAGCATAGGGAACATTTGAGATTAGTGTTACAACAGCTGAGAGACCACAAGTTGTACGTAAAGCTCTCAAAGTACGAATTTTGGCTTCAACAGGTTGGTTTCCTTATACACATGGTATCTAAGGACAGTATTGTGGACCCAGAAAAGATTAAGACAGTGACATAATGGCAAAGACCTAGCATGATAAAGGAGGTGCGTAGTTTTCTGGGTCTAGCAGGATATTACAGGTGATTTGTGGAAGGCTTCTCAAAGATTGCAGGACCATTGACTCGTTTGACACGTAAGAATGTGCGGTTTGTTTGGACTGACGAGTGTGAGTCTAGCTTCCAGGAGTTGAAGCAAAGACTATGGACAACACTAGTGTTGACATTGCCATCAGGTATATAAGGGTTTGTAATTTATAGTGATGTCTATAGGAAAGGGCTTAGTTATGTTTTGATACATCATGGGAAGGTCATTGCCTATGCATCGAGGCAGTTGAAGAACCATGAACGAAACTATCCGACTCATGATCTAGAGCTGGCAGCGATTATCTTCGCCTTGAAGCTGTGGAGACATTACTTATACGGGGAGACTTGTGAGATCTACATAGATCACAAGAGCCTCAAATATATATATATATTTACCCAGAAAGAGCTTAATATGAGGTAGCGCAGATGGTTAGAACTTTTGAAGGATTATGATTGCTCTATCCATTACCATCCGGGTAAGGCCAATATAGTGGCCATTGCCCTTAGCAGGAAGAGTACCGAAAACCTAGCAGCATTGATTACGAGACAGCCTCAATTGTTAGAGAAGATAAGGCAATTAGACTTGGAGGTCAGATGTCCGGGATATGGTACAGTATTGGCTGCTATGCATGTCCAACCCACATTAATTAGTCGAATTAAAGAGGCACATGCGAGCGACCCTGAGCTTTCCAAGATCATTGGAGGTAATGGAAGTGGGAAACATACAAAGTTTGAGATTGACTCAGAGGGAGTATTACGATTTGGCCGTCGGTTGTGTGTCCCAAATGATGAGGAGCTGAGACGATTGTTGCTATCGATCAGAGGCACATAGTTTGCATTTTTCAGTGCATCCAGGAAGTACCAAAATGTATCATGACCTTCGAGAGCATTTCTGGTGGTCGGGAATGAAGAGGGACATAGCGGAGTTTGTGTCTTAATGTTTGGTCTGTGAACAGATAAAGGCCAAACACCAGAAGCCAGCAGGACGTTACAGTCATTGGAGATTCCTGAGTAGAAGTGGGAGCACGTCACAACAGATTTTGTGGGCAGTTTACCCAAGACGGCTCGGGGTTATGATATGATTTGGGTTGCGGTGGATAGGCTCACTAAATCGGCACACTTTTTGCCTATTCGAGCCAATTTTACTATGTAGCAATTGGCTCAATTATATGTGGATACCATTGCGAGACTCCACGGAGTACCGATTTTAATCGTGTCGGATAGGAATTCACGTTTTACTTCGAGGTTTTGGGAGAGTTTCCAGAAGGCTATGGGGACTGACTTGAGGTTTAGTACAACTTTCCATCCACAGACAGATGGCCAGTCAGAGAGGACCATCTAGACATTGGAGGACATGCTGAGGGCTTGTGTTATAGATTTCCAGGGTAGTTGGGATAACCATTTGTCGTTAGTTGAGTTTGCATATAACAACAACTATTAGGCCAGTATCCAGATGGCGCCTTTTGAGGCCTTGTATGGTCGGAAGTGCAGAACCTCGTGTGCTGGGATGAAGTTGGAGAGCGTCGATTCATCGGCCCAGAGCTAGTTCAGGTAACCTGTGAGAATGTTGAATTGATTCGGTCACGCATGAGAGTGGTACATGATAGATAGTGTATGTATGCTTCATAGCATACACAAAATTTAGAATTTGATGTTGGTGACCGAGTATTCCTGAGAATATCACCTTAGAAAGGAGTTATGCGCTTCAGGAAGAAGGGCAAGCTCAGCCCTAGATATATTGGTCCCTATGAGATCCTTGAGAGGATTGGACCGGTGGCATATCGTCTGGCACTGTCGCCGGACCTGTCGCATGTTCACAATGTGTTCCACGTGTCGGTGTTGAGGAAGTATGTGTACAATCCGACTCATGTATTACAGCATCGTCCCGAGGATATCTAGACGGATTTGAGTTATGAGGAAATACCGGTGGAAATATTAGACCGTCGTGAACAACTACTGAGGACCAAGGTGATACCACTTGTAAAAGTACTGTGGAGAAATCACACTACCGAGGAAGCTACGTGGGAACCAGAGGAGGCCATGCCCCTTACCCTCAGCTATTCGACACTACAGATACGTAAAAAATTCGAGGATGAATATTCTTATAAGTTGGGGAGAGTGTAATACCCCGAAACCCAAAATACTTTTAACAAATTAAATTAAAATTTTTAGCGACGATATTTTTAATACTTAGCATCGACGTGTATTTTTAGCGACGAATTATTTTCTTAGCATCGATATACTTTTAGTGACAATTAATTTTTTTAATATCGGCGTGCTTATTAGCGACGATTTGTAAAACGAGATAGCGTAACAAGCTGTTAATAATTTTTCTAGCGCATAAACTATTGTAAATATTTATTTTTGGACCATTTCGCGGTAAAAAAGTTCGGGTAAGAAAATTTAGCAACAAATGAAAGTGTAGGGGGTTTTTGTGATTTTTTTTCCAATCTAGGGTTATTATAGATATATATACTTATACGTGGGAAGCCATCATACTCATCTATTTTCATCTGATACGAGACCTACCTTGAGAGAGAAAGAGAGATACCAAGGAAGAGAGATAGGAAGGACCGGACAAAGAGTTTTTCGGCGATCGAACTTCATTCTGGTAAGTTTTTTTAAGCTTTTCTCTCTAGCGTTTAAATGGGTATGGGAGTGAATCGAAATGATTCAGCCATGGAAGCCGTGGCTATGCGTTTGTGTGACAGACTATGGGTGTGAAATGGGTTCAAGGCTGCCAAGGCCGTCGTGTTTTTTTTTTTTGTGTGAAATTAGTGGTGTGTGTTTTGTGAATGTGTGTGTTGTGTGCCCTAGTGTGTGAGTATGCCTTGTATGTTGGAAGGTAATGTGGGGTGCGTAGGTCTGTGTGAGTGTTGCGTGAGGTACGGGGCCTGATGTGTGTGAGTAATGTGTGTTTATATTTATGTGGGTGGCTGTGATATACATATATAAATCAGTGTATATGGGTTATATATGTGTGTTTGATGAAAAGAAGGAGAAGGAGAGAGAAACTGTAACACCCTGAATCGTGATATGTCTAGCCGGTTAGTTTATTATCTAGGCGACAACTTTTATTCGCGAGATTTAACGTCGATTTCCATTAGTGAAATTTATCGGCAACCTTTAGCGACAAAATTTTTAGAAACCATCAGTTATAGCTTAATGATAGCAGATATAAGTGATATTGATTTAGGTTTTCAGTAACGATTAGCGTTAACGATATTTTTAGAAACTTTTAGCGGCGAATATATTTTTTAGCATCGATATTTTCGATTAACAATTCGTCGAGCAACGAGTAGTGTAGCGGGGTTATCTAACAAACCCATTAAAATTTTTCTAACACATAAACTAAAGCAAATAAGTTAATTTGGACCTATTTATAACAAGATAAAGTAGCGGGTACAATTTAAAATGACTAACGGAAGTTTAGGGGCTTGTTGGTAGTTGTCCAATTTAGGGTTTTATATAAGTGTATCTTTGTACAGGCAGCCGTCCAAGCACTTTTTATTCTTCTGATATACATATACGGTGGAGAGAGAGTGAAGGAGAAATCATCAGAAAAAGACTCTGGCGGTTTGGGTGTAATTTTCTCCGGTAAGCCTCCTATTTTTCTCAAACTTATTCATTTGTTTTAGGGGGAGTAAAAAGGGGCTGGGATTCGGGTGGATCTGTGTGTGTTTTTAGTGTATATTTTGTGTAATAGCGTCAGGGATCATGTGTGTTTTATGGCTGCCGAAGGGTGTGAGTGAGGGGAGTATTGTGTGTGAGTTAGTGCGTGAAACTGGGTGTTTTGGGTGAGTGAAAGGCTGCCTGTGTGTGGGTGTTTTACAGGGAGGTGTTTAATGTTTTCTTTTTGGGATTTCAATGGCTGCCGTGAGTGCTTTGTGGGTATGGTTCCACGCAACCATGATTTCGGCGAGTGGGGCATTGTTAGAGCAGCCAAGGAGTTGTCGTGAAGTGGTTTTTCTATGGTTTTGTGGCTGCCTTTAGAGAGAGAAAACAACCGTGGGAATGTGTAGTGAGATCGTTGTGTGTGCGTGTGTGTGTGATAGTGGGTGTATGTGTGTTTGGTGTGTATATGAGTGTGTGCACGAGTGAATGTGAGAGTGAGTTTGTGAGCTGTGTGAATGTGTTTGTGAGGTGTGTGAGGGGGCAGCTATGGCTGTCCGTGAATCCGTGTATATTGTGTGTAGGAGCATGCATAGTGTGGGTGTAATAGGTGGGTGTGCAAGAATGTAAGTGGGTATTTTTTTGGGTGTGATTGTGTGTGAAGTATGTAGTGCAAGTAGTGTGCTAAGGATGGAAAATGGTGCGATTGTGTGCATTGTGTGTGAGCTGTTGTGTGTTTTCGGGAGTCATGGAAGTGAGTATAGCAGATTAAGGAGGAAGAAAAGGTGTATTGTGTTGTGTTGTGCTGTGCTTTACAGTGCAGTAAGAATTATACACTGTGCTTGCACAGTTGTATTACTTAACGGTGCGGTCTTGTATGATTATTGTGAATCAGTGAAACTTTGCAGGAAGTTTCTTAGGATAATATTAGGAATAGAGGTAAAATTTCGTATTTTTCTGATATCGTATGTATTTTTAATAGTTTCTGGAATTTTAGGCTTATAAAATTATTTTGAGTCCTTAAAACTCATGCAAATGTTCTGAAAAAATTAGAGTAATGTTTTTATGTTATAAGTAAGTCTCAGTATGAATTTGATGATTTTTTGAGTTGATTTGCTATGATTTCCGTATCTCATTGGTTTTAGCAAAACGAATAATTTTAAAATAGTTTTAATGCCTTTTTCTAATTTTAATTTCTACAATTTTTATAAGTACTCTAAAGCTGTTAGAAAAATTATGGGACTTTATTTCCTCCTATAAACAATTATGGCTATTTATGAGTTTTTATTACATTTAAAGAAATTATTTTAATTAAAAAATATTCAAAATTTCAGAAAATTCATATTTTTTACTTTTCATAATGTTTTAAGATGTAAAAGTGTTTTATTGCAATTTATTATGTGTTTGGAGTATCGTTAAGCATTAAAGAGTGCATAGAATTTCGATTAGGTTAGACATGGACGGGATCGCTTTGAGTTGCGCGATTTCGGAGTTAGAAGTGAGCGCATGCTGGGTAGTTGATATTAGGTTTATAGTATTGTAGCATAGATTATGTTCTAACAAATGGATTGTCAATCTAGGTTTATTCTGAGAATTTCGATTGAGGTTGCGTAGCATTACATAGCTTGGATTGAGGTAAGGAATTCTATCCTGACCCTATTTCATTATTCTGTTTTCAAATACTTATAAAACAGTTTTACATACTACATTGAATGTTCATTTTTATGATTGATATAAAAATGTTTTCAAATTGCCCATGAAACCCTAATTTGAGCCGTATTCGTTTGAAATTCATGTTTCATTCTCATATGTTTATTGATCTGATCATCGTAAAATATTTTGAGTTGTACTTATCTCTTCTCATGCTCATCTATTTATTGAATTCGATTATCGAAAAGTATTTTCAATTGTATTCATTTCTTCTAAATGTTGACATGAGTTAGTAATCCTGAGAGTTATAAGGATGGTGTGTATTCTTGGAGTTATAAAGATCTCTGTTGGTTGGCTTAAAATAGTATCTAAATGTATTAGTCAGTGTACATATGCATATGTAAAGTATATCGAGCACTGCCGGGGTGGCTTTGCTACAGCGTACTACTCATGTTCAATGTTATCTATTTATGTTTTATTGCACTTGAAGTGTTTTGAAATGATTATTGATTTAAGGGATTGAGTTGATACTCATCCTTATGTTTATATTGAAATGTTGTGGTTTCCTTTGAAAACCCTTTAAAAATTTTCATTTGATTGTATATTGAAAATCATTTGAAACGTCATGTTTCTCCGTTTTAAAAGTTGTTGTTTGGTTTAAATGTAAAATCGTTCGAATTGTTTTGTTGTTTAAATATTTGATCGACTTTACTGGGCTCTCGAAAGCTCACTCTCCTTTGACTTTCTTTCCGCAGGTGATAAGCAGCATTAAGTTGCCCGGATAAGGATTAGAACTGAGTGAGCTGAAAAATTTGAATTTAAGTTTAGTATTGATGGTTAGAACCCCTGCGTTGGTGAACATTGTTATTTAAATCTTTTTTCCAGACTTAAATTTTTACGTTTCATCGACGACAGTCTCCTGAGATTATGAACATTGGTTTAGCTGCTCTGATAATAGTCGTTCATTTGTTTGGGTTTGAAGATATTATTGTCATAGAGTGAATGATCGAGTGAATGTCTAACGTTTTGGATTTTTGGGATGTTACCCACTGCCGTGAGGCAGTGGGCGTGAGATGAAGGGTTTGCAGGTTCTAGTGTGTGCGAAGAACAGGGAGCAGCTGCCGTAATGGCAGCTAGCCGTGTATGTGGGAGTTATGCCCTAGTGTGTGTGTGTGTGTGCGCGAGCGCGCGCGTGCGAGGGGGTGTAATTTGGAGGTATGCATGCGAAGGTGTATTATGTGAATGTGTTGTGTGCTGATGTGTGTATTGTGTGCTCTAAGGTGTGTATATGTGGGTGTGTTGGAAAGAAAAAAAAAAGTCATAGGTCTAATTTGCCCAAATTTTCTATAGCGTGTAAAACTAGAAATCTCGTTCTACATAAAACTTTACCTAATCAATTAATATACTCATATCTTAGACCTTAATTTTAACTTTTCACACTTCAGAAGTATTTAAATAACAAAATAAAATCTTCAAAGGTAAAATACTAAAATCATCCCCTAATTATTAACTATTTAATACGATTTATTATTAAAAAATCTGTTGGTATATATTTGTAAATCTTATAAAACTAGAAAATCAATTGTAAAACTTTTAAAACTTTATGCTATAAACAAATATTTACGTATTAGGCTTTGATTTTGACTATTAACACTTTAAAACCACTTTAAATAAATAAATAACTCAACCACAATAATATATGAAACTAAAGATTATATTCACAAATAAAAATATTTTTTTTCAGTTTACAGAAGCAATATACAAACCAAAAATGATTAATTTTTTTAAAATACGTCAAAATATCAAAATAAATGTTAATTTAAGAAATTAGTTTTACCTAGGGAGCTCAAACTTTAAAATGAAGATCATATACACCTAACAAATGCAAAGAAAAAGAATCTCCCCTTATTTGACTTAATGTTCAAAAAATCATTAAAATGCCAAAATAGAAGTTCCCTTTCACCAATTAATATTTAGTTAAAATACCTCAATCTCTCAAACTGAAATCATATACTCCTTTTAAATGTAAAAGAAAAAAAATAAGAAAAGAAAATTAAATATAAGTATCAAGTCATAAGTACTTTGCGTCATTAATAAATAACGTATAAGATTTAATTAGATTACTCACGCTTTCAAAAAAACTCTAACCAAGAAGTAATGTAAAAACATGAGAGACAAAATTATATATCGAAATAAATGATATAGCTCATAAGTTGGAGAATTTTTTATATCATACTTAATTCATAAACTAAATTATTGGTATTTAATTATAAGAACCAAAAATTTAACGAGAACAAAATAAGAAAAAAGTTTTGTACTTTTACTTTCACTCGAGAAAAAAATTCTAAATAAGAAAAAAATATAAAAAGATGAGAGACAAAATTATATATTAAAATAAATGTTGAAATTACTAGGAGTTAACATGATTAGTAGCACTTAAATAAACTTTAAATATGAAAAATATTAGTAATTAAAAAATAAATATTATAACTCATAATTCTGGATGTAAAATTGCTTTATACTCTTAATAATAAATGAAATTATTAGAACTTAGGCATTACCTTAATCACCTAATATATCATAAAATTAGAACTCAATTAACAATTTACAAAGCAAAAACATAAAGTAAGTGAACATATAAGGAAATTTTTTAAACCTACGCCATTAATGCAGCCCCTTCAATCACAATCTCTACGATAAACTAGACGTGAATAAACTTTTTATCCATTTGACATATCATTTACTCAATCACATCATAATACTATAATTACTAAAAATTAAAAAAACCTTATGATTTTTCTTTTAATATTATTTTTAACTATCGTGCGTCATCGACCAGTATTTCACAAAGGTAATAAATGTGAAATTAATCCAATATTTACTGTTTCAGAACATTATCAGTTTTAAGCTTTTTTTGAGTTTCTTTTGATTATGATGAAATCAATAAATGTGAAATCATATTTGTTTCGATCACGTGATCATCTTCTACGATGAATTATTTGTGAATTATTTATCTTTGATTTCATACATGATTTGGTGTATATGATTCCCAATTTAGAATTTGAGGTCAATTTTGCGACACATCACCATGTTTGTTTTTTTAATCCTTTTCCATTTCTATTTATATTTATCAAAATTATACATGCATCATGATTCTTTACTTTTATTTTGTTATTCAAAAATTTGTAACTATTTTTGTCATAATTTTTGTTTACCTTATATGTGTAGAAACCAATTGTACATATTTTTAAACTCTACCTAATCAATATATCAACATATTAGGAATTAATCTTAACTATTAACATCTTAAAAACACTTTTAGAAAATAAAATAAACACTCAAAATATATAAAAAAATGTAAAATATTTCTAAAAATTAAGTCATATCACTTTGTAAGTTGTTTTTGAAAGATTTTTATTTATGAATTATTTATCTTTGATTTCATACACGATATTAAATTTTACATTTATTAGATTTTTTTTAAAGTACTTTTGAGGTGTTAGTAGTGAAAATTAAGACATTATATATTATTATATTGAACATGTAGAGTTTTAGAATGTGCAGAATTTGTTTTCTACTATTATAAATTTTAGTAAAATTATGCCAATAATACCTGTAAATTTTTCAATAATAAATTATAATAAAGAGTCATGATGCATGTGTGACTTCAAAAAGTTGAGGTTTTTAAAGTAGTTTTGACGTGTTAGTAGTGAAAATTAAGACATTATATGTTAGTATATTGAACATGTAGAGTTTTAGAAGGTGCAGAATTAGTTTTTTATTCTTACAGAGTTTAGAAAAATCATGCCAATAAAACCTCCGAATTTTTTAATTATAAATTAAAATAAAGAGTCATGATGCATGTGTGACTTTAATAAGTCGGAGTGAAAAAAGAACGTGATACCAAAACAATCGTGATGACGTGTCGCATAAGTAAAAAGAGATGACGTGTCACAGAATTAAAAGGGGTAGAAAAGAAAAAGAACAATACAAAAAGCTTATTTTTCGCCTTCACAACGCACAATGATTCGTCTATTATATATTTTTATGATATGATATGATATAGATTGATTGGTTTTTGAACATTTACTTCTCCTCATAGATTGCAACTACAAGAAACGATTCTTCAAGATGGGCCATAGTTTTAAACTGCAAGTTTAGAAAATGGCCGACGCATGATAAATATTTCAAACAACTTTGGTATCGAGAAAATACATGTTTCAACTCCAAATGCCGACAAAATCCATCTACACAGTGGTTTAGAGCCTTTTTAAGATTGACTTTGAGGTGGTCAAATTTGATTTTAATCTAAATAAGTCATGTATGGAGGTGTTTGACATAAAATATATATATATATATATATATATGATACCACTAAGTACCCAGATTATAAGACATAAGACAAGACACTACTAATAGACAGAAAAATAAAGGAGAATATTATTAAACATTAAACAAGATACTTACAGAGGGAAAGCGGAAGCACACTAAAAGTACAAACTTGAGCACACCCAGAAGTCACACTTAGAGCTATATGAGGTCACACTTAGAGCTAAATGAGATATACTCTCTAAAATTTTTCGTGCCTTCTCCTTACGCAGAAGGAGGATATAAATAGGCAAAAGGAAAGAGAGGGTTCAACATAAACCCTGGTTACTTTCAAAAGTAACACTGGTTACCGACAAAAAGGTTGCGTGTCCTGGATAAGGATGGAGTCGTTCAAACCTCTTGTCACCTTTAGGAAAAGCATATATTCTGCTTTATTATTACCAGCTTTTGCTTTTTCATAAAGCAATATGTCGGAGGCAGATGCATGTATTATGCGTCATAGCTGTTGCTTTTTATAAAGTGATAATTATTACCAGCTTTTGCTTTTCATAAAGCAATGTGTCGGAGGCAAATGCATGTATTATGCTTTGCTTCACAAAGAAGGGAAATGCTCCACTTGCTTTAATTTTAAATTTTTTGTGGATTTCTGAGTATCACTCTTAGTAGACATATTGTCTATTGTTGGTCCAGTAGACATATTGTCTGTTATTGGTTCGTCAGATCCTTCTTTGCCAGAGCTGGATTCTTTGGTACTGTTGGCAGAATTGTCAGAATCAGCATTATAGTCTTCTTCACTCATTTTTAGCATTTCAAAAGTAACAACCTGTAGTAATTCCCTTTTATTTAGGAAAGGTTTCTCTTTGCTGAGGCGGCAAAGAATTTCATTTTTCCTTTTGGAAAATTCTGCTTCACAGTGGAGGGCATGAGACTTTGTTTTAGGATAAGATTTCCATTTTGTACTAGCAGCCTTTAAGGTAGGAAATAATTCCGTGACTGCTTCGATGTTGCAATGACTATCATCGAACTTAGGCCACCATTTTGACCCAAATTGTCTTACCAGAGTTGGTGGATATTCAAGTGAGGAATTGGTACTTTTCTGGATGGCGTATTGCCAGCATAAAATCCAGGGAATACTGAAGTCTGCCATGAATTGTAATTTAGGTAATCCTTTAACCATAGGGGCATATAATTGATATGCTTCAGTTACCTGAGTGGAGGGCCATTCCTCAAAATCCGGTCCGTAATTCAGCCACCAATTCGCAATCCAATTTGGGAAATTTCCATCAAAATTACGGGAAAAGAAAATAAACCAAGAATGCTTATGACTTGGGTTCTGGTAAAGGAGGACGTGGTTCCAAGCATCAATATAGTCAAAGTAATTGAAATGGCGAGGGGAGAAGTGAGGTGGAAGTTCCCTAATTCTGGTGGGGTCAATTCCCCATTATTTTTTGGTGATGAACTTCAGGATTTCTATTTTTGAAAATTGAAATGGAAGTTCAATATTTCTGGAAGAATGACGAGGAGGTTTCTCAAAATTATGAGTAAGGACAACTGATTTTGTTAAACGAAGAATTTCTTCATAGTAGTCTCTGGATTTACCGGAGGCCTTCTGGGGGTAGGCCCAACCATTAGTAAGATAATTATTTGCCACCTCAAGAGGTGAGAGATCTTGTTCCTCATCCTCAATTTGGATGATATCAGGACAATGGGCATGAGCATTGTAGCCAGAATTCTCAAAATTTCCAAGCATTGCTTCTTGATTGGTTTGTGAGGAAGAAGAACCAATTGATTTCCTCAAATTGTATCGGTTAGGACGAGGTAGGAGTCCTTTGCCTGACTTTTGGGAAGAAGCCCTAGGAGGAGTCATTTTCCCTGCAAAAATTCTCGAGTCAAGAAATCAGGAAGAGAATTATCTTCTCATTTAATAAAATCAATCTTGAAGTCAAAAGATGAAAGTAGGGCCTGCCATCTGGCAAAAATCTATTTTGAAGCAATATTTTTGACATCTTTTTCCAGAACATCTTTAGCAGCTTTACAATCAATCCGTAGTAAAAATTCTTGATTTAAAAGATCTCTTTCAAATTTGAGAATACAATTAACTATAGAAAGAATTTCTTTCTTTATAGTAGAGTAATTTTGTTGAGCATTATTCCAATGTCCGGAAGTAAAACGAACTAATTGTTCCTTACCGTCAACTTTCTGTTTTAAGATACCACCATAACCGATATCTGAAGCATCAGTTTCAACTATTTTGAAAGCTTCAGGAAGAGGGAGGCAAAGACAAGGTAAAGTTTTGGCTCTAAGCTTAATTCTGCGAATTGCTTGAGTGTGGACAATAGTCCAAGGTTGAGGATTCTTTTGGAGTCTTTGATACAGGACTTTAGTATCTTTGTATAGATCCTGATAGAAGTCAACGATATAGTTGAGACTACCAAGAAACCTCTGAAGTTGGGTTTTTTCTCTAATTTCATCAGGAAATTTTGAAGCAAATTCAACAGATCTATCAATAGGGATAATAGATCCCTTTTCAATATTGTGGCCAAGAAATCTAATTTTTGTTTGGAAGAGACAAATTTTCTTGGCAGAAACAGCAAGACCATTATGCTTAATAATTTTAAGAAAAGTATTTAAATGCTTCCAATGCTGATCAATGGTCTGAGAATAGATGAGGACATCATCAATGTAGACAATTGAGAAATCCATATAAGGATTGAAAATATCATTCATGATTTGGAATTCAGAAGGGGCATTTTTTAGTCCAAAGGGCATGACATTCCATTCAAAATGCCCAAAAGGAACTGTAAAAGCAGTTTTATAGCGGTCCTTTTCATTAACTTGAATTTGCCAAAATCCAGACTTCATGTCAAATTTGGAAAAAATAGCGGCTTGACTAAGTCTATTTAGTAAATCTTTCTTATTAGGGATGGGATACCTAATCCATCTTAAAGCTTTATTAAGCGGTTTGTAGTTGATAACTAACCGGGGAACACCACGTTCCTTTTCAGCTTGTTTGTTGACATAAAAGGCCGGGCAGCTCCAAGGAGAGTAACTTTTTCGAATGAGCCTTTTATCTAATAAATCTTGTATTTCCTTCTTGCAATGATTAAGGAGTTCTTGACTCATTTGAATAGGGCGAGCCTTGGTGGGAATATCTCTTTCATTGAAATCGGGTTCATAGGGAAGATTAATAATATGTTGCTTGCGATGTCAGAATTCATTAGGAACTTCAGCACAAATTTCGGACTCAATAGTCCTTTGAAAGTTACGGATTCTTTCTTTTTCTTGATCTAAATACCTATTAATCTTTTGGAACTTTAGATCCTCATTAAGAAAGCAAATTTGATTTTGCCTAAAGATAAGTTCTTTCTTAAGGGAATGGATGATCTGTTCTTGAGGCGGATTGATAAATTTAAAGCATATGTCATGATCTAAAGCTTTTGAGTGAATGCCTTTATGATCAATAGTCATGGGATTAAGAAGGGAGAGAAAAAGAGTGCCTAGAATAATGGATTGGCTTAAGCCACGAACAACAATAAAGTGGGTTTTTAGGCAGATACCATCATTGCAAACCCAAGATTCAGAAATTTTATAATTAATTTTCATCCTGCCGTTGTTAGCAGTGGTAAGGGCTTGTCTGGTGGTTTCACAATACTTAGTAGGGACAAGGCCTTCCTTGATGCAATTCAGGTCAGCACCAGAATCAATAAGGGCTATTCCCTCAAAAGTGAAGTCTTTACTGATAACAATTTTGATACTGACATACCATTTTTGGAAGATAACTCTGTCAATGCTGAGAATTTCCTGTTCCTTAGAAGGACTAGGGATCTTGGTGTCATTAATAATATCAGGATTGATTTTAAGCCTATTATTATTGTCATCAAGATAAATTTCTTCTTCTTCTTCACTTTTGACTTCTTCAATATTATGAAGTTCTAAGAGGGAAATTCTGGTGGAGAGGGTCTTAACATCTCTTTTGAGTGAAAGAATTTCTCCTTGAAGGTCTTGGATGGTAGGACCTTTGGGTTCTATAGTTTGGAGTCTGTCCATAACAGTAAAAAAATTAAAAGTATTTCCTATAATAGGGATTTGTTTAGAGTCATTAGGAGTAGGAGGGCTTTGTTTTCCATGAAGATATTTAAAAATAACTTGTTTCTTCTTTTCAGGATCATCAATTTTGTCAAGAAGATCAAGGATAATGGATTCTTCAGAGGTAATGACATTAATACTTAAACCATTCATATCAAGGATTGCTTTATAGTAATCAGTTTTACTATTGCAATCATGACAGGTGTCTTCATGGTCAGAACTATGGTTAGAAGAGCTGCAGGAGCTGTTGATGTCTCCATCAATGTTGTTAAGTTCCAAGGAATGATTGTCTTCAGAATCTGAAGGATTTAAGAGGATTTCATTTAATTGTTTCCTCAGGTCTTCATCAATGATGAGCTCATTGATCTTTTGTTTGGTGTAACATTTGTTGGCATAATGGCCAGGCTTGCCGCATTTATGGCAAATAACTTTGGATTTAGGAAAAGATTTTCTTTTTGAAGATCTTTTAAAGGATCTGGACGATTCTTCTTTTCTGTATTTTTTAGAAAATTTAGGTTTTCTAAAAGGTTTTCTAGTTTTGGAGACCTTTTCTTTTGTTCCGTAATTAGGAACGGAAAGGGTGTCATAACCAAATTGATAACAAAATTGTCCAAGCTCAGTTCGTCCAGATTTATGTTCTTTTTTGAGCTGATTTTTTAATTTGATATCATTACATAAAACTAGGCCTTCAGCGCATATTTCGCTAATTAACTCTCCAAAAGTATAGAGGGAGAAAGGTAAAGCACCATTATGCTTATTCCTAATCCTAGTCCTAACTCTTTCACTAAAAAGGTTTGGAAGACCAGCAATAAATCTTTCTTTCCAGAAATCTTGCTGGGCATCACTTCTCTGATATAATTTGGACAGGAAGACATCCTTGTACCATCTGAAATGAGTGAGGGTAGGACACCTAAGATTAATAAGGAGTTCTCTGCCTCTTTCAAGAACAGTACTAGCGTTGCCTATAAAATGCTTAGTGATGGCTGTGACCAAAGTAGTAACAGCATCAGAAAGAGGTTGTTCATTGATTAAAATGGGGTTACCATTAGGTTCAATTTTAATAGAATTCAGAATATTATTCTGATCAGTGGGGGTAAGATAAAAATCCCACCAACCACGAAGTTGGCCAGTAAAACCAGCAATGAGATTAACGGGCTATAACGGCTTCACTTTCTCCGAGATTACGGTTACGGGCACTATTGGCCGCCATAAGCATATGTTGTAGAAGAGTGATGACCTGGTAGTCAGTCATTCCATCTAAATTTCATTCATAGATAGAAGATCCATTAAAGGATGATGGATTAGAAAAATTCTTTTCTTCTAATTGCATATCTACAGAGGTAGGTCTGGTGTAGTAATTTCTAAGAGGAGGTCTTGAATTAGTAGCTCCAATAGCAGTAATAAATTGCTTTTCTAGTTTGTCAGGTTCAATCTCAGACTCACTCCCTATATCTCCTATCATATTGATATGTTTAGGGGATGATTGAGAAGTCTCAACTTTAGGATATTTCTCTTTAGGAGTTTTAATTTGTCCTAGTTTAGACATTAATTCTTTGAGGAATTCACCACTTGGTTCTTCAGAATTTAATTTGAATCTGCTATCTAAGTCAATAGAAGGTTTGATTAAGGGTTGCTCAATATTTCTAACAACAGAGGAGCTGGAAGAAGCTAGATTAAAGCTAGGGGAAGTGCCGAAGATATTATCACTAATGCCTTTTGGAGGTTGCATTTTGCTGTAGAAATCAGAAACAACATCTTTGACCTGAAAGATGGTATCTTCAATTCTTGTGGTTTGTTCTCCAATTGTACTAAGAATAATATTAGTGTAATTGGATTGTTCGGCTAAAGATTGAATCTCACCAGCAGTAACAGAATTGAGGTGGTTGGAAGTACTGGTATCAACTATATGTTTTAAAGGAGCAGCGAGGAAATTGGAATTCATGTCTCCTTTCATGGCAAATTTATTGAAAGGGGGATGGATGCTTTCCTGTTTCTCATGAGTTGGCCATATATACCATTCACGAGTGATACGTTTGAAAACATTGATTTGCTTTTGAGGATTCATATATTCTGGAATTTCAATATTATTATCAAGACAATAAGAATAAAACCATCCAAAGAAAGGAAAATAAGTCTTATACGCCTTGAGAGTTTGGAAGAATAATTCTTTATATTGGGCTCTTTGCTCAGTGGAAAAACTGATGCGATACCAAGCACGATTGGTGCGATTATGTTTAGCATAGAATTCATCATTGAGTTTCTTATGATCGATTTGAAAATCTTCAATAACAAGGACATTATGATCAAAATCATGAACAGAGGGATTATAATTATTTTGATTTTGACCAGAAGAGGAAGGCATCTCACTAGGAGTTTCAACTGTATACATGGTTTCTGGGACAGAAGAATTATTATTCCTGATACCCTGAAAGATAATTTTGGGATCTCTACTTGATCTAGAAGGGGGAATAGAGTGATATTCACTGTTTTGACAAGATTGAAAATTTTGACTATGAATAGAAGAACAAGAATATCTAGCACTTTGACTAGAGCTGCCAGAATGAAGGATTTTGTAATTTTGGGAAGACGTTTCTGGTTGACTGAAACGAATCTTGACATCTCCTTCAGGAGTCTCAATGATATGGTCAATCTGCGTATTTTGGGGATTGACTTGGCGATAAGTAGCCTTGTTTTCTATAATCCAATCTTCAGGAGGGGTAAGTTCATTGAACTTAATTCGACGAGGTAGCATGACATTGGTTTTATCAGGATTAGACTGGAAAAGAATAACAAATTTGCCAGGGTCAGCAATTTGTTTGAAAGCTGGGCAAATAGTAGATATGGCCTTATAATAAATTCGATATATAAGGACTAAATTCTGGGCTTGCGGTCTCATATTATATCTCTGAGTTTTAATATCCAAAGTAAGAACATCCATAATATGAGGATCAGAAAGAGAAACAGAGAAATTAGGATAACAATTAAAATACATGGGACCATTGCAGAGACTAGTTTCAACCATTCCAAGGAGGGAATCATCAAAACTTAGATGTCGATCATCGCGAAGAGCAGCCCAAACATGAGTATCTAGACCTTCCTTAGTTAAGGAAGTAATACCTATCTGGACAAGACCAATATGAACATAACGAAATTTTCGCTTATGTTTTTCCAAAGCAGATTTAGAAAATAATTGAAAAGACTGATTGTCTTTTGAAATATCCATAGTCTGTTCAACAGATTTAATGGAATAAGTTTGCTTGAATTCAAATTGTTTAACATAAAGAGAAGAAGGATTAACCTTAGGAATAGACCAATTGTTCAAATCTTTTTCTATACTCTCAATATTTAATTCATGAATATTTTTATTAGGACTAGTATGGCTCTTAGTCACGTTAGTAGAGAGAGATCTGATTAATCTTGCCATAATAACAATAGCAGTGCTCTACTGTCAACCAAATAGTTAAAAGTGGTCACAAATGCACACAGGCAGTGGTCCATTCTATAATCCAATCTTCAGGAGGGGTAAGTTCATTGAACTTAATATATATATATATATATATCATATCGGTCTGAAACATGCTAAAAATAGTTTGGTTTTAGAATCCTAAAAAGTAAGAACTATAAATTCATCATTTTTTCAGAATGGACCAAGTAAAATACCAAAAATATTCTTATTAATTACAATGACTTTGTTTTGCGTTTTGGGTATTTTAAAAATTAAATACAACTTAATCTAAATTTGAAATTGCAAACCAATTCCAAACATGCTACCAGTTCATTACAAAGTTTTTCAGCAACCCTTTTCAAAATACCCAAAACCCAAAATAAAGCAAAGAGAGATACTCCCATACATCCATCGCGCCTAATTAGAAGTTCTTTCCTCCATTTTCCATTTCTCTGAATAACGAAACATAAATTACATACTTCCCTTTGAGCCGATAAAAGAGGGCAGAAACAGAAAAGACATAAAGTTTTTTGAACTAACAACAGGTATGGGATGTCTCACGGGATACTGACCTACACAACAGGTATGGTGCCAAACGTTACCTTAGCAGGTGAATTTTGTTAACTTGGCCTTTATAGTTGCGTGGGGCAGAAGATGAGAAACATGCACCCTAAACCCTAAAGACAATGACCATCCAGGACAGGTGTGGAAAAACAAGAAAAACATGTTACATGAAGTACATGTTCAGGCATCTTCAGTACTGTTGCATATAATTCCAGGAGTCAGGCTATAAATTAACTGAACCATGGAAGTGAAAGTGCACTACTGATCTGAATTTCTATTAGTATCCACATCCAGAGAATTCATAGATTACTCTGTGTTGTCAACCCCGTCCCGGCCCCTTCACAACTGAAAAGATGGACGTGTATGTTCAAGCTTTGTGTGGTCCTCCTCCAATCAAAAAGGCCATGCCTGAGGACGTTCCTCGTCGTTCCGCGAATTATCATCCCAGCGTCTGGGGTGACTACTTTCTCACACACCCCTCTGGAAACATGGTAAAGTCGATCTTTGTTTTGATCACGTGATCATCTTCTATGATGAATTGATGGGACGAAATAGTTTGAAGCTTCACGACTAGCACCCAAATGTTCAAACGTCAAAAACTAGCACTTTCAAATCTCTCTTTCTT
This sequence comes from Escallonia rubra, assembly GCA_033065855.1. Lineage (NCBI taxonomy): Eukaryota > Viridiplantae > Streptophyta > Magnoliopsida > Escalloniales > Escalloniaceae > Escallonia > Escallonia rubra. The sequence goes on along the minus strand of JAVXUO010002663.1, from coordinate 71,373 downwards.
TTCACTAATACATAATAGGACTATGGTCTGTGTGTAACAATTATGGAAGCTTATAGATGGACGTTAGTCATTGACAAGAGGTAGCAACTTTAGAGTGGTGCTAGCTGACAAATTATAAACATTGAAGTGTTAGTTGCAGCTTAATTGGGAGTTGCCGTAATTAACTAGTCTTTTCTGTTCTTGTTTTCCTTTGTTATTATTTTGTCTAGCTCAATTTAGCAACGCTAAAATCTGCGGTATACTTGTACATAAAACTGATAGTAGCACGGAGGACCCCTCCATCATTCAGCTACTGAAGAAAGAAGTGAAGGAAATGCTAGTGGCCGTTGCTGATAAGCCTTCAGAACAACTCAAGTTGATTGATGACATCCAGCGCCTAGGCGTGTCTTATTACTTTGAAAGCGAGATTGATGCCGCACTACCACACATACATGATACATATCATGAAGGTGATTGCACCTATATATGACCTCTACACCATTTCTCTATGTTTTTGGTTGTTTAGACAACAAGGCTATAAAGTCACATGCGGTAGGAATACTGATCAACTTCAGCACTAGAGCCTTATGGAATTAATTCTCAAAAGTAAATTTCAGATTAAATCTTAATCGACTTCAATCAGCTTTATGTTTCTTAAGCAAAGTTAGAGTTAAGTTATGAATTATACTTAGATAGAAAGTGCTAAAAGCAGTTCTAATATGGCAAAATGACTAAAACAATTCTTAAGCAACACGTATATTCTAGTACGTGGTCAAAGAAAAAATTAATTAGTCCATGATCCTCGTTTTCTTGGATTATGATTTAACTAGCTTCTGAAAGTTAATTTAATCAGTTTTGTTTGTCAAACATCTAACAACCTGATTTAATTCACCATTAAATTAAGTTTAACCATCTCAGATCAATCCCAAACATGCTCTTAGTCCGTTTACAGAATGTAAAGTGACGGAGTTGGGAGAAATTAAGGTGGAAATTAAGTCCTTTGATATCTACTTTGCCCAAGCTAGAATATCCTTAAACTTAGAATCCCTTTCCTTTAGTGTCAAAAGTGTGCCTAAGCGCAGCCCAGCGCAAGGAGCGAATCTTGCCTAGGGTAAGGTGCAAGCGGGGTGGAGGTGAAAATAAATGCCCAAAAGGTCAAGTCTTTGATTTTTAACATCTTGGTATCATCTCAACCGTTGATCGCTTCCTTTTTTCTTAAAATCATAAATCAATATCTATGTTTCCTTTTAACGAAAGCATTATTGCCTTAGCCCTTACTGATGATGCGGATGGCAGTGTCATGTTCACCTAGGATTAACTACTTCTCATTAGATTTAATACATTTTCTACTATTGAAAGTTTGTTAAATTGCCATGTTATGGAATTTGTTTACGTAGTTTTATGAGTTTAATCCACTGGTATCTATTTATTTTTATTTTGCGCCTCACTCAAAAAGGTGTGCACCTACGCCTTAATTATACCTAGACTCAGGGACCCTTTACGCCATAAGCAAACCTGCTCCTTTGATAATAATGCCCTCATTCGCCAATACCTGCTCTGCACACTATAAGTTCTATTTGTACGAATAGAACTTGCAGTGTACAATACCTTTTGCCCAAACAAGCTGCACTTGTTCTTCCTTCTAATAGTGCTTGCTGGGTGTGAAAACAGATGTATTTAAGAAATTCAAAGACAAGGAAGAGAAGTTCAAGGTCTCCCTCATCAACGAGGTGGAATTCTAAGCTTTTACGAAGCAACGCATTTCAGGGTGCATGGAGAAGATATACTTGAGGAAGCATTGGCATTCACCACCACTCAACTTGAGTCCGTGATAACCCAAATAAGCAATGCATCTGCCGCACAAATCATTCATGCCCTAAAGCAGCCCATCCACAAGGGCTTGACAAGGCTAGAGGCGAGGCATTATATCTCCATATACCAAGCAGGGTCACATAATAAAGCACTACTAAAATTTGCAAAATTAGACTTCAACCTACTGCAGAAAGTTCACCGGACAGAGCTTAGCGATATTACAAGGTAAATTCATCAACAAAGTCACACGTTCAATGGTCCCTGCTGTGAAATATCCTTTTGATGTGGGAGTTAAACTTGTAAATGCTTCAATATGGTATACTTCTCAGGTGGTGGAAAGATTTGAATTTCGCGAAGAAATTACCTTTTGCCAGAGACAGAGTGGTGGAGTGCTACTTTTGGATACTAAGTGTTTACTTCGAGCCCCAATATGCTTTTGCCAGAATGCTAATGACTAAAATAATTGCTTTGACATCCGTTATCGATGACATCTATGATGTGTATGGCACCCTTGAAGAACTCGTTCTATTCACAAATGCTATTGAAAGGTTCCCCTAATATGCTTTTGCCAGAATGCTAATGACTAAGATAATTACTTTGACATCCGTTATCGATGACATCTATGATGTGTATGGCACCCTTGAAGAACTCGTTCTATTCACAAATGCTATTGAAAGGTTCCCCTCATAACCCGAAGAATCTTAAATTCCATACGTTTCAAGATCATGATATAGTCATAAAAACAGTAATTTATTTGACAAAGTTTTTGAATTCTAGGCGGGACATTAGTGCCTTAGACCAGCTACCACGGTACATGAAATTGTGTTACCAATCATTGCTAGATGTTTATGATGACATAGACGGAGCAATAGCCATGGAAGGAAAATCATATCGCGTTCACTATGCAAAAGCAGCAGTAAGATTTTTAAAAGTAATTTATACCATATGTCTTTTGGGCTCAAACTGATTCTAAGGTTTTGCTCCATATTACAGATGAAACAACTAGTCAGAGCATACTTTCATGAAGCCAAGTGGCTTCACGAAGGCTACATTCCTGCAATGGAGTATATGCAGGTTGCACTGGTATCCTGTGATTACTTTATGCTTGCCACCACTTCCTTTGTTGGCATGGGAGATCTAGTAACAAAGGAGTCCTTTGAGTGGGTGTCAAATAACCATCTAATTGTCAGAGCTTCATCAGTAATAAACAGACTCATGGATGACATAGTGGGACCTGAGGTATAAAAATGTTTCAGGGACACAATTTCTACAATTTTACAGAGACTACTATATGGTCACTTTGACATTTCCTCAACGACCACTCCGCTTATGTGATTCTATACTATTGTAGGCTGAGCAGGAGAGAGGACATGTGGTGTAACACCCCGAACCTTGACAATGCTAGCCGGTTAGTTTAATTTAAGCGACGAATTGTTTGTACAAGATTTAGCGTAAATTTTTGTAAGCGAAATTTTATCGGTAACGTTTAGCGACAATTTTTTAATTTTTTTTTTGCTAAACCATGAGTTATATATTAAAGATGGCAAATATAGTGATATTAATTGAGGTATTAGTGACTATTAGCAGAACGATATTTTTAAGAGCTTTAGCGTCGAATTTTCTTTTAGTTAGCAATATATTATGTAGCGACGATTAGGGAAGCAGGGTAGCGTATCAAACACATTAAATTTTTCCTGAACATAAACTATAGTAAATAAATTATTTTTGGTCTTTTTGTAATAATAAATTTTTTTGGCTAAGCTTCAAAATGGCTAACCAATATTTAGGGGATTTTTGGTAAATGTCCAGTTTAGGGTTTGTAATATATATACATACTTTAAGATAGAGCAGCCGGCCCTATACTTTATCCCTTGTTTCTGAGACACGGTTATGAGAGGAAGGAACGGAGGGCACCCCCTAACTTCTGAAAAAAAAATTAATTTTTTTTTGGTTTTTGGAATCGCACAGACCCCATTCCCCGAGACCCGTTCCCCAATCCCCGAGACCCCGTTCGGCCGTTCCCCGAGAGACCCACAATCGACTCTCTCTCTCTCTCTCTCTCTCACCGGTGGACAGTGAACCGACCGGCGACCTGATCTGAACGGCTGAACCACGCACCTTAACCTTCAGACAATAGCTTCGACGAGGGACGACAGAGTGACGCCGTGACGGACTACCAGATCTGAGATCTTGACTGCCCAGTCGCCGACGACCTCTTGAAGAACCAGTCGGCAGTCACCCTTGAAGAACCAGATCTGAGATCTTGACCGCCGAGGCGCTGACGACCTCCCGTGAGTCTTGCGCCGACGCCGGCTGCTGCCTGCTGGGGCCTAAGATCAACAACTGCTATTAGGTATTTTAGAATCCACTCCGGGGGATACTAATCACTTTGTATGTGCTTAGACTTCACCTATGGGTATGGTGGGGATATTATTTAGAAGCCAAGGCAGAGTGGCCATAATTGTAGGTAGGTGTATAGTGTAGAAAAGGATGTGAGCCATGTAAACAAGAAAAATGGCTTGAAAGATAACCAAATACAGGCGAGAGTAGACCAAACAGAGGTTTTTGTGGGCTTTTAATACTGTCAAAGTACCAGTTCTCAAATGTAGCACCCTGAGTTTCTGAGCAGAATTTGCCCCTCCTTTGATTGAATAAAGGCATATGATTTGAAAACCAATAGCTTTATGAGGGCAAGGTTTGGAAGTTCATTCTGAATTCATCATGTGCTTCACTCCCTTTGCTTGTCTTTCCACCCCTAGTGTGTTGCCGTGTTGGGAAGAGCTAGGTCAGGTTAGTCCACCCTTAATAACTTAAAGAACATAGAACCAATAACCTAGCATGCCTAATTGTTCAATGTACTCAGATGCCTAGTCAAGAACTGCCACGACATATAGTAGGTTGTTTGTGGTTATGTCTGGATTTTATGTGGGTTTACAATAGTCCTCTTGGAACTTTATGATCAAATATTGTATTAGTTTGAGTAATCAATATGATAATAGTTCTTAGTTGCTAAATCGAACTGTTAAAGCACATCTTTTTGGAAAAAATTGTTACCTGCTTTATGGGATTCTGTTAGATTGTATAGCTCTTAAAAATGAATGCCTGCATAGTGTGTGAATTTCTTGATCTAGACATTCTTTTAGAGGGATTAGATTTATGACGTCGTAAGAAACCAATAAACTTTTCCCTTTTCTCAGTGAGAGATGATTTTATCACTCCATCTTAATTAAATAAATTTATTATTAAATTATTACTGTTGTCTGTTGCCGACTAAAATTAATTACTGTTGTCGACAAAGAATATTGCTAAAATTTATTATTAAATTAATAAAAACATTATTATTAAATTAATAAAAAAATTTGCATCCCCTGAAAAAAATTCCTGGTTCCGCCCCTGTCTAAAAGAGAGTAAAAGCTAGGCCAAGGATCAAAGGAGTTTTCGAGGATCGAATCCCTTTCCGGTAAGTTTTGTATAGTCTTTCTTTGTGCAGAAATTTTTACAGTTTATAGAGGTAGGGACATGAGAGAACGCATGAGGTTTTGGGTGAGTTTAGGGCTGCCGTAACTCTAGATTATGAGTGAAAATCGTATATTAGTTAGTGTGTAAGGAGTGGATGATTACGTGAGTGCAAGAGTGCATGCGTTGGACCACAAAAGGATCTACTGCCGTGAGGCAGTGGCCATGATGGTTGTGAGTAGTGTGGTTCAGAATTTGCTGTGTACTGTGTACTGTGTGTGTATATGAGTGTTTACGGGTCACTGTGAATGGGGTGTTTTGGTATGAGTGTGGCTGTGTGAGGCATGAAAGAACCGCGAGATTTTGGAAGGATTATGTTTGTGTGTTTGTGAAAATGTTTGGGGTATCACAGGAAAAAGGGAAATATGCCATGGCAGTTGAGGGTAGTGCATGAGTGTGTGTACCTGTGTAGTGTGTAGTGTGAAAGTGTGAGCGAAAAGGGGGAATCCTTCTTCAAGGAATCAAGGTGTAGAAGATGGGTACGTTTTCGTGCAGCATGGTGGTGTTGGAAATAAGCAAGGCAGTATGGAGAAACTGGACTGAAGATGCCTGAGTCGAATGCGTTGCACTCTTTCCTTAAGACAGTATTTGCTCCCTTATAATCTGCTTAGGGTAGCAGCAAATCTGCCTCCCAAGATAAAACAGGCGAAACTCTGTTGATCTCAACAGAATGCAATCAATAGACATAAATTTGAGAGAGAGCAAGAGAGAATTCGAAGTAGTATTCATTATCTGACCATCAGCCCTATTTATAGACACCAAAGGGTGCCTAGAACAGGTGCAAACAGTTGTGGCAGTTAAGTGACTCTGCAGATGTCACTTAACAGTCACAATCTGTAGACACAGTATAGAGGTGCAACATTTGAACTAAAAGGCACCAATTGCAGTTGCCATTTCGAAATTAATTGTTTCAGTTCAAGTTGCAGCTCACAGGCTGAATTTTTCGCAAAAGTTAAGGCTGGGCTCGGGGCGAGGGCTCCTAGCGAAGTGCAAAGTGCGTCTAAAAGCGCCAATAGAGCCTTTACGCTGCCGCCGCCACCGCCGTCATCGGCGCGCGCGCGCGTGCGGTGCACCGCACATGTGCGAGTGCATGGCCATGCATACCATGTGTTTCTAGAACAATATGGTATGTCACATGGCCATTTAAATACCCTTAACTTTTCCATTTTCCAAGTCATGTGGGAACCCACTTCATGATTAGTTTCAACCTTATTAAATGTCAATGTTTGAGAGTTAATATCTCTCAAACCAATCAATCAATTTGATTGATTCTTTTTGCAACTTATTCCTTGTAGTACAAACTTTAATAAGGTAAGAATCAATATTGAAAATTTTCCAACAATTTCCCCCAATTTTTCAAAATTGGATTTTATCACATTCCTAATTTAGAAATGTACCTCTCTATCCTTTGGTAGGTCCTACTAAGATAAATGTGTCTTTCGACTTGAACCTTTACTATAAAGTAGTAAAGTCAATCAGAATTCAAAGTAGCCTTATCCTTAAACTAAGAATCCTTGGTGATTGATCATCACAACTATGTGTAGAACTTTCCAACCAAATTTCCAAATACTTGCACATTTACAGCCATGTGCTACATCTTAGGATTTTCATAAGTGCCATAGAGACTAGCTCAAATCTCGTAGAAGCGGCCCCACTTCCCGCACTTATATAGGTAAATATACTAAGGTGCACTTGTATGACTTGCACCCTTCTTTAAGGACATAGATTTATTAAGGGAATAACTCCCACCCTCATCTTGTTCTCCATACAAGTATGCACTACCTTGAGATGGCATGAAGATCAAAATCTTCATCTTTTAGTGCATCTTTGGTTATAAATACAACGTGTTTTTCCATTGAACTAGAAGACTAAAGGTTACTCTAGTATCTAGTTGGTTTCCACGTGTATGTTACCTCTCTAATTTCATGAGCTTCAAACCCATCTCCCTAAAAGTCTGCCATATTATATCCCTGCCTAGGCCTTTCGTAAAGGGATCTGCCAAATTTCCTTTGGACTTTACATAACTAATAGTAACAACTCCTTTGCTAAGTTGTTCTATCACATAGCTATGTCTAAGACTTATATGTCTAGACTTCCCACTGTATACCTTACTATATGCCCGCGTTAACGCTGCCTCGTTATCGCAGAATATAGAAATAGCAGGCATTGACTTAGGCCATAGAGGAATCTCTATCAACAGGTCTCTTAGCCATTATGCCTCCTTAATCGTCATTGCCAAATCAATAAACTCGGACTCCATGGTCGAATGTGAAATCAAAGTTTGTTTCTTGGAACCCCAAGAAATAGCACCTCCACCTATGGTAAATATCAAACCACTTGTGGACTTTGTTTCATCTGAGTCCGTGATCCAGTTTGCATCTGTGTACCCTTCCAAAACAGCAAGAAACTCTTTATAAGTTAATGCATAGTCCATTGTGCCCTTAAGGTACTTAAGTACTCTAAACACTGCATTCCAATGAACTTGCCCGGGGTTATGAGTAAATCTACTCAAAACACCAACTGCAAAAGCTATATCTGGCCGGGTACATTGCATGATATACATCAAACTGTCAATAACACTAGAATACTCTAGTTGAGAGACACATTTCCCTTCATTTGCCCTCAACTTGATAGAAGGGTCATATGGGGTAGTAACCGGGACACTATTCTCGTGATTAAATTTCTTTAAACTTTTCTCAATATAATGAGACTGTGACAAAGAAATAGAATCCGAGTATCTTATTATTTTCATTCCCAATATAACATTGGCTTCCCCATTATCCTTCATATCAAACGATGAAGACAGAAATAATTTAGTTTCCAACACAATATCTAAATCAGTACCAAAGATTAACATATCATCCACATACAAACATATTATCACACCACGTCCTTTATCAAACTTAGAATAAACGCATTTGTCAAATTCATTTATTCTAAATCCATTAGAGAGAACGACTTGGTCAAATCGTTCATGCCACTGCTTTGGAGCTTGTTTTAAGCCATACAAAGATTTGATAAGCTTACAAACCTTTGTTTCTTGGCCGTTTAGAATAAAACCTTCCGGTTGTTCCATGTACACCTCCTCATCTAAAATACCATTTAGAAAAGCAGTCTTGACGTCCATTTGGTGTATAACTAGTTTGTTAATGGATGATAACGCAAACAATAATCTTATAGTGCTAAGTTTAGCTACCGGAGCGTAAGTGTCGAAATAGTCAATTCCTTCCTTTTGTTTAAAATCCTTGGCTACAAGTCTAGCTTTATACTTATCTACGGATCCGTCTGGCTTAAGCTTTCGCTTAAAAATCCATTTGCAGCCTATTGGTTTAAACCCTAGTGGTAAATCAGTCAATACCCAAGTTTGGTTTGACATTATCGACTCCATTTCATCATTTATAGTTTCTTGCCACATGTCAGAATCTCGAGAAGTTATGGCTTCTCGATATGTAAGAGGGTCATGTTATACATTATACATATGAGAGTAATCACCTTCATTTCTACTTCCTTCAACTAAGAATTGGTAGAAATCTGGACCATAGGTTTTCTCAATTCTTGCTCTCTTACTTCTCCTTAGTTCACCTCCTTCCCCCATTTCCGGAGTAGGGTGAACTTGATCCTCATCGACTGTGTTTTCATTTTTCCGATCTCTAGAGAAAGAATTCTCAAAAAATTCTGCATCTCTAGATTCCAAAATAATATTTTGGCTAACGGATTCCATTGATTCCACGGTTAAGAATCTATACGCTTTGCTATGTTGTGCATAGCCTATGAAGACACATTCGATTGCCTTTTCCTCCAATTTGGGTCTTTTTGGATCGGTTAGCCTTACTAACGCCCTACACCCCCACACTTTAAGGTGTCCAAAAGAAGGTTTTCTCTTCTTTCATAACTCATAGGGTGTGACATTAGATACCTTGTGGGGTATACGATTAAGTATATATGTGGAAGTCATGAGAGCTTCCCCCCACAAATTATTGGGCAAATTAGAAGTAAGTAATAAGGTATTAACCATTTCTTGCAAGGTCCTATTTTTCCTCTCGGCTACACCATTTTGTTGTGGACTATAAGGAGCTATAACTTGGTGTATGATACCCCAAGTTTCAAATAGATCATCAAAGGAAAGATATTCACCTCCCCTATCCAACCGTAAAATTTTAATCTTACGATCTAGTTGATTCTCTACTTCCGCTTTGTAAATTTTAAATTTATCAAAAGCTTCATCCTTAGTCCTAAGAAGATACGTGTATGTATAACGTGAACAATCATCTATAAATGTAATGAAGTATCTTTTACCACCCCTTGTTAGATTACCTTCCATTTCACACAAGTCCGAATGTACTAATTCTAATAATTGTGTTTTCCTCTCAACCCCTTTAAAGGGTTTCTGACAATTTTAGACTTTATGCAAACTGAACATTTCTCTAAATTAGGTGAAGTAATTTGAGGTATTAAACTCAATTTTATCATACTTCTCATGCGTTAATAATTAACATGACCTAGTCTAGAGTGCCATAAATTAAATGGAACAACAATATAAGCAAACTTAGTATCTTTATTAGCCATAGTAAGCTTGTACAATCCATTGGTTACATATTCCTTGCCAACATAGTTCCCTCCCTTAGTCAGAAGTACACTATCTGACTCAAACAAAATCTTAAATCCAAACTGATTAAGCATACTAACGGATATAAGATTTTTCCTAACATCGGGAACAAAAAGCACATCCTTTAAGGTCAGCGTCTTTCCGGAAGAGAGATAGAGCACCACAGTTCCTTTGCCCATCACCTTAGCCGTAGATGAATTTCCCATGCAGAGTTGATATCCCTCCGCAACTGGCTCGAGGTCCTTGAACAGATTTCTATTTTTAGCAATATGCTTGGTTGCACCGGAGTCCACCCACCACTCATCATCTTCCCCCATCATGTTGGCTTCGGAAACCACTACAACGAAGTCCTCGTTGTCAACCACATTGGCATGGTCCTTTTTCTGCCTTTTAGCCACTCGACAATTCTTCTTAAAGTGGCCAATTTTCCCACACTTCCAACAGGCCTTTTTAGGCTTGTCTTGCCGGTTGGTAGAAACAGAAGCTTGACCATCAAGCTTACGCTTAGTGCCACTAGAGGAGCCATGATCTATCACAAGAGCCTTGGAGGACTTGTTGTCTTCCAACTCAAGCCTATCCAAGTTTCGAGAGTTCTCTTCAACTTGGATATACTTGACCAACTCTTGCATGGTCATGGCATCCTTCTTTTGTTTTAACTCCTTACGACATTCTTTCCAAGCTAACGGCAATTTAGAAATTATAGTAGACACTTGGAAAGACTCGTCAAGAGAGTGGCCCTCCGAAATAATTAAATTCATAATCATTTGCAGTTCATGAATCTGAGTAATAACAGACTTGCTATCTACCATGCGGAAGTCAAATAACTTACTGATTAGGAATTTTTTATTCCCGGCGTCCTCTGTCTTGTACTTGTTGTCGAGATCATCCCAAAGTTCATTTGCGGTGCTGTTTGCATACTTGATCTCGTACACGTCGTATAAAGTGTCGGACAGCCCACCCAAAATGTAGCCCTTGCAGTAGGTGTCATCCTCCTCCCACCTTTGCTTTTGCTTCATGGCAGACTGCTTTATTGCTTCGTCTGCAGCTTCATCCACGATAGGCTTTGGAATAGTGAGCACATAGGCAACCTTCAATGTAGCAAAAAAGAAGTACATCTTGCTCTTCCATCGCCTAAAGAAAGAGCCATCGAACTTAGCCAGCTTCGAGATGTCGTTGATCACAGGCATCCTTGAAGTATTCTCCATCGTAGCCAAAAAATATTGTCTTAAGATTGTTGGGAATAAGCAAGGCAGTATGGAGAAACTGGACTAAAGATGCCTGAGTCGAATGCGTTGCACTTTTTCCTTAAGACAGTATTTGCTCCCTTATAATCTGCTTAGGGTAGCAGCAAATCTGCCTCCCAAGATAAAACAGGCGAAATTATGTTGATCACAGCAGAATGCAATCAACAGACATAAATTTGAGAGAGAGCAAGAGAGAATTCGAAGTAGTATTCATGATCTGACCATCAGTCCTATTTATAGACACCAAAGGGTGCCTAAAACAGGTGCAAACAGTTGTGGCAGTTAAGTGACTCTGCAGATGTCACTTAACAGTCACAATCTGTAGACACAGTATAAATGTGCAACATTTGAACTAAAAGGCACCAATTGCAGTTGCCATTTCGAAATTAACTGTTTCAGTTCAAGTTGCAGCTCACAGGCTGAATTTTTCGCAAAAGTTAAGGCTGGGCTCGGGGCGAGTGCAAAGTGCGCCTAAAAGCGCCTTTACGCGCGCGCGCGTGCGGTGCGGTGCGGTGCACCGCACATGTGCGAGTGCATGGCCATGCATACCATGTGTTTCTAGAACAATATGGTATGTCACATGGCCATTTACCCTTAACTTTTTCATTTCCCAAGCCATGTGGGAACCCACTTCATGATTAGTTTCAACCTTATTAAATGCCAATGTGTGAGAGTTAATATCTCTCAAACCAATCAATCAATTTGATTGATTCTTTTTGCAACTTATTCCTTGTAGTACAAACTTTAATAAGGTAAGAATCAATATTGGAAAATTTCCAACAGGTGGCGTGCGTTTATGGGTGCAGCGTGCATGGTGCGGGCTGTTGTGATTGCAGCTGGGTGTTTATGCAGTGTGTGTGCGTTAAATGTGTGCTGTGGTGTGTGTGATTTGTGTGTAAATGTATGCGTGCGTTTGTGTGCTGGGTGCATGTGTTGGTAAACTGTGTGCTAAAATGTATGTGTGTGCATGGTGAAGCTACTAACAGCAGCCGTGAGTGGAGATGCAGGTGAGTTGGGTGCTTGTGTGGGTATGTGTAATGAAAAGGAAGAAGCAGCACAATTGGAGCCTAAATCTTCTGCAGCATACGTGTTACTTTCAAGTATATATGCATCGTTGGGAAGGTGGAAATCTGTATAGAAAGTGAGGCAGATGATGAATGAACGACATATTAGGAAAGAGCAATCTCTTAGTTGGTTAGAAGTTGAAAAGAGGCAGCTCATGTTTGAGCTGGGCGCTCATGTGTGTGTGTGGGTGCAGCATATGTGTGTTAGTTTTATGCGTGAATATGTGTGTTTTTGTTTGCGCTGCTGGGCAAACTCACTATTGATCGTGTACCTTCGACACAACCGATGAACTGCGTGGGATCTTTTTTGCCCCTAGGGCCTGGAGACTTTTCCGAAAATGAAAAATGAAGACGAAATGTAGAAAGTAGAATGATTGCGCGCCCATAAATGACAAAAAGAGCTTCGATTGATTGCAAATGTTTACACAACAACGTTTCCAAGTCTGGAAACTGAACTTCCTATCGATGGCAGCAAAAGCCTCTAAACTAAAGAAAGAAAAAGACTAATTTGTCTAGTTGATGATTGATTGTGTGTGTTCCTTTTCTTCTTTGACCCAATATTTATACTAGAAAATAAATACCATTACAAGAAACTACCCACTTAGTGAGATAAACTACCCACTTAAGAAATAACCACCCACTAAAAAGTAACCAACCACACTTATCCCTTATCAATAAGACATATTTTCAGAAGTTGGTTTCTTTCATTTCTTGAATTTTCCATTATTTCTTCAGAAATAATAAAAAGTAAATGACATTTAGTGGCATTTAATCAAAGTGAACTTATTAGTAAAAAATATATTTTGTGGTGCAAACATTGCCCCCCTGGCTCAAGCAATTGAATACTTGTAAATTGCGAAGAGTCATCTTTCGAAGGGAAAGCATTTTCTCACTATATCAATAGACTTTTACGATCGATATATAGCCTTTCACTATCCATAACCTTTCATGATCGGTAGCCTTTCACGATTGATAATATCTTACTATCGATAGGCTTATATTTTTAACAATCGATTGTGAAGAGTCAATTTTTTCACTATCGATAGACTTTCACGATCGATATATAGCCTTTCGCGATCGATAGGCTTGTATCTTTCACTATCGATTGTGAAGAGTCAATTTTTCTCACTATCGATAGGCTTTTATTTTTCACTATCGATTGTGAATAATTATATCTTTCAAAGAGAAAGCATTTTTTTTTACTATTGATACCCTTTCACGGTCGATTAGCTATCTATTGGCTTAAACTGCACCATCTTTATTTTGCATACACCAGTATCAAGACAACCTTCGCAATCGATACACCATTCACTATCATCAATAGCCTTGCATTCTTCAAAGTGCAAGCACTTTTGCTATCGATTAGCCATCGATTGGCTTTAGCTCTCCCTATTCTTGTGTCAATGAGCACATTTGGCCAAGCTACTAAACAAACTATAACTATTTTTGGCCAATCCACTGACCAAATCAATATATAGAATGGCTACTGATAATCCAATCGATTGATTAATCTAATGAAATTTCTCGTGCAAACAACATATAAATCTAGGGATGGCAATGGGGCGGGTCGGATGCGGATCTTACAAACTCCGAACCCGCCCCGCTAGTCCTAGACAGTCGCCCCGCCACCGGGTCATTTATGTAGAATACCATATCCGATCCTAAGGATATTTGGAAAACCCGCCCCCGCCCCGATCCGCCCCGCCCTTCCCTTCCCTTCCCTTCCCTGAAGCACTCAAAACTATTCTGCTTTGTTTGGCATAATTCTTTTTCACTTTTTGAACATGCATTACAAAAGTTACACAAAACTGTATCACAAAAATCCTAAACGAGAGATTAATATTTTACAACACAGTTCAAATAAATTACACCACATTTATGAAATAGTTTAATTGCAATACAAATACAACAAAACAATCAACAAAAAATTTCCAAAGCATGCAGTCCAGCTAGTCCGCACTCCCAATACAAGCGCAGTCACTGTTCACTGAACAAAGTCAAAGCAAAAAATGACATTAAAATAAATAGATACACAAAAGGAAAAGAGTAAAATCAAACTGAAATACAATTTACATAAGGAATTAAACACCCGTAACACACCAATTGTCAACATCTTTGTCATCATAAACTAGTAACTAAGCAATAAAAACCCAATTCCAGGATAATGCGAGCAATAAGCAATTACACGAAAAAACCAATTACCTTAATTCACATAAAGAAAAAGAGAAACACAACTCATACCAATTCATGCCCATCATTCAAAATCAATTTAGAAACAAAATCTAAAAAAAATAACAGCTCATGCCCATCAGCAACCTTTCACATACTGAATCCATGGTCCCATCATTCATAACAGCAACCCAAAGTGTTGTCTCGTAAGGCTTTTCCCTTGTCATTTTCATGGCTTCTTTAATTCAATGAGGTTAAATCCATGGCTCATCATCAAGCTTTGACTACTATTAGTTGAAATTTCTAATTTGCCGTAAGATTAGGATAACAGAACTTTCAATCACATGATCAGTGGTCTTTCAAACCAAGAGTCTTGTAAAAGGTTTCATGCCCATCATCCACTCCAGCAACCTTTCGACCATTTTAAGAAAAACAGAGAAGTATAACTATGAAATTCAATTTCCTTCATGCACATGAAAAAAAAGAGAAGTACAACTATGAAATTACATACCCACATTATTCAAAAATCAATTATAAACAAGATTAATCACATAAATGATAAGAAGAATGCCATTAATCTGGACGGATGCTCGACAGAAATGATAAGAAAAAAATAGAGAACCCAATTCCTTGATTCAACAGAAAAATAACCCAACTTGGACGGATGATCGACATAAATGATAAGAAGAATATAGGCAAGAATCACGTTACAGAAATGATAAGAAGAATAAGGCTAACCTTCGATGCAGGATAAGAAGGAGAGAAGAAGAAGGAGGCAGCGGCAGGGGGCAACGGTGGAGCCGTCGGCAGAGTCGCAGAGAGGGAGAGACGAGGCACCGGCGGCCGGCGTGATAATGGGAAAGTCGGCAGAGGCATTAAGGCAGAGAGTGACAGAACTGAGAAGAGAAGATAGAATGATTAGAATCTAGGGTTTCTTTAGAAACATATATACTATGTGATGGACGTCTTAGATTACATTATACATAGGGTAAGTATACAGGGGCGGGTACGGGGCGGGTCGGATACTGGGGCGGATTGGACACAATACCATACCCGACCCTAACCCGCTACGGATTTTGGAAAAAAATACCATACCCGACCCGTGATCTGGTCAAAGTCAAAATAACCCGCTCCTATCGGAGCGGAGCGGGTCGGAGGTCCGCTGGTTGCGGATCTTTTTGCCATCCCTATATAAATCTTGCTGATTTATAAGCCATATAACCAAAATAAAACACTGGTGGGAACCGCAAATCCAAAATGGGTGTTGCATACCTAAATCTAATGAATTCACAATTTTTTCAAACCCATTTGTATCTTGGTATCCATAAAAATTGGAGTGATCTTCCACAAAAAATGGCTTTTCAAAATATTTATCAGCCATGTTATCATCTTGCTTTGGCCATTTTTCACATGATGATAAGATAGACTATTGGTTTAGAACTTCCAGTGATTTATCATCATCTTCTTCAAAAAGAAACAATTGCTCTTTGGCCGTTTTTAGGGCATCATTATGCCCAATATAACCATTAATTTTTCCTTTTGGTGTAGAAACCATTTGATGATCTTGTGAACCACTGATATGCCCCCCAGTAACACCATTTTCATTTTCTTTTTGTGTAAAGACCATTTCATGGTCAGAAATATTATTATCCTTTGCACTTTTCTCAACAAAAGATACATTTTCCAACTTTTTTGTCAATTTTGGCATTTCATTGAATTGATACAAAGCACTTGCACAAATTTTGGTGTAAGTTTCATCCAATTGAAGTAATGACTTCACAACTTTCTTGCTAAGCACGCCTAATTCACGCGTATTTTCTTACAAGAGTTGAAAGGAGGCCTCCAAACACTCTGAATGAAATTCATTCTTAACATGACTTCTTGTACTTGGCATTTTCCCTTTTCAGATACAAGGGTCCCACTGGGCGTGCCAATGTTTGCGCTGCTGGGCAAACTCACTATCGATCGTGTACCTTCGACACAACCGATGAACTGCGTGGGATTTTTTTTGCCCCTAGGGCCTGGGGACTTCTCCGAAAATAGAAAATGAAGACGAAACGTAGAAAGTAGAATGATTGCGCGCCCATAAATGACAAAGAGAGCTTCGATTGATTGCAAATGTTTACACAGCAACGTTTCCAAGTCTGGAAACTGAACTTCCTATCGATGGCAGCAAAAGCCTCTAAACTAAAGAAAGAAAAAGACTAATTTGTCTAGTTGATGATTGATTGTGTGTGTTCCTTTTTTTCTTTGACCCAATATTTATATTAGAGGCTTTGTAGAAAATAACTACCATTACAAGAAACTACCTACTTAGTGAGATAAACTACCCACTTAAGAAATAATCACCCACTAAAAAGTAACCAACCACACTTATCCCTTATCAATAGGACATATTTTCAGAAGTTGGTTTCTTTCACTTCTTGAATCTTCCATTATTTCTTCAGAAATAATAAAAAATAAATGCCATTTAGTGGCATTTAATCAAAGTGAACTTATTAATAAAAAACATATTTTGTGGTGCAAACAGTTTTGCACAAAAGAGAGAAGCTACTGCCACGAGGCAGTAGCTGTGTAAGAGTGAGTGCATTAGGTGCATATGTGTATGTGTGTGAGTGTCTGTGGAAGGTATGCGTGAGTGAGGCAGTAGCTAGCTGTGCAAGAGTGGGTGTTGTGCATACTTGTGTGTCTGTGAGAAGATCTTGTGGGTATTAGAGGAGTGAGTTGGTGTGTATGTAAGCTATGTCCATGAATGTGTACTTATGCGAGTGTGAAGTGGGTATAGTGTAGGTATTTTGTGCAGCCATGAGAGTTGCTCTGTGAGGGGGATAGTGTGTTGTGTGCTCATGTCTGTTCATATATGTGTGTGTATGGGAGAGGATGGCTACCGTGGTGAAGCGGGTTTAGAGGTGTTAGGTGTGGGAAATGAAGCTAATAAAAATTAGGGGTCTGTAGAGAGTGGGATGGTATGTGTTGTGGGTGTGAGTGTGTACATGTGTGTTGCTGTGTGGGTGCATGCGTGTATAGTGTAGTGTGTGTGAGTATGCTGTGTGCTTGTGTGTGTACAATGTGTTAACAGTTAGCCTCCCAAGCAAACCATAAACAAGCTGCTCACGCACAGCCAAGGCTGTTGCCCCATATACCATGCACAAGGCTGCTGCCTTATCTCAGATTGAAACTCAACATTTTCAAATGTTTAAAGTGTAAAACATGGTCCATCTGTCTCTCCACAACTCACTCACGTCACCAGTGAAATCAATATATATATATATATATATATATATATATATATATATATATGGAGCTGATCCGTTGAGAACGCTAGCAAAATGGGTTTTTTGCAAGCGCGATCTGGCCGTCCATACTGAAAGATGGACGGCCCAGATCTTGTTTTTTTCGAAAACTGTCAGTCGTCCGCGACATAGTGTCGCGGACAGCCTTTTTTACCATTTTGCCCCTCCTCCCATGTCCGCTACATTGTGCGGCGGACTACTTTCAAGTTCTGACATGTGTCAGGAAAAAGACGTCTACTACACAGTGTTGCGGACGACCTTTCGACTGACACATGTCAGGACATGTCCTGTCGCCCGCCAAGAAAGTCTCCCGTCAGGTCTTTATTTCTACACGCGTCAGAGTGTCGGCAATAATGTCGACTATACATTATCGCGGACATTATTGCCCCTATACCCAAAAGTTCCCTAATTCTCAGCTCTTTCGGCAAAATTTTCTTCTCCTTCAGATTCACTTGCTTCCATTTTCGGCTCCCCTCAAGCTTCGAGTAACACTTGTTTTAAGCTTCACTCAAGCAAGATAAGTTTGTGATCTCAAAATTTTCTGGGTGGATTGACTGATAAAGTATATATTTTTTTTTGGACAAAAAAGTATAGATTTTTGGTGATGTTCTAGAAATTTGTCACTCTATTCATCAACTTGTGATGTTCTAAAAATTAATTTGTTAACTTTAAACAAATTCATTGTAGTTAATTTTGATTTTTTTGAGATTCGCTAACTTCGACACATATATCCTATTTAAATTCGAATTTTTTGAGATACGTTTGTTGTATTTTGGCATGATGAATTTGTCTATTTATCTTAGTAATTTTAATTTTTTATGTTCAATAAATCTATAATTAGCAAAATGGGAGACACTTTTGAGATTATGTATATGGTATATTTGTCATCCTAATTGGTCTATTCGCCAAGATAATTTTTAGGTAATATTTTCAGTTGAAAATGTCATTTGATTGTTAAGCGTAATCTATTGCTACATAGGTCTTGTTTCACAATGTCGGATTCCGTGTCGAGCTCCAACACCCCCGTAGATGCTAGTGATCCGTATCTAGGACGAACGTTTCAAACAATGGAAGAAGCTGGAGAATGTTTTCGAGCGTATTCACTGAGGGTTGGTTTTGGCATTAGAATAAAGACAACAAGAACAAGCAACGTAACGAAAAAGATATGCTCTCGCTTATACGAGTGTCATAAGGGTAGAAACCCAGTGCAAAATGAGACACGCGTAGGCAACGATGACAGTGATGACAAAATAGGATATTCGCGTAGAAGACGTGACTGCTTTGCGCGCACGAATTGTCAGGTCAAGATGTTTGTAAGCTATAAACCCAAGCAAGATCTTTGGCTTATTACCAGCCTGGAACTGGCACACAATCACCCGTTAGTAACCCCTTCTAAGATGAGTCAGATGCATCAACACAAGAAGATGGGTAAGGTCGCGAGGAGCCTAATTCACACAATGAGCGATACGTGGATAGGACCTACCGAGATTGTTAATGTTCTTGCTGAACAGGCTGGGGGAATTCAAAATTTAAACTTTAACACGACAGACATTCGTAACGCGGTCCGAACCCATAGACGAGCCGCGTATGACCTCAATGATGCTCAATCCACAATGAGCCTATTGAAACGGATGCAGATGGAGGACCCGCAGTTTACCTTCGATTATAAACTTGACGACGAGCATCGAGTTAGCACAATTTTTTGGGTCGACGGTCGTTCGAGGCTTGCTTATAAGCATTTTGGGGATGTCGTGACTTTCGACACCACATACCGTACCAACAAGTACTCGATGTCGTTCGCCCCTTTCACGGGGGTCAATCATCATTATCACTCCATCCTGTTCGGGTTCGCCTTGTTAAGGGATGAGAGTGAGAGTTCTTTTGAATGGTTGTTTAGGGCGTGGCTGGAAGCCATGAACAACAAAGCACCGAAAGTTATCATCACTGATCAAGATTTGGCAATGAAGAAGGTTATTGCTACCGTCTTCCCAGATACTCGACACAACTTGTGCACTTGGCACATAAGCAACAAATACCCTGAACGTTTACATCACGTGTATGCAAAGTTTCCAGACTTTAAACATGATTCTGACAAGTGCGTTAAAAAGTCGTTAACGATTGAGAAATTTGAGGAGAGGTGGAAAAAGCTTGTTGAGGATTACTCATTGCAAGACAACGAGTGGCTCCAGCATTTGTACGAGCTCAAAGAACAATGGATTGGCGTTTACACGAGGAGGCATTTTTCTGCGGGCATGAAAACGACGGGCATGAATGAATCTATGAATGCCACGTTCGATAGTAATGTGGGTACAACTACCGATTTGAAGAGTTTCGTCACATCCGCACAAAAAGCGGTTGCGTCGTTTTTCGTGAAAGAAAGGGCTGCAGACTTTGCAACCACGTACAAACAAAGGAGAAGGTTGCTTGAGACCCCGCTGGAGCTAAACGGTGCCAAAGTCTATACGAAGGAGATCTTCATGCTATACCAAGTAGAACTACGAAAATCGGGACGGTACAGTATAAACAAGGTGGCAGAAAAGTCTACGCGTGAGTACAAGGTTTATTCGCTCGTGAATGACCTCGTCCCTGAAAAGTTGCGCATAATTTATACGGTGAGCCTCGACACATTGACGGACTCGGTGACATGTGTTTGCAAGAAGTTTGAGTTTCATGGCATCCTGTGTAGACACATTCTACGGTTTTTCACCCAGAAGAATATCATGACAATCCCTGATAAATACGTCTTGCCACGGTGGACGAAAGGTGCAAACAGGTTGCACGGTACCATTGCCTTTCCGGAGCACCCGTATACTGACTTTGAAGAATCAGAGACGTTGCGGTATAATCATCTGGTGACAATGTTCACCCGTTTGTCCGTAAAGGGTGCTGTTACAATGGTCGGATATAAACATCTCCTCGAGGTAGCTCAGCAGCAAGAGCCCATCGTTAACCAGTTGGAAGCAGCTTCAGTCACCAATACGGTTGACACCGAGCCTACGACGAGATCAGAAGATGATGAGCCAGAAGAGGAAGACGACAATGATATCCGGCCTTTGGATCCAATTATATCGCAAACGAAAGGCCGCAAGAGATCTACGCGGATGAAAAGCTCTATTGAAACGACAACTCAACCTAAAAAACTGAAAATGTGTGCATTGTACAACAAAATGACCGACCACGACAAGCGGAACCATTACAAGGCACTGGGGATAAGTCTAGAGGGCTTGCAAGACGAGAAAGAAGATGAGGACGAACAAGCTGCAGTGGACCTTTAATTTTTTGTATAAGCCATCAAGTCTGTTTGACATTTGTAATAATTTTTTGTAATTTTTTTCTAATAATTTTTTGACCGAATACTGGAATTTTTTTTCCTGATGGACCTATGAGAGCCATCAAATCTAAATTTAAGTTTTTTTTTATTAGCCCCGTCCGCTACATAATGTAACGGATGCCTCTGTAGAGTCTTAAAATTCCAAAACTTCAGAAAATTTTGACCTTCTTTTATGTCCGCTATACAATGTAGCGGACGGCTCTGCAGAGTCCTAATTTTTTGTTCTTTGTGTCCGCTACACAATAAAGCGGACGGCTCTGCAGAAAAAAAAAAACTTTTGGTGTTCTTTTTGTCCGCCACACAATGTAGCGGACGACATCGCAGAAAAAAACTTTTGGGGTTCTTTTGGTTCGCTATACAATGTAGCGGATGACTCTATCCTGTTATATATTAATCAGATCGGCCAATCATCTTATCACTCCATCTGTTTCTCTATCTGTCTCGAACATCTCACCCAGTCGCTACCCCATCTACGGCGACCCACATCTCCGGCGACACCATCGTCCTCCCCTTGACGCCGCGCCACCTCCGGCGACAGCCCCTTCCTCCCCTCAACGCCGCGGCACCTCCAGCGACATCCTCGTCGTGATGGCTTCTGATTCGTCGAGCAGCGAATTTGTAGACAACATGCACCTTGCAGGCAGACACATCTTCAAGGTCATGATGCCTGGTTTTGATACAGAATTTGTAGGCCATCCCTATTTCTCTGTGTTTTCGTGTGTGTTAAAAGTTTGATCTTTGGTTAAAAACTTACCTATTTTTTGCATTATGAATATGTTATGACATACCGGTAGCCTTTTTCGATTGGCTTACCACAATTTATTTCGATTCAACTTTAACCAGCCGCAAAGGGTCATGGCATGTTAGAATCAAGATGAAGCGCGGCCAAGGTAAAATTTGTTTCGCAGAGGGTTGGAATGAATTCGTGCAGCAGCATGACCTCCATCTTGGGGACTTTGTAGTCTTTGAACACACGGGGAACTGGAATTTTCAAGTGACGGTGTTTGAACGGAGCACTTGTGAAAAAACTTTCCCCCAATGTTGAACCCTAAATTCTGTTATGAACAATTTTATGTTAATGTTCATTATTTTTCTGAATTTTAGGTTCTTAATTGTGCCATTTGAGAATTGTGATTGTTAATCGTACATTTTTTTATTGTTAATCGATATTGAGATTGTTGATTCCGTCGCTAAAACATTGTTTCTGTCGCCAATTTATTAAAACAGAATTATCACCGTCCGCTACAATGTCTAGCAGACGGCGCAGCAGAAAGTCTGATCTCCACACTCAAAAAAGTTGATTCCTGTATGTCCGCTACACTGTGTAGCGGACGGCACGGCAGAAAGTCTCATCTCCAACTTATTATAAAAAAATTGTTCCTCAACGGCGCAACAGAAAGTCCTCTACGTCTGCCACACTGTGTAGCGGACGACGCAACAGAAATTCCCAACACTTGGAAAATCGAAAGACGGGGTTCTCTTATTAGAATGACATGTGGATAAGTGCTACTTGGAATGAAATCCTAACATACAGTAGGAAGATATATATATATATATATATATATATATATATATATATATATATCACTCTTCATTTGACATATACTCATCAGATAAGTACTGATCATTGGTTAAAATATTGTTTCTCTCGTTTGAATTGAGGTGTCTCCCACTAGCCTCGGCCATTTCTTCCGCAAGTTGAAGCATGTAAAAACGTTTTCTACGTAGCAACATTCGGTTATTCTCCATACGAATTCAGCACACAGCTTAACATTACGCCTCGACATACTAAGTGAACGACGTTGCGGCACAGGTGCTCTTAGCGTGGTGAGATCTTGGTGCAGTGCTTCTGATTCCTTAACTCGATATGCCTATTCTCTTCGTAAACCTGCATAATACTCTCTCGGATCCGTGTACTTCACTTCTTTGTAGTCATCGTTCCTTTCACACAACAACCACACAGTCTCACGTCCCCGATAACTAGAACTACCAGCAACTTCTGCCATTTAACTTATGTACATCTAATGCGATGAGCATGGCTAACATATATAAATAAGCCTCAACACACACACACACACATACACAATATATTGGTGTGATAACTACACAATATCCTGCCCATCTCTGGTGAGAAGACAAGTCTCTGGACACTGACACCCTGCTTAATTAGTAGTTGGAGACAATAGCATGCCATGTCAATGAGAAGACAAGTCTTTGGTGACAAGACAAGTCTATGGTCTATTGCAACGACTTGTCACATCTCATAAAGTTGAACCTGTAGCATCTAATAAAGTGGTCCCGTTTCAAAAATTATATAAGTACATGCATTGCATGAAGGGCAAAAGGCATAGAGTGATATACTCCCAATTTCATAACAATTCTGAAAATGTCATATACTCCACGAGATATTTTTGAAGCAATGGGTCGTTACTGGGCGGGCGAAGATGAATTTCACTATTTTTTGTGTCCAAGTTTGCGTTATTCATCACGCTATGTTAATATATTACATGCAGAATGGTCTTATTGGATGAATGACTATGAGGTCATAGTAGCTGATTCACGGCGCATGAATATACCCATACCTCGACAAAAGGCAATCAACATGCCTCGAATTACACACATGGAGCTTGAAAGGGCACTGCATCGAATACGTGAAGAAAATAATAGAATGAGAGTTCGTCAAAGTAGACATAACTTACGTCGTATGGCACGTGATGCACATGAAGATGGCAACAACAATGAAGCACAAGTATACTGGAACATGAGCTTCGAACTTGGATATCTTTTCGATGCTCCAGTGTCAGATGAAGATGACTGAAGATGCTCCAACGTCACGTTGTGTCAACGATGCTGCTTCTTTGTAATTTAACACTTAGTTTTTCTTTGCAGGGCCGTCCGCTTTACTATGCAGCGGACGACCCTGCAGAAATTCAGATATCCAACACTTAGTTTTTTTTTTGTGCTCTCTACGTCTGCTATACTATGTAGCGGACGGCCTTGCAGAAAGTCGGGTCTCCAATACTTAGGGTTCGTTTGACCAAAAACAAAATTTGGTTTTCAGTTTTTAAAGAGCAGCTTAATTTTTTTTTATATAAAAACAAGTAGGTGTTTGATAACCCTTTTTTTTTGTGTTTGGTAACCCTTTTTATTTTGATTTTTTTTTTGGTGGTTTGCGGTGGCGGTTATCGGGCGTAGCGGTGGTCGACGGTGGTGGTGGTGGTGGCTGGCGGCCGGAGGTGGCTGCCGGCAGTCACCGGCGGTAGTCGCCGGCGGTGGTGGCCGACGGCCGGAGGTGGCTGCCAGCAGTCTCCGGCGGTGGTTGCCGGCGGCCGGAGGTGGCTGTCAGCAGTCTCCGGCGGTGGTCGCCGGCGGCCGGAGGTGGTCGCCTGAGGTGGGAGGGTGGTGGTGGTCGTCAAAAAAAAAAACCAAAAGTGAAAAAAAAAACCAGTTTTTGGAGTTTTCTTTTTTACTCTTCAGTTTAAAAACTGATTTTTTAAATTGAAAAAAAAAATGGATACCAAACGCTCCTTTTTTTCCAATTTTTAAAACTGAAAAAAAAGAGCAAAAAAAAGAGTGTCAAACCTACCCTTAGTTTTTTTTTTGTTCTCTCAACGTCCGCTAAACTATGTAGCGGACGGCCCTGCAGAAAATCAGGTCTCCAACACTTGGTTTTTTTCTGTTCTCTCTACGTCCGCTATAGTATGTAGCGGACGGCCCTACAGAAAGTCAGAACTCCAACACTTAGTTTTTTTTGTGCTCTCTACGTCCGCTATACTATGTAGCGGACGGCCCTGCAGAAAGTCAGGTCTCCAACACTTGGTTTTTTCTGTTCTCTCTACGTCCGCTATACTATGTAGCGGACGGCCCTACAGAAATTCAGAACTCCAACATTTAGTTTTTTTTTTGTTTTCTCTACGTTCGCTATACTATATAGCGGACGGCCCTGCAGAAAGTCAGAACTTCATCGCTTAGTTTTTTTTTGCGCTCTCTACGTCCGCTATACTATGTAGCGGACAGCCCTGCAGAAAGTTAGGTCTGCAACACTTGGTTTTTTTCTATTCTCTCTACATCCGCTTTACTATGTAGCGGACGGCCCTGCAAAAAGTTAGGTCTCCAACACTTGGTTTTTTTCTGTTTTCTCTACATCCGCTTTACTATGTAGCGGACTGCCCTGCTGAATCAAAGAAACCAAAACTGGTCAACACTGAGTCACTGACCCACACTTTGTTTCCCGTCGTTCAAAGCAAATCATAGATTAGTCAATGAGCCAAAATGCTATCTCTGACCACAAATCAAACACTCAACTGAGTTCAACACAACGATATCGATCAGTTAAATCAATCGCATTCAACACCGATCAACTGGTGTCTACACAAATTAATTCAAACCCGATGAATGAAGAACAACTTTCATAAAGATAATATATGTTTATTAAAAAAATGAATATAATGTTACAATCTCACTTGGGGACCTCATCTACTGCGGGATTCTCGTCATTACACGGATTTACAATAAACCTAATAGCTCTAGGCCGGCCTTTCATAAGTTGTCAAACCACCCTATACCCAAAGCCTTGTATGCATTCTCGGCTCCGGACGGTCTTTCCGAGGCTCTCAGACCGACAAATGTAATCCATGTACATGCAGACGAAGATGCCACAGTCCGAGGAATTATGTTGCTTGGGCCTACGCCTCTTCAATCGGGAAAGGAGCTTCGGCCTGCGCCGTACACTTTCGTGACGCCTACCATTGACCAAGGCACCAAATAGATTCTGCGAGAAACATAACAAGCATTAAACATTAAACATAGCAAACATAATAAGATTAATCAGTTTTGCAATATGCAAGTTACAATAAGAAGTAAACAGGATCTTACCATGGCATCCAACTGGCCTATGCCTTTGTACATGCTAATCACAGGCATCTGGTGGGTATCATCGTAGAGACTGTCGATGACTGATACCGTCTTCTCTACTGGTTCATAGCAAACCAAGTACCAGTGGGCATTCCCTAAAAATGGGATTAGAAACACGTCGACAACACTTGCGCTCACTGGATTATCCCTAGCAAGATATGCTTCTAGGTTAGCGGACGGTCTCCACTGGGCCAGGGCTCTCCCCTTCCTTGAATTGACCCAGTCGTGCTACTCTTGTACTAGGATGCCATGAAAAAAAACATCCAAGATAAAAATGCGCGGACCGAAGTTTGGCTGCTCCCGACCCCTTTGCCTCATAATTTGCACGTAGTGCGAGATGACACCGTTGTCTAACCAAGCTCCCGGCGCCAGCGAGGCCATTTCTGACCATGAGCAATTGTAATCCAAGCCCTCCGGGTGATCCACGTCATACGACGCTTCGTCTTGGGGGGCCCGTTAAAATAACGTGCTCGAATTAGCTCGTATTTATGCGGCTTTAGGGGCCTGGCTGGATGCCCTTTCGGATATTGCCCTCAGGGGTCAACCGGGGGATATTGCCCTCCTTCAAGGGGGTCAACCGGAAAATCTTGCCCTCTGCCGGGGGGCAAGAGCAGGGGATATTGGCCTCCAATTCCTGGTTCGGCCGGCTGATAATGTCCTTCGAGGTCCCCGGCCGGCTGATATTGCTCTTCGGCCATTTCTTTCGCTGGCTGATATTGCCCTCCGGGGAGGTCAAACGGGGGATATTGTCCTCCGGGGGCGCCAAATGGTCCCGCCCACGGGACAATGGGCAGTGCCTCGGAGAAACCGTAGTTTCTGAAAGGACAGTCTTACGTGACTTGACTCTAAGGGAGGGGTTGGGGTTCAAGGAACAAATTGAAGGAGGGGACGGTGTAATCGTCCCACAACGCTTGAGCCTATCCCATCCCCACTACAGAGGGACCACCAACTCCCTGGCTTACCCCTGAAGCCTGTCCCGAAGGATCACCGTATCCTTGGCTGACGCCCGTATAACCCATTCCTGGGCTGAGGACCGAAGACTGTCCCGATGCTTGGCTCAAAAAATTCTCGCAGCCTAAAGCCAATGCAGCAGCCTGTTGGTGAAGATCCTCGCCCATTGCGCTCACCAGATCCTTCCGCTCACTCAACTTCTGGAAGAATGCAAGCGAGGCACTAACCTACATCCAAAGAGATAAAAAAATAAGTACCTTCAATCAGACATTTATATTCATCAAATTCAATTAAGAAGACTTGTTGGACAACTTACGAGATTGTATGCCATATGCTCATCAATCTGACCCCTAGGGTGGTACTTCTCCCCGCGTTCAAAGTTTACTGGGGCTACTCTCCTCCGCGTGATGCGGTAGTACCACTCATCATATTGTTCGATGCTGATAACGTGGTCAGGCTCCGAGACGATGGCCGCTAGTGTGTCCTGCCAAGAACTCCAAAGCTCTATTTCGACCGCGCATAATTCGTGCGCATTGGCCTTGCCAAACCGTCCGACACCCGGTGGGTTCCTGTTAACCCTCATATCTGGGGCATCGGCTGGCAAACCCTGATCCAACTCAAAATAACGCATTGCTCGATCTGGCAGCTGCCACTCTGCGACCTCGAAGTGGATCAGGGGTGTACACTACAACTTGGAGAGCGTGAAGACGAACGACTCTCCCGCCCGTCGCGCCAAACGTATGTACGGTGCCCAACGCATTTGGCCCGGAGATAGACGGTTGAACTCCCCCCGATAGTTCATAATGTTGTGATGGGGATCGACTCTCCTCGGATAGTGGCTATCCCTCCGGCTGTACTCCCAAGCACACAACCAAGGCCACACTTTATCGGTTCCATCCCTACGCGTTGGTGCACCGGGAGCAAGGTGTTCATAAAACTACACCTGAGAACATGGGCAAATTATATTTATATCGTCTATTCAACAAAAAAAATAAATTAACGAAGACATGATTTATATGATATACCTGCAATAGCGAGATACATGCACATATGGCTTTGGAGTCGGGCGTCGTTGCCTTGTGCAATGCTCGGTACAGATACGAAAGAACTGTTGCACCCCAGGCATAATCCCCAACCTCCGGCAAGTTACCCAACAATGGTAAATATTTCACGCTGACCGTGTTCTTCGACGTCGTTGGGAATAAAATTGCCCCCATCACCCACAAGAGGAAGGGTTGTGTGTACAACACAAGCATCTCGCCCGTATAGTTTTTCGGCAAAACCCTGTAGGTATCTACCAACCACTTCAACTTTATACCACCATTGTTAAATTGATCCTGGGGTATCGAAGTGAAGAAGTCCCTAGCAGTTCTCTTATTCGTTGCTTCTGACGGAGGAGCAATTATCGGCCGCCCCGTCACCGGTAACCCTAAGATAAACCCTACAGCTTCTAGGGTAATTGTCATCTCTCCGAGCAGGAAGTGAAACGTATTCATTTCACTTCTCCACCTTTCAACAAGGGTACCTATTAAGTGCCGGTCAAGGTGTTGAAAGATCTGCCCATGCGTGAAAATCTCAAACCCAATTCCACGCAGTATCCTTTTCTGGGACTTGTTCAATTTCCATGCTGTGAACTCGTTAGATACTTCTACGGTGGTGAGAAGTTCTCTTTCGTACGAATTAATAAATACAATTTAAGCAAAACAAACGGTATACAACGTTCGTAAGAATAAGAAAGTTGATAAATAATGTATCTTACTCCACCATCCCTTATGAGCGTACTGATATGGTTGGCTTGGTCGTATAACACAGATGGATCTTCTGGTCCAGGGTTAAATTCCATTTTTTGCAACTGAAATTATGGAAAAACATTCTCAGTTTGGATTTTACAGTTTGGATTTTGATAATCGCTCGAGAAAATACGACGCTAGCACATGCATAATACATATAACGCAAGCACATGCATAATACATACAATGTTAGCATATACTCATGTGTATAATAGATATATATACATACACGGAATCGGATTTTACAAACGCTAGCACATGAATAAATACATACATATATAAATTCTCATCGCTAGCACATGCTCAATGCATAATCAAAACCACGCATAAAACGCAATATTCATCACAACTATAGATTACAAACATGTAAAGGATTGATTTTGTAAACTTACGTGATCTATTAGGGTATTAAAGGTGTTCTTAAGAAGAAATTTCACAGATCTGCTTGCCAACGCCACTGGGAATATTTGTGAGTAGAAAGAATGGAGAAGAGTGTCGTAGTTAGGATTTTTTTTGAATATATATTAAATGTCCGTTGTACAGTATCGCGGACAGTTTTAAAACGTTCGCTTCACTATAGCGCGAACTATTACGTCTGCCACACTGTGTAGCAGACACTGTTGACGTGACAAATAAGGACAAGATAACCGTCGTGGGGGTAAAGGACTGACGGAACAGGTCCTGACATGTGTCAGTCGAGAGGTCGTCCGCTACACTGTGTAGCGGACGTCTTTTTCCTGACACGTGTCAGGACTTGAAAGTAGTCCGCCGTACAATGTAGCGGACAGGGGAGGAGGGGTAAAAAGGTAAAAAAAGGCTATCCGCGACACTATGTCGCGAACGACTGACAGTTTTTGAAAAAAACAAGATTTGGGTCGTCCATCTTTCAAGATGGACGGCCAGATTGCGCTTGCAAAATACCCCATTTTGCTAGCGCTCTCAACAGATCAGCTATATATATATATATATATATATATATATATATTCTTGTAACTATGCAAAGGAAAGTCTAATAAATGCAATACATAAAACCTTTTCTCTGCAAAAATGAATGTGTGTATTATATATATGTGGGAATTGAGACAAGGAAGAGGGAAAGTGAACAAGTGTGGATGTATATGTGTCTGTTTCACAAATAAAGGCGAGTTATGGGTTGTTGATTGGTGAGTTGGTGAGAATAACGCTTGGGTTGACGCGAGTCTATGAGTATAGAGATTTAGGGAAGAAGAAGATAAGTGTGGATCGTGTATCGGGATAACGTTAAGTTCGGCACGTGTATATGTTAGCGTACGCTTATCATTAGCACATGACAATTTACAGTATAATACTTTAGACCATATTAGAATTCTTGGCAAAAATTTATAATTTTTTGAGATCGTATGGTACGAATTTTCAGTATTTTCTATAATTTCAGATTTGGAAAATTCTTTTGGAGCCTTTAAATCCTGAAAATGTTCTGGGGAAAATTATAGTAATGTATTTATGGTATAAATAAGACTCAGTTTGAATTTGATGGTTTTTGGGATTGATTTTCTATGGTTTTCGTATCGCATTGTTTTTAGCAAAACGAATAATTTAACAATAGTTTTAATTTGCCTTTTAAATTCGGATTTGAATTTCTATATTTTTTATGCATATTCTTAAGTTATTACAAAATTTATGGGACTTATTTTTTATCTGGAGGCAATTATGGCTAATTATGGATTTTATTGTATTTAAAGAAATTATTTTAATTCAAAAAATATTCAAAATTTCAGAAAATTAATATTTTGACTTTTTATAATGTTTTAAGTTATAAAAGTGTTTTATTATAATTTAATGTATATTTGGAGTTTCGTTACCCATTAAGGAGCGTACGAGGATTTCGGTTAGGTTAGCCGTGTGCGGGAACCGTTTGAGTTGCGCGATTTCGGGATTAGAAGTGAGCGACGTTTGGGTAGTTGATACTAGGTTTATAGCATATTAGTATAGATTGTGTTCTAACATGTGGATTGCCAATCTAGGTTATTCAAAGATTTTTTTTGGATCGAGGTCAGTTAGCATCGCTTAACTTCGACCGAGGTAAGGAATTCTATCCGAACCCTATTTGATTATTCTATTTTCAAATACTTATAACAACAGTTTTACAAACTAGACTGAATGCTGATTTTTATGATTGATATAAATATGTTTTTAAATTGCCCATGAAACGCTAAATGAAGCCTTATAGCGATCGTTTGGAATTCTGCTTCATTTCCATATGTTTATGGGTTAATTACAAAACTGTCCCCTGAAGTTTACACGTTTTTGCAATTTGCCCCCTGTGTTTACAACTTTGGCAAAACTGTCCCTCGAGGTTGACAAAACCGTTGCAAATAGCTCCGAAATTGGACGTCCGTTCAATTTTGGACGTTAAGTGATCATGTGCGGTGCACATGCCATTTTTGGCATGGGCAAATTTGTAATTTCACTACCCCTTCTTCCCCACTCTGGCAAATTTGTAATTTTTGGCAGCCGGCCCTAGATCGGGCGGTGCTTATGCCAGATCTCGGCAGCCTCACTTCCGGCCACGCACGTAGCCACCGGCGACAACTCTGGCTATACACGTTCGCCGAAACACCATTGCTTAACGTCTCTACGAGCGTCGTGCCTCGATCAATACCCCACTGCTACCATCGCACGATATCATCGGTCAACCAAAAATTCCGATCGAGACCAAACGACGACCATCGGCCAGTCGTCGACCCTCTTCTTCCCCATTCTGGCAAATTTGTAATTTCTGGCAGCCGGCCCTAGATCGGGTGGTGCTTATGCCAGATCTCGGTAGCCCCACTTCTAGCCACGTACGTAGCCACCGGTGACAACTCCGGTTACGCACCTTCGCCGAAACACCATTGCCCAACGTCTCCGCGAGCACCGTGCCTCGATCATCGCCCCACTGCTACCATCGCACGATATCACCGGCCAACCAAAAATTTCGATGGAGACCAAACGACGACCATCGGCCAGTCGTCGACCCTCTTCCTCTATCCACCGAGCAGCCGACATGGCCATCAGGACCTCAAATTACCATCGCCGCTACAGTTTCACGGCGAGCCAAAATGGCAGTTGTTGATCTCTAACCTTAATTTCCGGAATCTACAACCATCGGTGACAGTCCGTTTGATGAACAGAGAGAGAACAACACAATGGGGAAGAAGGGGTAGGGAAATTACAAATTTGCCCATGCCAAAATGGCATGTGCACCGTACATGATCACTTAACGTCCAAAATTAAACGGACGTCCAATTTTGGAGCTATTTGCAACGGTTTTGTCAATCTCGAGGGACAATTTTGCAAAAGTTGTAAACACAGGGGGCAAAGTGTAAAAACATGTAAACCTCAGGGGACAGTTTTATAATTAACCCTATGTTTATTGGTTCGACTATCGTAAAACATTTTGAGTTGTACTTATCTCTGTTTCATCTCATCTTGCAATTAATTGTTCATTTGATATGTTTATTGATTGCTCATCGTAAAGCATTTTCAATTGTAATTACTCATTCTAAATGTTGACATGAGTTAGTAACTTGGGAGTTATAAGGATGGTCTGTATTGCTGGAGTTATAAGGATGGTTTGTTGGTTGGGTTATACTAGTACCTAGATGGACTAGTCAGTGTACATATGCATATGTAAAGCGTATCGAGCACTGCCGGGGTGGCTTTGCTATAGTGTACTACTCATGTTCAATGTTTTCTATCCCTGTTTTATTATACATAAATTGTTTTGAATAACCGTTAATTAAGGGATTGAGTTGATACTCGTCCTTATGTTTATATCGAAATAAATGAGATTTCATTTAAAAGTGTTTCGAAAAGATATTGTTCGACTTGAATGTCAAAATCGTTTGAATCGTTCATCTATATCAAAATGCTGTGTTTTTATTGAAAATGCTCTTAAAAAGTTTCGTTTGAATATATATAAAACTCGTCTGAATCGTTTTGTTGTTTTAAAATCTTTGATCGACCTTACTCGGTTCTCGAAAGCTCACTCTCATTTGACTTCCTTGGTGATAAGCAGCAATTAAGTTGCCTGAGAATGGATTAGAGCTGAGCGAGCGAAAGCAAAGGAATTAGATTTTGGTATTGATCATTAGAACCCCTGTGCGGGCGACTTT
This sequence comes from Escallonia rubra, assembly GCA_033065855.1. Classification (NCBI taxonomy): domain Eukaryota; kingdom Viridiplantae; phylum Streptophyta; class Magnoliopsida; order Escalloniales; family Escalloniaceae; genus Escallonia; species Escallonia rubra. The sequence goes on along the minus strand of JAVXUO010002663.1, from coordinate 38,568 downwards.
GATAGTTTATTATTCAGGTTTAAATTAGTTTCCAAGTATGATTGTACACTGAGAGAAAATACTTTGATGGATATATAGTTGCTCTTAAAGTTTTCGTATTATTTGGTTAAGTTTTGAGGATAATATTGTTTAGTGAATGATCGATCGATTGTCTAACGTTCCGAAAAATTTCGGGATGTTACAATACCACTTCGTGTAAATAGTCTTCACAGCAAGAACCTTTTTTTTAGGCCCCAATTTTGAACTACTAGCTCATGAACTATCTTCATGACTTGGGAAAAAAGGTTATATATAGCAGTTGCTTTTCAACCATTAGCAATAGTTCAGTAGCTTCCCCTCTTCAAGCTTAAAGTTTAATTAAAGCATTCAAAAGTTTATTTTCACTGTTCCGTAATCCTTCGTTTTGGTTTTCGGCAAAACAGTGCAGACTTTAGAGTCCACAGTTCAGGAAGAAAGTGATCGAAAGACAAGAATCAATAGAATGCTGAATGGATTTTGTTGGCATTAGGAGCAACAACCTATTAATAAAAAGAAGTTGGCCATCCAGGGACCAACACCTCTATATGTTGATCTAGGTACTAATTATTGACAGTTTCTATATGCTTCAAGCTATGACATGTCGCAAGATATATGCTCTGCATATGTTTGTGCCTGCCGTAGCAAGTTTTATATTATTAGAAGTAGATTGTTACAAAGGATCGGGCATGGTGACGATCGTGAAAGAGAAGGATTTTGGACATAATAGAGTATCTTTAGAATGTTCTTTTTTAGCTTAAGGATTGGGTCTTGGAATATCTTTATAAGCTTACATAAAATGGAGAAACATAATAGTTAGATTTTCATATGCATGTAAAGTTACCTTCCATCATAGACTAGCTTCACGATAGCAGGATGCCTCTCGTAGTGTTTACCACCAGACCATAAAAAGTACCAAAACAAATGTCTCTAGCTTTACACTATTTTCGTTAACCTTGTGGAGAGTGACTCTTAACCAATGACTTAAGATATTAAGCTCAGGCATAATGCTTAATGGACTTGGGGCATGTAAGAGGTGGCTTTTAGGACAGTATGGGGGCCTGATTCGTAGAAAGCATTTTGATTATTGTTCAGTTCACTCCAAATTATTTTCGTTAATCCATTGAAGGGTGACTGTTCACCTTTGGCTCAAGCCATTAGGCTTATGTATAATGCTTAATTGGCTTGGGACTTGTTAGAGGTGGCTTTTTTAGATACTATGTCCCACCTAATTAAGATGATACATCCAATGGCCTTTAGGTAACTCCGGTGAATATTTGGACAACATGACTAAGAGGCAGACATGACCACCAAATCTGGCTCGAGTACCTAATACTTAAAACGTACTAAATCAGTATCTCAAATTATTTTCTCGTCCGTAGCAAGTTGAAGATTGGACGGGGCTTAACATATGTCAATTTTTCATGGGCATTCGTGTCAATAGTAAAAAAATAAAAATACCATGTGGCGCTCTCGTTTCCATCTTATCTCTTTTATCACACAATGATCTGACAAGTCACAATTTAATCTACGAAGTTAGTCTAAATATACTATTTTCCTTTCTCCTCTATTCGTCTATTTCTTGTCTAATGATTCTCTCTGATCAATATCAGTCCCCCCACCACTATAGCCGCAACTTCCACTATGGCCACCACCTAACCTACAACTATATGACAATCCAACTAGAATCCTCCTCTTCTGTCCCCACAGCCACTGTTGTTAACCTACCAATCAACCTATCATCTCTTTGACTGAACCATCACCATTGTTGTTGCTCACCCATCACGATCTCACCGTGCTTCTTTCATTACCAACCCTTCTTCATCTTGGAAGAACAGTTCTATAAGCATCAATTAGATCTATTGGTTCCATTTACTTTTCCCAAATATTTAATCTCTTTCTAGATTAAGAGACATGGATTTATCTAATTCATCTCTATCACATTCACCATGGTCAGTGCTTTATGTTAAATGTACATGTAAGATTTTATCATCTATGGTGGTTTGTTGATGATGTAACTTGCATATTGATGATGGCATTGGTGAGTTGCTAAATTTGTAGAGTAGTGATTGGGATCAATTCTGAAGTTAATTTTTTTACATAATGAATTTGAAGATAGATAGTGAATGAGTCACAATTAGACGAGGAGTAGGGTCGTAAAGGTATTGGCAGTGTAGGTCTAGGCGACGCAGAAAAAAATGGTGGGCTTGTAATGGTGGATTGGTGGGGGATGGTGGGATCAAGCATTTTAGAGAGACTGATGTGGTTAACAGCAAATGGTAATAGAAGTGTTGTAGTGTGGTGATTATGATGGTGGTGTGTTTGTGTCGTTTGAGGATGGTGGTGGCAGATTGGTGGTGCCATGGTGGTTACAGAGAGTGAAAGAGGCATATTATGCAAGAGGTAGGGAGAACTAAAGGAAGCAACAAAAAAAAAAAGACGGGAGAATTGGGAATTTTCCTGATAGGGGATTTCTTCTGAATCTATAAAAAGAGATAAAAATAACTTGGGTATTAATGGCTCAAAATAAATTTGACCTATATCATATTTAATAGATCAATCAGAATGAATGACAATGGTGCTAGGTGTTTACAAAATGTATTTTCAACTATAGACATGATTACTTTAAGAAAACCAACACTTGTTGAGCTCCGTCCGCTGTTGGACTTGTTTGGACCGAGTAAATAGTTTAAGCTACTGATTTGGTACATTCTAAACATTAGAAACTCAAGACAGATTTGGTGTATATTTTTAGTGTATAATGTTGGAATTAGGCCTCTTATTAATAGTAGAAGTCTCATCTTAACTTCTTCTTTCCTCTAAATCTTATTCCCCAACATTGTCCAAAAACTAGCAAATATGGCTATTGGTGTCATTGGACTTTTACAATTTTATATTTTCGGTCACTTTGTTTGATAATTTGTTTGTGCTATTAGGTCCACAAAATTTGTTTCCTTTGGCCATGGTTTAACAACCTGCAACATTTTTTTTGTAGCAAAATAAGAGTTACTCCCTCTGTCCCACATAAATTGATCATATTTTCTTTTTAGGCCGTCCCACAACAATTGCTCACTTTCCAAATTAAGAAAGATTATGTAGGTATTCTTACAAATTTACCATTTTTACACTTTTTTATTCTATTTCTCTTTCCACATTTAACTCTCCACCAACTCATTTTCTCTATCCTAACCCAATTTCTTACACATTTTTATTCTATTTCTCTCCATATTTAACACTCCACTAACCTATTTTCTCTCTTCTGGCCCACTTTCTTCCCTTTCTCTCTCTACATGGTAGAATAGAAAAACAAAAAATATATGACTTAAATCCTTAAACTGCGTGCAAAAAAATATGATCAATTTATATGGGACGGAGGGAGTACTATTTAGAGGTGGGTGTATATAGAGAATGGAGTGCTCTGTGTGGTGAAGTGTGTGTGTGTATAAAGGGAGAGGGAGGAATTGAAATCACGGCAGTGGGTGTGAAGTGTGCTTTGGCTGTTTGTATGTGTGGTGTGTGTATAAATATAAGTGTAGTGTAGTGGGTGTTTGTGTTAATGTGTGTGTGTTTGTGTAAGGAACAAGTAGATAGAGAGCACTGTCTTGAATGACCTGTGAGAGTGTTGGGTTTGGTTGTTACAAAGAGTTAAAAGGAAGAAACAAGAAGAAGAAGCGAAGAATGGATCCGGTATCGGGTTAGCGTTAAGTTCGTTGCGTGCATAGACTAGCGCGCAAGGTTATCATTAGTACATGAAACTTTAGAGTATAATATGTTAGACCATATTAGAATTCTTGGCAAAATTTTATAATTTTCTGAGATCGTATGAATTTTTAGTATTTTCTGTAATTTCAAATTTGGAAAATTCTTTTAAAGCCCTTAAACCCTGAAAATGTTTTGAGAAAAATTATAATAATGTCTCTATGGTATAAATAAGACTCAGTTTGAATTTTATAATTTTTGGAGTTGTTTTGCTATGGTTTCCGTATCGCATTGGTTTTAGCAAAATGAATAATTTAAAAATGGTTTTAATGCATTTTAATTTCTTATTTAAATTTCTATAATTTTTAAACATATTTTAAAGTTGTTAAAAAAATTATGGGACATATTTTACAGCTGGAAGTAATTTTGGGAATTTATGGGTTTTTATTGCATTTAAAGAAATTATTTTAATTCAAAACTATTCAAAAATTCAGAAAATTCATATATTGACTTTTTATAATTTTTTAAGCCATAAAATTATTTTATTGTAATTTATAATAAATTTGAAATATTGTTGTGCATTAAGGAGTGTACGGGATTTTCGGGTAGGTTGGTCGCATGTGAGGCGCGCTTAGAGTTGAGCGATTTCAGAGTTAGAAGTGAACACGTGGTGGGTAGCTAATATTAGGTTTATAGTATTTCAGCATAGATTGTGTTCTAACAAATGGATTGCCAATCTAGGTTTATTCAGAAAATATTGATCGAGGTTGGTAGCATTGCTTAGCTTGGACCGAGGTAAAGAATTCTATCCAAACCCTACTTCATCATTCTGATTCAAATGTTTTATTATGAAAGCTTTATGAATTACATGGATTCAATTTTATGTTTGACATAAAATGATGTTTTGAAACTGTCCGTGAAACCCTAAGTTGAGCCTTATAGCGATTGTTTGAAACTCTCTATTCTTATCCTATTTTATTCAATTCAATCATTGTTAAAAATATTAGAATTGTTTTTAAATTCCTTGAATATTGACATGAGTTAGTAAACCTGGGAGTTATAAGGATTGTCTGTATTGTTGGAGTTATAAGGATGATCTGTTGGTTGGGTTAAACTAGTACCTAGATGGACTAGTCAGTGTACATATGTATATGTAAATCGTATCGAGCATTGCCGGGGTGGCTTTGCTACAACGTACTACTCATGCTCAATATTTTTCCTGTTTATGTTTTATTGCATTTGAACTGTTTTGAATATTATCTATTCATGCTTTATTACACCTGAAGAGTTTCAAATGACTATTATTTAAGGGATTGAGTTGAATACCCGTTCCTATTTTTATATCGTATTACAGTAATTGCATCAAAACAAAATTACTCAAAAAGATGTTATTGGACTTGAATGTAAAATCGTTCGTTTTGTTCATCTTTGTCGAAATGCTGTCTTTTATTGAAAATACCCTTATAAGTTTTGTTTGACTCTATGAAAACTCGTCTGAATCGTTTTGTTGTTTTAATCTTCGATCGACCTTACTGGGCTCTCAAAAGCTCACTCTCCTTTGACTTCCTTTCTGCAGGTAGTAACCAACGTTAGATTACATGAAATTGGACTAAAGGCAAGAGCTAGTGAGTTTAAGTTAGTGTTGCTCTTTAGAACCCCTGCGTGGGTGAACCTCTGTAGTTTATTATCAGATTCAAATTTAGTTTATCAATCATGATTGTGCACTTAGAATAATATATTAATTGATGGTTAGTTGCTCTGACAGATTGATGGTATTATTTGGTTGAGTTTGAGGTAGTATTATCATAGAGTAAATGATCGATCGATTGTTAACGTTCCAGAAAATTTCGGGATGTTACAGCTGCCCATACTATACACACACAGTCATTGCTGAAATTACAGCCCCCCCCCCCCCCCCCCCAACACATGAAACATTGCAATAGTTCGAGAACATAAGGTAGGAGACTTACCAAAAAATCAGACCTAATTAATCAGCTCATATCTCTCTCTCTCTCTCTCTCGCTATATATATATATATATATATATATATATATATATGTGTGTGTGTGTGTGTGTGTGTGTGTGTGTGCGCGCGCGCGCGCGCGCGCATGTGCCATAATACAAAATGGGAAGGAGTGGTTTTAATCTGTGTAACCTAAGAAGATGGAGGGCTGAAATGGAAATTTACCAAAAGATCCTCCGACTTAATATCAAAGTTTACCCAAAACTTTCTAATATTACAAAAATGCCCAAACTTTTTTTTACCATAAATAAACTTACTAAAAAAATTGACAGGGTATTACAATGGATATGTGAAGTATGATGTGCTAAATTCTTAAGTCTACATTTATACGTAGCTGTGAATAACCTGTAATCATTGAACAGATGGTACTCTCGAAAGTGCCACTTCATCGATGTGTGCCATATGTGCTCTTTTATTGTTCCGATGCATTGTCGTACTCCCCCCCCCCACCCCCCACCCCCCACCCCACCCAAGCTAAGCTTTAACTTATCAGAAAATGCAATTGGCACAACGCGGGTGCGGCCGAAGTAAGCCCTCGATCGAGCCACCTGAGTAATACCCTTGCTAAGTTAACATGAAAGGTCTTAAGAGTGTAGAGAACCTGTTAGTGGTAGGAAAAATTTTGACGGCCCACTGCTAAACAGATTAGGCACAAACCTAATGAGTACCTGCTCTTCGAGTGGAACAAACTTGGGGTCATTGTGCTTAATGGTGTCAATAAAGAGTTTCATTGCTAGAGCACATAGAAAATCACACAGCCTCCTAGATCTAATAAGAAAAGGCCCTAATGCTGGAACACATAGACTAATCCCACATTGGTAGTTACATGAGTTGAGATAGTGAGTGACCAAGTAGTGTCGCCTATCCGGCGAAGATGAATCTTTGTGTCAGAGTATTAAGAGATGGGCCTCTTGAGATGCTGTGAATTTCGAAGAGTGGGTTGTAGTATGTTTCACAACAAAGGCCATAGGCACATGGTACGGTGAAGATATGAAGTGGCGCAAGGGCGCGCTAGAGAGATGTAGTACATGGGCTCATGCAAAGCTGATAGATGCGATGGCGGGGACACGACACATATGCATGGTTGGAGGTGCTGACACATGTCATGGGTTGTCCACGTCTTAAAAATGGGTTAGTACTACCCAAAGTGTCCAACGGAGGTGAGTGACGAGCGTATAAATATAAGAGGCTGGTTTGAATTGATTTTAGAATGGTAAAAACTTATTAAATCAGCTTTTAGAGGCTAAAAAAAAATTATAAAATCACAATTCAAGAAAATAAGGATTATAAATGAGTCACTTTTTCATGATTACCTTTGACCAAATAAAGTATTATAATATCACTATCTATGTAACTAATATTTTTAACACATCTTATTTAAAAACTATTTTTTGCAATTAAGTAAATTTATCCTAATAATATCTTATCTATACATCTATACTATATGTAAAGAGAAAATCCCTTTTGGTAAAACACCTCTTTGATGTTACATAACTAACTACGTAAAATAATGACACTTTGTAAATTTCTTAAAAAATGATACAAAGCAAAACATTAAATAGTAAATAACTACCTACATGTTTGATTTTCACATTTTAAAATATTTATGTCATATTTTAAAAAAATAAATCTAATAACGTTATTATTGTACATGGGGTCATTTAAAATATAGTCAAAATAAATTCTAAAGGCCAAGCTTGCTTCTATAAAAATATCATATCATTAATTTTATTTTTGCAAACGCATTGAGTGTGTCGCGATAACTTTTTAATAATATTACCTATAACTTAAAACTAATTTTATTGCAAATCTATACTATATATAATTGGATTTGATTTATAGTCTATTAGCCTTCCAAACTCTTAATCCAATTTTATCAGATTTTTTATTTTTTACAAAATAAAATATTAGTTGTCATATATGTACTGGCTAAATATTCCAACCCCCCCCCCCCCCCCCCCCCCGGCGGCCTAAACATCAACCATGAACTCCACGTTTCTTCTCTTCAAGAAAACCTAACGCCTTTACTTTTTCTATTTTTTTAACGTTGTCCCCTATCATCTTCCCACATACCTATAAAATTGCAGTCGGTTAGGCAGACTGGGCTAAGTGGGGATTTTAGGGGTGTGGGTGGTAGGGTGGAGGGATGGAGTTGGGGTTGTGGGAGCTATGGGGATCTCGGAGGATATGGACCGTGGGTTAAGGGTCAGAGACGGGGATGCGTGGGGTGGGGGGACGTAGCTGGGGTGGTAGAGGGTGGAGTTGTGGGATCGGTGGTGGAAGTTAGGCAGCCGAAGATATGCCACAAGGTTGAGCACTATCACATCTCTCTTTTTCTCTCACAGTTTCTAAATATCTCCAGCAACCATCATCATACCTATACCACCAGCATCACCACCATAACGGAACAACCACGATCACCATCGCCCCACCAATCGCAAATCACAGATTGGAGAAAGATTCAAGCATAACACCAATTGTGTTTCAACCACCACCACCCAGCGGTTGCTCCTACCAACAACAATTACATCGCTTCACAGTGAGGGTTCTAATGGAGCCCCACCTTCAGTCGCCATCATAAAACCACGGAACAACCTAAGCTGTACAAATCCACCGACCACCACTACCCACCGGTCACCTCACCGACTACCACTAAATCAAGTTTTCCTTTTGATAATTGGTACTTCATACTTTTGTATTCATTTTGATTTTGTCATAATTTATGTTATAAATATTGTGGTCAACGGAGACGTTGGTCCATGGCTAATGTGGCTGATGGTGGTGTTGTTTGGTTCGTTGTTTTGCGCCAGTGATGGGTTCAATTGCGGTGGTGGTGCTATTGGGTATGGCAATTGTGGGTGATAAAATGATGGTTTGCTTTCATGTGATGGTGTACGGATTTGGTTATTAACTTCTTTCAACAATGTAAAGCGAACTAGTTATTTACGCGTTTATATTATGACAAATTTTTAACTTAATGGCAGTAATTCTTACCGAAGATGCTACAAAGATGATATTCACGCATTTTTTTCCATTTTATTTCTACAGTATTACCATTTTGTTTGTCAACTAATTATTTGCCCTTCCAAACCATTGTACATAATAACAAAAATGTAATGCCACTAGATCAGTTTTATTACTTCAAGATTGGCTTAACGATTTTGATTTAGTTTTATCACTTAAGAATTGTTTCTACATGAAAATCTTATTGTTGTTTGTAAAGATGCCATGTCACAGAAAATATGGAGCTTATGCTATATAGTATTTTTAACTGAAACTTTGTTATTGAGTGATAAAATACAATTATTTTTCACTGTCATTAATGCCAATTCTATGGTACTTTGCGAAGATTTTGATTCAGTTTTTAACATCTTATATATTTAAAGTGCACTAAATTTTGTTACTGGGTGACAAAAAGGTGGAGATATTATTTTTCACTTCAATTAGTACAAATTCTACATTACTTTGGTGACATTCTAATTCCACTTTAATGATCTCGTTTTAAAAATGTCATTTACCTCCAACTGCTAAGTTTTATCGATACAAATCTAGGTTTAACCTCACTAATACAAAGAGTTAGACATTTGTACACAAAAGATTCAAGAAAGAAAACTCTTCATACAAGGGTTTGCTTATGTTTACTTGTTCATACTTGGTCAACGACTTTGTATATGTTATGTTTTCATCTTCACTTGTTGCTTGGGTTGGGTTTTACTTTTGTTTGAAATGATGTTACTTCCATTAGTGTGCAACCTCTTCATACACAAAGAACATTTTTTTACTTACGTGGTATTATACATATAATATATTGAAACTTAGAAAGCCCTATGTAGTTCCTACAATTTTCCTTCAAAAATCCTTATGTCACGTTTGCTTGATTTTCGGAATTCTTAGGTTTCTAATATTTCATTTACTTCAAAAAGTCTAAACTTATAGACCAAGTCATAAAACGAAGCTACTAGAAGTTCAAATTAAGAGCTTTTACGGTTGCATGTCAATGCAACTTTTCTCTGTCCTCATGTTATGAAAAAACTTCGTTAATGTTCAACTCCAGACTATTTATTCTTCCTGCTAAAGAATACATAGTCGAGACTAGACTTGTACAAATAGTTAAAAAGCGCATTGGAGAAGAAATATGTATTCTTCAACATAATGGTTGGGAGTTGCACATGCAAATAAATCATACTAGCTAAAATCCCGTGCTATACACAGGCATTAAATAAAGAGTTCTTAATTTTCAAGCCGCAAAAATGTTTAGAGCACTCAAAAGTAAGAAATAAAAGGAAACAACATAATGTTGCCAATGAAAGAGGGTTCGTAGCCACGTAGAAGTGCCACAAAGGATGCAGTCTGAGTTGGCTTCCAAGTAGGCAAAGTGGGAGACAGCAAGGATGGAGTAAGGGCTGAGAGCAAGGCTCCCCAGACAGGTCGCGAGGGCTGTCAGCGCCGTGCAGGCAGGATGACAACGAACAGGGCCGGCGATCAACAGTCCGAGTCAAGGGTGCAGCGTCAAGGGTCTGATGATAGGAGTCCAAATGTCTTTCTCTCACTAGAAATCCAGAGAGAATGAGTTTTAGAGAGAGAAAGTGAAAATGTCAAATGAGAGAGAAGTCCCATAAATAAGCTCCAAAGTCCACTATATATAGGCATAAATGCGCACGCGTCATCAGCCAACACGTGTCATCCCCCAGGAGTGACACGTCGTCGATGGGGGTCCCAGAGTATTGATTGTCCGTTGAATTGCCGGTCCCCGAGTTCGTGTTGCCCTGCCCTTGCAGCATCCTTCTGCCTGTCTGAGGAGATTGACCATACCGCGGTAGCATGGTCAGAGTAGCCCGTTGCCCCAGCCTCCAGTCCAAACCCTTACTGAATCCCACGAGATGCGTCAAGAGACGCGCAGAGATCCTGACAGCGGCGAGGGTTGCCCATGTAGCCAACTGTCAAGCGAGCTAGGCGTGATGCCCTCTGAGGACCTGCTCCCGTCCCGGAGTAACCCGATGGTCATTGACCTGGTGGTGTCGATGATTAATGGTAACATGAGCGGACATGCTTGCAGCTCAATGCTCAGAGTCTGTGGCGAAGGGTCCTCGTGCCGGAGCACTATGAGCGGAGCTCCCTGCGAGCCCGTCGGGCGAGTGTGCCGGTGATGGCTTCGGGGTCGTGAGCCCATCCTGCTGCGAGGGCCGGAGCTCCCGGTTGAGTGTGCCGACGAGGGCCTTAGGGTTGTGAGCCCATCCCGCCGCGAGGGCCGGAGCCCGTCGGTTGATTGTGCGGGCGAGGGCCGGAGCCCCCGGTTGAGTATGCTGGCGAGGGCCTTAGGGTTGTGAGCCTATCCCGCCGTGAGGGCCGGAGCCCATCGGTTGATTATGCGGGCGAGGGCCAGAGCCCCCGATTGAGTGTGCCGGCGAGGGCCTTAGGGTTATGAGCCCATCCCGCCGCGAGGGCCGGAGCCCGTCGGTTGATTGTGCAGAATGATACATAGATGACGATGCGCGTTCGTGCGTGGCGATTGTTGCGACGATGATGTGTGGGCGACAATGGGGCGTCGAGCTACTGATGATGATGGTTGAGCGTTGTTGAGTGAGAAGTCAGCATTGTACAACATGTCTCCCCCCCAAAGACAAGGGTGGCCGACCCCCCCTTTCCAAGGAGGGTGGCCGACCCATTCGCAAGGAGGGTGGCCGACCCTTCAACAAGGAGGGTGGCCGACCCCCTTACAAGGAGGGTGGCCGACCCCCTTACAAGGTGGGTGGCCGACCCCATTACAACGTGGGTGGCCGACCCCTTTACAAAGTGGGTGGCCGACCCCCCCTTAAAGAGGGTGGTCGACCCCCCTTCTCAGGGTGTGGTCGACCCCTTTCTTAGGGGGTGGCCGACCCCTTGGGGGAGAAATGCACTTTCGACTGTCGTCCGGATGCTCGAGGCACGGAGCACTTTGACCGACTAACGATGTTGAGCAATTTTGACTGTCAAGTGAATGACGTGTCGTGCAATACGTGTTCCTTAGAAGGCCCAAGGGGTGCGGTCCGGATAGGTTGTGAACATAAGCTCCCTGCGTGCAGGGTGTGCGGAGGGGCAACCCGAGCGGGCGCCGCATGCATAAATGATGTTGAATGCGATCGGGGAGCGAATCATTAATTATGCAAAAAAAAAAGGGACGATGTTAGGGAGAGGAAGCACGGTGCGTCAAAGAGGGGAAAAAATTGAGCGCGAAAAGGTGGTACCGGTGAAAAAAGTAGATTGAATTTTAAATGGGTGGTTGAGATTGGAAGATGGCCCACCCCTATAAATAGTGAAGAGGGGAAGAGATGTTGCAAAAAAAACTTATTTGTGTTTTGATCAAGTGAGAGAGGAGAGAAAAAGGAGAAAAATGTGAAATGGTGAGAGAGGGAAAACAGGTGGCCGAGGGGTCGGCCGGAGATGGGGGTCGGTGGGGGTGGAAAGAAGGAAAAAGAAGGGAAGGGGGAAGGAGGGAAGAAAGAGGGGAAATGGGATGGGGGTCGGCTGGAAGGGGTAGGTCGGCAGGGGGAGGAAGTTCGGGGGGAGATGAGGGTCGACGGGGGCAGGGGGTCAGCCGGAAGATGAGGGTTGGCCACCCCAGGGGGGTCGGCCAGCACCGGGGAGAGAAGGGAGGGAAGAAAGGGGAGAGAGGGGAGGGGGGTCGGCCGCACGAGGTGACTCGACCACACGAGAGGGGTCGGCCACCCTAGGAAGGTCGGCCGGACATGGAGTTTCGGGGGGAGCTGCTGCCGCGGGGGGAAGGGAAAGATAAGAAGCACGCCGAGAGGAGAGGGGGTCGGCGGGTGCAAGGGGGTCGGCGTGGCCAACGGCTGGGGCCAAGGCCACACCTGCCGAGCGGGCGCCCGCTCTGAAGAAGCTGAAGCAGAAGGTGGTGGAAAAAACCGCGAGGTGGTGCGGCGAGCGCAGCGCGACCACCTCGGGTTGTGACGACGGAGCCAGTGCCATCGATAGACGAGGCCGCAGCTGCGCCTAGTGGGGAGGCGGGGTTGCCGTTGTAGTTTGACGATGCGTTGGTGAGAACATATGATCCGGATCCGGACAAGACGAACACGCTGTTGGGAGTGAAGGGAGTAGTACCAGCAGTACCTGACCGAGAGTTGTGGAAGCAGCTGGCCATCTAGATGGCTGATGGTGCGTTCACAGTGCCTTGGAGCGGTGCGTTGATGGGCGAGGATCCATGAGTGTCGTCACCATACGTGCGGACGCCGAGCTGGGAGGATGCGCCCGTGCCGTCGCCGAGGTACGTGGCGGGGCTGTTGGTGGAGCGGGAGGATATACCATGGTCACCTGTAGTGTTCAAGGGACATGGTGCAATGCCGCTCGGGTGGGACTTCTGGTGTCGGCATATGTTAGAGACGCCGTGGTGGGAGGCATTATTACAGACATTGGGGTTACTGCCGGCGGTGGACATTACGGGGAGAGGGCTGGAGTTGTATAGGGATACGCCCGGGATGACCCTGCTACTGTCGAGGTGGAGCGCTCAGACGCATACCTTCATGACGGAGTTTGGAGAGATCGGGCCCACACTGTTGGATGTGATGATGCTGACGGGGCTGCCGATGCATGGAGAGTTGGATGCGCGTGTGACGCGACTCACTGGGGAGGAGCGTGTGTTGCAGACACAGTTTCTTGACATGTTAATGGAGACGAGGCATCATCGGAAAGGGACGTACGGTGGGTGGCTCCGATTCTTTTACGGTACGGCGCAGGCGAGGTCAGGGTAGAGATCGAGCGCTGCTGCTCATTTTGTGATGGGGCCGTATCACAAGGACGAGCGGTATGAGATGGTGGCCTTCCTGACGATGTTCCTGTCGAGGTGAGTATTGCACTTTCCGTTGCTCGTACGCGTGCCTATGTAACTTTGTTTGATGCCTTATATAATGAGTTGTTGTTTGTTTGCAGATTCGTGTTTAAGGGGACGCCGGAGGATGGCATTTCTCCGAGGGTGATTCTGTTGGCGATTCGGATGGCACAGGGGAAGCGCGTCGGGTTGGCTCCCGTGTATCTGGGCACCATGTCTCGCGGCTGGACCAGTTCGTGAACGATGTGAAGCGGTCGCATGGACGGTACCAAGTAGCGACGTATGTAGATTGGATGTTCCTGCAGCGGTACCTGTACGAATGCTTCCCAGATTATCGGCCGACAGACTACCCGCGCGAGCACCCAGTTCCGACGATGAGGACGGTGACGCATGGAGGCAGGTCACGGGAGGTGGCGCTGTGGTGTAGCGGGTCACGGGCATTTGCATGGGCAGGGATCAAGAGGCCGGATTATCCGCTGTCACGGCTGCTAGATTCACGTGAGGCATGCTTGGCACGGTCGTACAGAGATATGCACGTTTCGTATGGAGTACCCCCTGGTTACACGGACAGGAGATGACGAGGGACTTGACCAGGAGGGGGGCCTTGGCGCCGGTAGATGTTACGCTGTTGGTAGCCTATTTTCCAGGGTGGCTTCCAGTGATGACGGATGATGGTGGGAAGCCGGCGGAGAACCTGTATTACGTGGCCCGTTATTGCCCGGACCGGCTATCACGGGCGTTTGGCTACGACTTGGAGCCGCCGTGTGGGTACCGCGGCCCGTGGAGTGTGACGATCGCGGCTGTGGGCCCTGAGAGAAATCCAAATGAGGAGCCGGAGGAGGAGGGTGAGGGGTCCAAGGAGGACCATGGAGAGGAGCCAGTAGTGGTGGCACCGCGGGTGCCAGGGGCCGGCAAGGGGCCGCTTTCGGCGCTTCGGGTGGGTATGATGGAGAGTGCTCGTCAGGCTAGTGCAGGCTCTTCGGGTTCACGTTTGGCAGGGTCGAAGAGGCCGCGAGAGGCATCGGAGGAGATAGCGGTTAAGGTAAGCCTTGTGATAGCTTTTTTTTTATTTTATTAAGTCTCGCTTGTTGACGCTATAAGAAAAAAAGAAAGCTTAGGTACTGACGATTCTTTTGACAGGAATATGAGGAGCAGGCAGTGGAGGAAGTCGGTGATGCCGGTGCGATTGTCGATGCAGAGGAGGTGGAGGCAATTGAGGTGGATTAACCGGCAGGCTGGTATGAGCCAGTGGAGGCCGGTACATCGGGGGCTGGCGTGAGCGGCAGGGTGAGTCCACTGCGACTGTTGAGGAGAGGGTGGAGGATGTGTATGGTGGCTTGGTCGACGAGTCGCTGATGTTCGATGCCAGTGGCTACTGGTGGACAGGCACGGCGACAGAGGTCGTGGTGGTTGAACGGGAGGATTCGGTGGAGTTGGAGCCTACGGTGGCAGCCTCGATTCAGGAGGTGGAGGTCCCGGTGCAGTCTGTTGCGGGGGCATCATCAGGGTCGGCTGTTGAGGTGAGTGCGACGTTGATGGCGATGCACTCGATGACCGTCGGTGTACATGCAGTCGGAGGAGTGCGGGAGAGGCCTGTGATGGTGGTGAGTGGCACAGCAGCTGGAGAGGCGAGCAGGGGATCGTCGAGCGGCCAGGCCGACGTGGTAGCATGGTAGAACCTCCAGCTACCTTCTGAGACAGTGCGCCAGTTGGAGCTGGTGAAGGCGGCGTACCCGCAGACGTTTGAGGGGGTGACTGTGGGGAACCCGATTCTACAGAGGTGGGTGTACTCAGGGTTTGTGGAGTGGCTGCTGCCTTTTACGAGTGTTCCCGCGGCGGCCTGGACGACAGAGTTTATTGAGCAGTCGTTGATAGAGTTCGCACCGTTCACCTCTCTAGACGTGCAGCTAGATTGGTTGGCCGAGTTCTTTAGGTCAAGAAGCGAGGGTGGTGGTGTGGGCGAGAGGATGGCCTTGGTGCGTATGGAGGAGGTGTTGCTCAAGAGGCGGCGCACAGGGTTAGAGGTGGAGCGGTCAGAGATTAACGGAGAGTTGGTCGTGATTAACAGAGAGGTGGTGGAGATAGAGAGGCAGCTGATTGACTTTCAGAGGCGGCTGAGTGATCTCCAGAGGAGGCGGGTGGATGTGGAGGTGCGAGAGACTGAGCGTCTGAGGCGGCAGGCTGAGTTCGAGGCAGGATGGTCATCGCTGGCCGACAACTTCTTATGCATATATATATATCTTGTTGGTATGTGAAGTGTAGCTGTGTACCGTCTTGTTAATATTTGTCGTGGATGCATGGGACGATCGTTGTTTGTTGCGATTGTTTGAATGTCTTGCGCCTGCTGGTTGTTTGTTGGTGTTCCCCCCTTCCCTTTTTTTTGGCGAGGGCAAACACTCAATGGCCAGAAAAGAATACAAAAGTGTAGGCTAAGCATAAATGTATGTAGTGAAAAGACTGTATATTGATAGTGCTTGGATCAAAGAAACGCCATTACATAAAAGGAATTTATAATAAGCAACAGAAGTTACAAGCCAGTACATGTGTGTATATACACAAAATGTTGCGCTAAGCGTCCTAAACTGCAGGCGGCGGGTCGGAGGGGAACAAGCTGCAATCTGGTCATGGATAGTACTTCTTTAGGTAGCGACCATTGACAGGGGCGGTAAGCTGTCCATCATCTGGATTGAGTAGGAGATAGGAGACGTTGCTTTTGGCTGTATGTACTTCAAATTTTCCCTCCCAGTTGGGTGTGAACTTAGGGGCTGACAGGTTGGCTCGTACATGCTTGGCGGCTTGGAGGACAAGGTCGCCTTCTGTGAAGGAGCGAGGTTTGACAGTCTTCCCGTAGGCTTTGACAAGCTTCTCATGATATTTCTTCATTGGGCGCATGGCGTTGGCTCTTTTTTCATCAAGGTCCTCAAGTGCCACCATTATGGTTTCCTCCTCCCCGAGACCACTGCTGAGGGATAGTCGTGCCGAGGCGACTGTAATCTCAGCAGGCACCACACATTCGTCCCCGTAGAAGAGGGAGAAGGGTGTGGCCTTCGTGGCTGTGTGTCTGGAAGTTTTGTAAGCCCAAAGGGCATGGCTTAGCTTTTCGGACCAGGAGTTACTCGCGTCATGGACCATGCGTGACAAAATGCGCAACAGAGTTTTGTTGGAGGCTTCAGCTTGACCGTTGCCTTGCGGATAATAAGGAGTTGACGTGGCATGATTAATGTCGTCTGCTTCCGTGAGAGTCCAAACATCCTGATTGATGAATGGCGTGCCGTTGTCAGAGATGATGCACCGGGGGATGCCGAAGCGACATATGATGTGATCGCGCAAAAAGTTGGCGATGGCGCCCCCGTGGCTTTTCGCAGAGATATGGCTTCGACCCACTTTGTGAAACGCTTCGTCGCGACCATGATCCAAATGTGACCTTTCGATGACGGATGTATAGGGCCAATAAGGTCAAGAGCCCAAGAGTGAAACGGCCAAGGGGCCACGATCATACGAAGGTCGGATGCTGGCATGTGCATTCTGTTAGCGTGTCTCTGGCAGGGTTGGCAGTGTCGGACATGAGAGATCGCGTCAGATTCCATAGTAGGCCAGTAGTACCCCAACCTTAGCAGCTCTGCATACAACTTCTGAGAGCCTTGATGCTCACCACAAGCACCATTGTGCACTTATGGATCACCTCGACTGCCTGGGCGCCTTGTAAGCATCGCAGGTGCGTCCCAAAAATCCCTTGCGAAACAACTCGCCTTCCGTCACGAAATTTTTGACCGACTTGTGCTTGATAGATCGTGCCGAGCTGCGGTCGGGTGGTAGTCCATGGGATAAATATTGTAGGAAAGGCTGACGCCAGTCACCCTCGATGTTGATGACAAAAGCTTCTGTACTATCTGGGGCATATAGGCATTCCGAACAATCTTGTTGTATATCCGAAGCATCTTTGGCCATGGATGGCCAAAAGAGGCCCATTCGTTAGAGACGACGGTATAGAGGTGGGCCGTCGAGGCCACAACACTTTTGATGTCTGAATTGCAGCTTGTGCTTTGCTTCTGCTGGGGCTAAACATCGGGCCAGAGTGCCTCTGGGACATCGTCTGTACAAGACGTCTCCCAACATTAAGAAATCTGTGAGGGTGGATACGGAAGTGAGTGACGGCACCCTGAGTTGGTCGACGATCGGCTGCCTCCAATCATCGGTCGTAGTGTCCTTTGGGACTAAATTCAATGTTGTGCATGGTGATGTCCTTCTGATAATGGTTAGTATGCGCTGTTCACCGTCAATATCTATTTTTGACGTAATTGTGGCTAAGCTGTCCGCATGTCGGTTGTGGCACCTGTTGTGATGTTCATATTGGACATGGCCAAGCCGTCCCTCCAAGTGTTGTACAAGGGCACGATAAGGTGCCAAAGCTGGCTCTTTGACCGCGAATTCTCCGTCAGCCTGCTTCATGATCAAGTTCGAGTCCCCTTTTATACATAATGACTTAGCCCCATGCTGATAGCTAGCATGAGGCCGATGACGAGGGCTTCGTACTCAGCTTCGTTGTTAGATACCGGGAATGCAAGCTTGAAGGATAGGGATGTGGTAACACCCTCTGGGTTTCGGAAGACAATGCCGACACCTCCTTGCCGGAAGGGAGCTCTATTGGGACCTTCGCTAGTGGCTGAGCCGTCGAACTCGAGCGTCCACAATTAATCGATGTCGGAAATCAGGGTCGTCTCTTCCCCTGAAAATTGATGTGAGGTTGGTTCATATTGTTGGTGCGGGAAGAAGGCCAAGAGGTCCGTGAGTGCTTGGCTTCGTAAAGCCGTAGGATTCTTGATGGATAGGCCAAATTTGGCCAATAGCAGCAACCAACGAGTAAGTCGGCCAGACAGGGCAGGGCGCGTGAGCATGTATCGTAATAGATCAGCCTTGGTGACGAGTGTAATCTGGTGTGACAAGAAGTAGTGCCTGAATTTCTACGAGGCGTAGACCAAGGCGAAGTAATGTTTTTCGAGTTCAGAATAATTGGCCTCGGGTCCCCTGATTGACCGACTGAGATAATAAACCGGGCGATCCACTCCATCCACTTCTTGAGCAAGTAACGCCCCTATGGATCTGGGCGTAGAGGTTAAGTAAAGCAAGAGTGGTAGACCTCGTTGTGGTAGACCTCGTTGTGGCACGACCATGGTCTGCGGTGACATGAGGACCGCCTTGATTTGTTCAAATGCTTGCTGTTGGGGCGCACCCCAATCCCACGGCGCGCTCTTGCGCGTCAAGTGCTGGAAGGGCGTGATAAGCTCAGCCAAGGTAAGGATGAATCTGCGAAGATAAGAAACCTTGCCGAGGAAGCTTTTTAACTGCTTGGTGCTTTTGGGCGGTGGCATCTCTTGGATAGAGGCTGCTTTGGAGGGGTCAACGTCGATACCCTGTCGACTGACCAAGAAGCCGAGGAACTTGCTGAAGGAGACTCCAAAGGCACATTTGAGCGGGTTCATTCGCATGTTGTATTGGCGACACCGGTCGAAGACTGCTCGAAGGTTCGTAAGATGCTCACTTTCCTTTTTTGACTTGATAATGAGGTCGTCGACATAGTCTTCCACTGTGCGGTGTATCATGTCGTGGAAGATAGCTGTCATAGCTCTCTGATAGGTAGCACCCGTATTCTTGAGACCGAAGGGCATGACTTTCCAACAAAAGTTACCCATTGGGGTCCGAAAAGCTGTCTTGGCACAGTCGTCTGGGTTCATTCGAATTTGGTTGTAGCCGGCGAAGCCGTCCATGAAAGATAAGGTTTCGTGTCCGGCGGCAGCCTCCGTAAGCATGTCAATATTGGGTAGTGGACATTCATCTTTAGGGCACGCTTTATTCAAATCGCGGAAGTCAATACAAATGCGGACATGTCCGCTCTTCTTTTGTACAGGAACAACATTGGCCAACCAGATAGGATGAGTGATGGGTTCAATGAAGCCAGCCTGTAGAAGTCATTCGATCTCTTGCTTGATTTTTAATTCGAGTTCGGGGTGGAAGGATCACGAATGTTGTCGAACAGAGTTAAACCCGTTAGCAATGTTGAGATGGTGTGTCACCAAGGCAGGATCCAATCGGGGCATTTCATTGTAACTCCATGCCAATACGTCGCGATATTCGTGGAGGAGGGTAACCAGTTCCTTTCTTCGGCCCGGGGCAAGTTTCGTGCCAATGTAGGTCAGTCGAGGTTCCTCGCCCGAGTCAGCCAGGTTAATTTCTTCAAGATCTTCGGCCTGCGGTCGAGGGTCGTCTTCATAGCAGGGTGGGGCAGTGCCCGGGGTAAGCTCGGGGTCTGGCGGGCAATGCTTGGCCGTACAACACCACTCTGTCTCCGTAGGTGGATCGGGGTCGAAGAGGTCAGGCGGCGGACCCCCTGGAGTCCCCGGACACCGTCATAATTGGTAGATCACTCTTTCGTCTTTGATGACGCGTTGGAAGGTGGCTTCAAAATTATGTTTCTTGGACTTGGGGGATGAAGGCAGGGAATTGGTTGGGACAACAGATGGCGGTGTCGAGATTGATGCTTTGTTTCTGTTGCTTTTCTTGGACTTGGACTTGGACTTCGACTTGGACTTGGGGGGCTTGTTCCCACACAGCTCGTCCCAATCTGGTAGTTTGGTGGAATGGACGTGAGTAGCATTCTCACCATCTGCAGCAAGCTCAGTGAAGAAGGAAGCCTTGGCAAAGTAAGACTCGGCACATTCAAAAGGGACCTTGGTCGCGGGGATGGTTACTGCTACCTCATGTCCCGTAGGACCGGCCACTAGTTTCATACACTGGTGGTACGTCGAGGGCACAACCTTGTTGATATGAATCCAAGGTCACCCAAGCAGGAGGTGGAAAGAAGACTCGTTGTTTATCACATGAAAAATAATGTCACGACGGACAGTTCCGACCATGAGGTCGACAGTAATGTGTCCAAGGGTGGATTGGGGGCCTTGCCTAAAGCCAGTAATTTGATGGGGTCACGGATGATCCTCCTTGGTGGTATACCGGCCTTCTGCAAAGTGATGAGAGGGATGATGTTGATCGAGGTGCTGCAGTCTACCAAGGCACGGCGGAAGCCGGTGCTGTTAATAGTGCACTCAAGGTACAACGACCGGTTATGGTGCTCAACTGGTGGTGAGTCCTCGTCCAAAAAAATGAATACGGTGGAAGGGAAATGTGTGAGCTCGGCATGGGAGGTGAAGCATTCGGGCTCGAGGCCTGTGGTGACCTCGATCAAGCAGTCTGAGAGATAAGTCCGTGCCGCGAGTGAAAACCCCATTTCATCAAAGAAGCCTTTGATCTTCGTCATTTGGCCAACCGAGGACACTGGCTGGAGGGCAGGAGGTACACAAGTTGTGACCATATGCGAGATTTATGTGGGAGCTTCGTGGACGAGGGATTCAATATGGTCGGTAGCAACCATGCGCACCTGATGCTCGCGGTTGTTGTTGCCATGATTTGGGTACGGTTCCTTCCGCACATTGTGGTTTTTTCGCAGCTGTAGGTCGCCTGACGCGATCTTCCTTGCAAAGATGGCTCGCAATGCATTGCAGTTCTTGAGAGGGTGGCCAAGGGCCTGGTGGTAGGGGCAGTAGTTGGGCCTGGTTCTTTCTTCGTCTGTGATGGGGATCCGCACAGGTGGCAATTGGAAGTTGTTGTCATTAGCAACCCATTCTGTCAAGATCTCTTTCACCGTATTCAAATCACATGGAAAGGCAGGCGGAGTCTCATGTTGTCGTCGTTTGTCAGAGCGTTGGTCCCTATCCGGGAGCTGACGCTTAAAGCCATTGTAATTATTGATGTTGATGTTACTAGTGCTGTTGGTGTTGCGCTGAGGCCAGCAGCGCATTCTGCGGGCGAGGCCTCCATGGTTTGACGGGCCTGACTGTCTCGTAAGTACACAGTGCCGTTTCCTTGAGGTGTCCCCATGATTTCAACTGCAAGTTCTCGAGGTGCACCTGGTAGACGTCGTTCATGTTCTTGATGCATATGGGCACCAATGTCTCATCTTTACTGAAATATGTACATTCGAGACACTTAAGATGAAAACGGTGCACATATTTGGTCAAGTCTTCGCCGGGGGTCTGGCGAATGCCGACGATGTCTACTATGGTGACGCATTCAGCTTCATAATGGAATTTGTCCAAGAATAGTTGGACCATCTCACTCTATGAATGGACCGTCCCCGCAGGGATCTGATGGTACCAAGTATACGCCAAGCCTGTGAGGGACTTGTGAAACTCCCTCAGTTTCAAACTATCGCTCGGTCCATATTGCTCCAACGAACCGGCGAATCTGGTTAAGTGCTCACAGGCGTTGCCTTCACGTCCGTTAAAGAGCACAGAGTGGGTTGCTTTTACTTGAGTGGATATGGTATGATGGCTTTCTCATTAGCATACGACGCGTGGCCTGTCAATCGGTCTGATGAGTCGGGTGGCTGTGATAGCCGGTGAAGAAGTGCATCGAAGTCAGCCTTGGAAACATAATAGGAGGGCGGCACCTCCTGGCCGACTAAAGGTTGATGGCTGGCCGGTGCTCCGCGAGCCCCAGAGTCCCCTGACGGTGCAACTTGATGGGCAGGAGCAGTGGAAGGATGATACATGCTAGGTGTTGATGCGGGCAGGTGTACGGTGGCATGGGTGGGTGGACGAGACATATCCACCACTTGGCCGATCGTTTGATGTTGCTCCGTCGGGTAGGGGTTAGGCTCCATCTTAATGGATTCGTGAGTCTCGGAAGAGCTCCTGGCCGGTACATGTCGAGGCGCAACAGTAGGGAGGACTTGTTGTAATACTGGTCCAAGGTCCGGTTGTAGTCTATGTGATGGCATCACGGGACGCAGTGTGTCAGCTACGGGTGGGGAAGACATCGCGAGTCCTATCGCCAGGGGTCTGGATGGTCAAGGCAGCGATGGTCGCGACACTGGGGCCTGGGCGACGTCAGGGGACGGCCCAGGTCCTACAGGCTGGATCGGTGGAACAATTTACTACGAGGCCATCGCCTGTATAGATTTCTGCATTTCCATTATGGCGGCCATGAAAGTAGCTTGTGAGTCTTGTATGCTAGCTATGGTGGGAGTGAACTACTGGATGGCAGCATTGACTGCAACCTGCACGTCAGGTGCGGGATGGTCTTGGAGACGTACGGCACTAGTCCCTTCTTGTTCACATGAGTGGTCTTTTTCTTGCATGGTATGGATACGGCCTTGGCTGGTAGCGCTCGTAACTTTTCGTTGGATAGGCATGGCGCCTAGGTGCAACAGACTACGACACGATGCTCACCTCCCCAGTGGAGTCGCCAAATGTTACCAATGAAAGAGGGTTCGTAGGCACGTAGAGGTGCCACAAAGGATGCAGTCTGAGTTGGCTTCCAAGTAGGCAAAGTGGGAGATAGCAAGGATGGAGTAAGGGCTGAAGAGCAAGGCTCCCCAGACAGGTCGCGAGGGCTGGTAGCGCCGCGCAGGCAGGGTGACAACGAACACGGCCGGCGGTCAACAGTCCAAGTCAAGGGTGCAGCGTCAAGGGTCCGATGACAGGAGTCCAAATGTCTTTCTCTCACTAGAAATCCAGAGAGAATGAGTTTTAGAGAGAGAAAGTGAAAATGTCAAATGAGAGAAAAGTCCCATAAATAAGCTTCAAAGTCCACTATATATAGGCACAAATGCGCACGCGTCATCAGCCGACACGTGTCGTCCCCCGGGAGTGACAAGTCGCCGATAGGGGTCCCAGAGTATTGATTGTCCGTTGAATTGCAGGTCCCCGAGTTCGTGTTGCCCTGCCCTTGCAGCATCTTTCTGCCTGTCTGAGGAAACTGACCATACCGCGGTAGCATGGTCAAAGTAGCCCGTTGCCCCAGCCTCCAGTCCAAGCCTTTACTGAATCCCACGAGATGCGTCAAGAGACGCGCGGAAATCCTGACAGCGGCGAGGGTTGCCCCTGTAGCCAACTGTCAGGCGAGCCAGGTGCGATGCCCTCCAAGGACCTGTTCCAGTCCCGGAGTGACCCAGTGGTCATTGACCTGGCGGTGTCGATGATTAATGGTAACATGAGCGGGCATGCTTGCAGCTCAATGCTCAGAGTCCGTGACGAGGGGTCCTCGTGCCGGAGCACTATGAGCAGAGCTCCCTGCGAGCCCGTCGGGCGAGTGTGCCGGTGATGGCTTCGGGGTCGTGAGCCCATCCTGCTGCGAGGGCCGGAGCCCTCGGTTGAGTGTGCCGGCGAGGGCCTTAGGGTTGTGAGCCCATCCCGTCGCAAGGGCGGAGCCCGTTGGTTGATTGTGCAGGCGAGGGCCGGAGCCCCAGGTTGAGTGTGTCGGTGAGGGCCTTAGGGTTATGAGCCCATCGCGCCGCGAGGGTCGGAGCCCGTCGGTTGATTGTGCGGGCGAGGGCCAGAGCCCCCGGTTGAGTGTGCCGGCGATGGCCTTATGGTTGTAAGCCCATCCCGCCGCGAGGGCCGGAGCCAGTCGGTTGAGTGTGCCGGCGATGGCCTTATGGTTGTAAGCCCATCTCGCCGTGAGGGTCGGAGCCCATCGGTTGATTGTGCGGGTGAGGGCCGGAGCCCCCGGTTGAGTGTGCCGGCGAGGGCCTTAGGGTTGTGAGCCCATCCCGCCGTGAGGGCCGGAGCCCATCTGTTGATTGTGCGGAATGGTACCTAGATGACGATGCGCTTTCGTGGGTGGTGGTTGTTGCGATGATGATGTGTGGGCGACAATGGGCATCGCGCTACTAATGATGGTGGTTGAGCGTTGTTGAGCGAGAAGTCAGCAGTGTACAACAGGTCTCCCTCCAAAGACAAAGGTGGCCGACCCCCCCTTCCAAGGAGGGTGGCCAACCCCCTTACAAAGTGGGTGGCCGACCCCCTCACAAGGAGGGTGGCCGACCCCCTCACAAGGAGGGTGGCCGACCCCCTTACAAAGTAGGTGGCCGACCCCCCCTTAAAGAGGGTGGCCGACCCCCTTCTCAGGGTTTGGCCGACCCCCTTTTGAGGGGGGTGGCCGACCCCTCGGGGGAGAAATGCACTTTCGACTGCCGTCCGGATGCTCGAGGCATGGAGCGCTTTGACCGACTAATGATGTTGAGCAATTTTGACTTTCAAGTGGATTACGTGTCGTGCAATACGTGTTCCTTAGCGGGCCCAAGGGGTGCGGTCCGGATAGGTTGTGAACACATAAGATTTATGTATGAGCGATTGATAAATTGAATATGTAATTGTGTGCTGGTGACATACATGTTTCGACTTATCAAATGCGTAGATACATAAATCTCATTTTGTTTTCTTTTATTTCTTATTTTTTTGTACTAGTATTTGAAAGTTAATAACTCTTTATTTGATGCATGTACATAGTACGGAGTTTCAGCTAGATACGTAAAATCTAATTATATACATATGAAAGTCGAAACTAAGAAAATGTTGTCAATTCACCGCTTACTTGGACATGCTTTTAGCTCGACACGTGTACTTTCTTATTTTGACTTCTTGAAAACATGTTAAATTAACTCACCTTTGTAATAATGATTTGAGTTCTTGTTTCCCTTGCTTCCTCTCCTATTCAATTTGATTCGAATTTCTTTTATCATTTTAAAACTAAACCAATTAAAAAGATTTTATATTTCTCTCTCTTCTATGTCAACATGTCCCACTCTAAAATTTTATTTATATCTTTATAATTTCATTAATCATAAAATTTTGTCAAAACTTATTCTTTATATATTCCCTTTAATTTTAAGTTTTTTTATATAATTATTTAGAAAAGCCCCAATATCTCTATCAGTTTTTCTCTCAAACTAAAATAATCTCCCTCATTTTATTTCATTTCAAGTGTATATATAATCTACTCTCACGTTTCATTTTCAATCATTTGTAATATACTTTTTCTTTTTTTGGTGGGCTTGAATAATATAAATCTCAATACATGAATTATTATTAGTATCATCACTGTTATTGCTATTAGTTGAGATATGCTATTTCTATCATTTCATATACCTTTTTTCATCTTCATTCGTTGCTAAAAGCAAATTTTTTTTTTAATTTTTTTATCAAAGGTCCTTGTATTTCATTTATAGCTCAGTATATATTTACAGCTTTACAACTCAATCAATTGTTGTACACTTGTTCTAATGATATATACAAAATAACAAACAACAAGAGAATTAGCCTACTTCCTTTAGTATTCTCTGTTTTTTCAATCCCCATGCTTGGCATAGCCTCATATTCCTCTCAGTAATCTGAGCTTTCTTCCAGCTATACATTCGAAATCTGATCCATTGTTGTATCATACACAAGCATCCCTGCACTGTGGCATATTTCTTCTCAAAAACTCTAGCATTTCTTTCACACCATATTCCATATACCGTTACTGCTAATGCTAGTTTGCAGAGCTTAGCTTTCAGACTTTTGCCTCTGAACTTCCTGCTTGCTTCTTGTAAGAAAGTAAGCCAAGATTCCATAGGCAAGTTACATTCCAGTCTGGTAAGGATTCCTTTCCACAGCTCCTGTGTATATGTACAAGTGATGAATAGATGGTCAATAGTTTCACTGTCTCTGTTACATAGGACACATGTGTCCTCTTGAGTAATATTCCAACCTTTGAGTTTATTTTTTGTTCTTATTCCTCCTTTGCAAAGTAACCATAGGATCATTGCACATCTTGGGATATTCCCTGAGAACCAAACCAGTTTCCACCATGCACTACAGGAGCTTTGGTTCTGATGCCATCCCATGCTGAGCTGATAGTAAAATTCTTTTCTGGATGCAATTCCCATATTACTTTATCTGATTCTGCTATGTTTGGACTAGGAGCATCATCCAACATCTTCTGTAATGCTTGCAGTTCATGGGATCTAGTGCTTGGTAGTTTCCATGAATTATATTGTATAATGTCACATACCTTGATGTTCATGTTCAGCCCAGCATCATATATTATTCTTGGACCAAATCTGTTGAGAAGATTGTCCCCAAGCAGCCATCTATCTATCCCGCCATTTCCCACATGGTAGCTGAAGTATGGTCTAAACTTGTCTCGAATCCTCAACAATTTGCACCAGGTCCATGACTTTTCCACAGGGATCTTACATGTCCATAAATTCCTTTGTTTTATGACATATGTATGGCACCACTTCACCCAAAGTGAGTCCTTTTTGTGTGCTAGATCCCATAGGTGCTTGCAAATGGCAGCATTATTCCATTCTCCCATTCTTTTTAGACCTACTCCCCCTTCCTTCTTTGGTAGACATAAGTCTTTCCAAGCAATTTTTGCCCCAGTACATTTAGTGTATGTTCCATGCCACACAAAGGCTCTTATTCTTCCTTCAATTTGGTTTACTATTTTCTTTGGTAGTATGAAAATAGTACACCAATAGACTTGCATGCTTACTAGTATAGACATAGCGACTTGTATCCTCCCAGCGTAAGACAGATATCTTGTGGCCCAGCTATTTATCTTCTTTGTAAGTTTCTCCACAAGCACTTGACAGTCTTTGTAGTGCAGTTTTGTGGATATTAGAGGAACTCCCAGGTAAGTAACTGGGAATTGCCCTTTAGGAATACCAATGATCTCACTCAGGTGCCTTGCATTTTCCTCATCCACTCCTGCCATGTAGATAGCACTTTTGCTTAAGTTAGGAGTTAAACCAGATAGGTTTTTAAACTCCTTTAAAGCTTGCTTGATAATCCTGATAGAATTTGTGTTTGCTTGTGCCATTAAGAAGAGATCATCAGCAAAACACAAATGATTCAACTGCAAATCATTACATTTGGGATGGTAAGAGAACTCTGGATTTTGAGTGTGAGTGTCCAACAAGCCACTGAAAGCCTCCATTACTAGCAGGAAGAGATAGGATCACTTTGTCTCACCCCCCTTGAGCTAGCAAAAAATCCCTCCATATTTCCATTTAGGTTGATAGAGAATTTAGCAGTGCTAACACATTGCATCACCCAACCCACAAACTTTGTAGGGAACTGCATTACCTCCATGACTGCTTGTAAGAAATTCCAATCTACTGAGTCATAAGCCTTCTGTAGATCAATTTTCATCACACATCTTGGTGGTCCATCCTTCCTATGATAGTTTCTGACCAATTCTTGCATTAAAAGTATGTTATCAGCTATGTTTCTTCTTGCTATGAATGTTGATTGTCTTATGGTGATCAAATTTGGTAGGACCTTCTTGATTCTGGCACAAAGGATCTTGGATATTCCTTTATAGACCACATTGCAGCAGGCTATTGGCCTAAACTCTTTCATACTATTAGGACATTGGACCTTTGGTATTAGTGTTAGGCTGGTACTATTGAACCATTTGATGCCTTTTCCTTTATTCAGCATTTCTTTAACTGCATCAATCACCTGCTGTCCCACCACTTCCCAATTTTTCTGGAAGAACTCGGATGTGTAACCATCTGGTCCAGGAGCCTTATTATGTTTGAGGGAGAAAAAAGCTTCCTTGATTTCATGGTCTTCCACAGCAGTTATCAGTGTGGTCTTGTCACTTTGGGGAATTTGCTTTTTAAGCACAGAGGACAGTCTTGCCTTCATATATGGGTGGGTGGGTCCTGTAGTCCCAAAGAACTCAGAGAAATGTTGAATAGCCACTTTGTGTACAGCCTTTGCTCCACACACCTTCTCCCCATGCCTATTATTGATTGTTAGGATCTGATTATGTGCTCTATTAATCTGCATTTTCCTGAAGAAATAGGAAGTATTACAATCCCCAAGCTTCACTTCCTTAATTCTTGCTTTTTGGTAGTAAAAAGCCTCCTCAGCTTGTACTAGATAGAAATACTGTTGTTGTAGGTTTTTTTCCAGCTGTATAAGACTTGTGTTTTGGTTTGCCATGATCTGTCTTTGAACATCTTGCAATTCTTGAAATTTCATAGATGTTATCTCTGAGATGTTGCTATAGCTCTGCCTGTTTAGTTGTTTCAAAACTGGTTTCAATCTCCTTAACTTCTCTTTTAGCTGATAGCCTGCACTTCCCTCAATGTTCAGATCCCAAACTAATTTCAATAGCCGGTGAAAAGTTTTATGATGCATCCAATAGTTGAAGATCTTGAAAGGCCTATTGCCTTGACTTTGTCTAGGCATCAAGTGAATGATTAATAGTGAATGATCAGAGATGCTTGGAGGTTGAGCTTCTACTAGAGTATTAGGGTACATTCTCATCCATTCTTCATTTTGAAGAGCCCTGTCCAACCTGCATAGAAACACCATGTAAAGAACACCCCCTAGTAGTGATTTCTTCAAGTGTAGCTGTGTGTAGACATTCATTAAATTCCATTACATCTCTTTGAGATATGTCAGTACCTCCTTGCCTTTCAGTTGTGTTTCTGACTACATTAAAATCTCCAACAACCAGCCATGGATGCGTTGCAATATCACAGGCATCCTGCCCAATGCTTTGCCACAAAGTTCTTCTCTTGTCTCCTTTGTTATTAGCATAGACAAAGGTTATGTAGAATATTGTATTAGAGTCTAAGACAATGACTTCTCCAGTAATGTGTTGACTTGCCATGTTTTTCACTTGTAGATTCACCACTGCAGTATTCCAACCCACCCATATCCTTGACACCCCTTTCTGGTTTGTATTATGTACAAAAGACCAAGTTTTGTTCCATTTTCTTTTTGTGGTTTCCACATTTTCAACTCTGACCCTTGTTTCCAGTAATCCCACTATATCAATTTTATTTTTCCTTAAGCATTTTCTCACATCAGCTTGCTTTCCAGGGGCATTGAGGCCCCTTATATTCCAACTTGCTGTCTTCATTTCTTGAATTTCACACATTTGCCTTTACTGCTACTCCCCTTGGCCATTTGCCCTTCTTTTCCTTTAGCATTTGTTTTGCCATTTATTCTTGTTTGTTGGGAAATTTCCACTTCTATAGGTCCTTCCATCCCATCTTGATTTTCCAATAAGGAAAAACTATTGCTCATACAAAGTCTCCCATTGCTCATTTCTCTAGGCTCGCTTCTTTGTTCATTTCTGGTGGGATTTATGTTCTCAATATTTTGAGATATCTCACTGGTGGGTCCTTCTTTAAGGTCCTTTTTCAGTTGTTCTTGGACTTTTGGCTTCAAGATTTGCATCTCTTTTGGTTTTTTATAGCACTTATATGTTTGATGACCATACTTATGACAATGCAGGCACTTAACTGGCATCCATTCATACATCACTCTTTGATTCAACAGCTGCTCATTTGGTCCTTTCAATGGTATAGTTTCAGGTAGCTGTTTGTTCAATCCCACTTCTACACAAACCTTAGCAAAACCCAATCTCTCCTTTATGCTGTCATGTTATCCATAAACAGGGGTGTGCCTATGACACTTGCTATCCTGCTTACCATTTGTTTTGACCAGAATTGTAAAGGAAGGTTTGGCAACTGGATCCATATTGGGATGGTAGTAAGGTCATCAGTTTCCACTGTCATGGTTGCATTCCAAGGCTTTAGGACTATAGGTTTACTATCAAAAAACCAAGGCCCATTTTCAATAATTTGTGTTCTAGTCTCCTCTGTTTCAAATCTAATGATGTATATACCTGTTTGCAGGAGACTTACTGAGAATGCTCCAAATTTGCTCTATTTTCTGTTCATGTAGCCTTTCATGACTTGCAGTGGTGGTCTCGAACCTACGACGAATATCACAAGTGAGTTTGCCCAGTCTTCACTTCAGTTTGCACATCAGCCTCCGTGAATTCTACGCCTTGCTGTCCATTGACCTCCTACGGTGGTACATAATTCAGTCAGTTCTCCTGGAGATTCTCTCGATTAGGCTTTTTTTGTACATTCGGGGCTGCCCAAATGTTTGAGTTTCCTGTCCCCGCCATTGATTTGGGATTTCCGTTGTTGCTTGAGGGTAGCAGTGGGAATTCCTCCATATTTTCCAACGGTTGTGTCATGTGGTTATTTTCCATCAGCTTTTCATTTGCCACCTCAGCACACTGATTGACGTGTCTATCCTTGTTGTCCATCTGCGCGTGAGTTGTATGCGCCCCCAATTCATCATCGCTTTCCTGGACATTCAATGCTGGCCATTCTTGGGATTTCATCAATGGTGTCTCAATATTACTCAGATATGCATTTACATTCTTCTTTAATTCAAAGTTTTCCTGTCTTAAGCTCTCAATCTGTTTCTTCAAATTTGCCACTACTTCTTTAATGCTAACTTCTTCATCCGAATCAGAACTTGTATCACCCATTTTCTCCGGTCTTAGGTCACCCACATCCCTAATTTCAGTGCCTAGGATTACTTGTTTAGGGGTTTGATTCTTTTGTAGGATAGTTGGCTTACTTGTATGAGTTTGTTGCCATTCAACTCCAACAAAATCCTGTGCAAAAATGTCTTTCACTACTCCCTGCAGGCGCGATGATCTTCGTGAAGGAATTCCTACTGTTATGTTGTTTGTTGTGAAATCAGATCCCATTTGTTGTTGTTGTGATCTTAATCTTGATCCCATTCATCAATGAATCTTCAAGAAACTCAAAGAATTTTCCTCAAATTTTCCCTTGTTTCCTCTCCCAGCTTGCTAAAAGCAAAAAATTATTACTCAGGTTCATTTTTAACGACAAAAAATTGTAAGAAAATTTATACAGGAGGTAGAAACAAATTTTTGACTAATTCTTTTGTTGCTATCAATCTTATCTTATTATTGTAATTAGGCATGCAAGTGTTGATCCATGTGCAACACACGGAATCAAATGAATTATTATTATTAGAGTTATAGTTATAATTGAGTTGAGATTTGATTTGAAATATGCTTTTCGACAACGTATGCAAGTAAAGAAGAGTCCTATATCATCCAGTGATGTGGAGTGCAATACGGGGTGTGTCGGGCGCCAAATCCTTTCGCCGGCTGCAGAGAACAGAGGTGATTTGACGTCGCAAGAAACAAAACTTATCACTCTCCTCGTCTCCATCGTCCCCATTTCCGTCACAGAGAAGGAGGCAGCGATGCGCTTTGTACTGTCCGAAATTCCATGCCGTCGATCATCTCGATGTTGCTCCTACATTTCCCCTTTTCCTTCTCTCTCGCCCCAAGCCTCGACAGTGAAAAACCAAAGAGAAGGCGGAAAAAAGAAGAAGAGAGAGGGTTCGACTCTCTTTCATTCATCTACGTATCAGAATAGTTCTTGAAAAAGGATGCCTCGCTCAGGTGTTGGAGGTATGTCCACTGTTACAAATCCCTCATTCCCTCTCTCTGTTCCATCAGATTTTCCCCTTTCACTTTTTGCAAAATCCTAGGATTGATTTTAATGCAAGTATACATTGAATTGAACTTAAAGAGCAGTTGATAGATTGAATAGGTATCGTGTGGAAATACAATAAAAAAAAATAGTGAGTAATGTCTTTGCTAGCTTGTGCTACATCTATCCTCGGAATTGAATTGGAAAAAACCCAATTGAAACGAGGGAGTAATTATCCCACCACCACCTTCCTCATTTTTCGGTGCTTATATTCCCGGTAGTTGTAAGTCTTTTACCGGTTCGATTTTCAGCAGTGTAAGAAAAATTCTTTTTGCATGAATTTGAACTGGATTTCATTTCTTTGTGATGATCAACTGAGAGTATGCGAATTTCCAGTCCAATTTGCTAGTTTACACATGTTTTGATCTAGCTGGGAAACGGTCTAATGTAAATGGATTTTACAGTAGCACTCTGCACAACTATTTGGCACTGCCTAGTGGGTTGGCGCGGCAGACGAAAGTATAAAGTTTCTCGTGGTTCCAACTCCGACTGGTATAATTAGGAGTAGACGGGCTCTTGTTTTTGTTCGGAGACGAAATGATGGTACGAGTATATGATTTTTTTCCCTGAGGGGTTGGGGGTGGCAGTGGGGGAGTTGTTCAAGTTATCTTTCAAGGGAAAATGAAAGATGTGCTTGTGTTCGTAAAGGATATGGAAAGATATGTTTTTACTGCTATTCAAGTAGCTTCGTCTCAAATCCGAAGATCTTTGTCATCTCAACTCATAACTACTGTAGTGACACTTTCAATCCTCTACTCCTTGGGAGGAGAAAATATAAACTTCTCGCCTTAGTTGCTAGATTCTCCACTTCTGGTAGTCCTAACCCGAACCTCACACCTATTCCCTATCCAACCCCACGTCCTACTATACTAGCGACGCTCATATTTGTGGCCGAGAATTGCTTCAATGACTGGCTTGAAACGTCATACACAGAATATCTATTTATCTGCTGTCGGAGCACACTCAAACGACGATGACAAAATATTGGTTGAGTATGAAATATGCTGACTTCAAAGACTTCGGAAGATGCTAAATGGACCCTGCACCCTATTTGTCTCTAAAATGTATATTCCTTTTGCTACTGCACAAGTACAAACTTTACTTGCAGTTCTAGCCAAAAAGGGTGTGGGTTTAGCCTAAGCGTTCTGTTTCGAAATGTCTGCCAGATTATAGCAGGTTCTTGTTGCACCGAACCTTACAAAAGTTTTGCCCACTTTCTTCGTTGTTAAGTTCTTTCTTACATGTGTTAGTCAACGGGCAAGTCGGTCTTAGCTTTCAGTGACGAGGTGGTAAATATGCAGGATCTTTGTTTATGCCGGATAGATGGCCCATGGTGGGACCCACTTAGGTGCGCTGGCCACCAGCTCAGCGGGTGGTTGGGTGGCTTATGAGCTGGGAGCCGCCTCCCTGGGTGGAGCAAGCATGGGTACTGTGAAGGGGAGAGTCCGACAGGAAAATTGGATGCGCTTTTTTAAACAGCTCACGGGCTGTGCTCCTGTCAATGCATCAAGTGGTATCAGAGCAAAAGGTCCTGGTTCGGGTCTTCTCCCGAGTGGGGAGGATAATCGAGCAACATCACTGGACAGTATGGCCCGTGGTGGGACGCACTAAGGCTGAATGCCCATATGGTACTTGTTGGTGGGGTGGCTAGGACTTGGGGCCATGTAAGGGGGAGATGTCGTACACGAAGCCTTCTGAACGTAACCCTTAACTGCTTTTCATTACAGTTTAAGCTCTTCAAGGAGTTGGTCAATCTGTCTTGCATCAAGGTAGGGTAGAAATGGTGATTAACCATGCTTTTCTAGCTTTTACTTTTTTTTTTGGTTAGACCACCCGGTTTCCGGACACCACATTGAGAGTCGACTAATCCGGGTTCGAGCCGGGCAAGACCACCAAGCGCGTAGGTCAGCTGGTAAGGGGTTGTCTTAGCTTAACCAGAGGTTTCGTGTTCGAGCCCTGGGAATGCAGCTGTGTTAAAACTTGGTAGGGAGAGAAAAATTTGCTCGTAAAAATCAAAACAGAATATAGTGGACATTAATATCTGAACAAAGTGTCTCGACGTTCAGATACGTGAAATCAATTATGTGCTAACTTCAAGGTGAAGAATTCCTGTTGGAATGCAAGAGGCATAACGTTCCATACCCCACCGTAAGGGAGAATACTTGTAATCTTTGGGGAACTGATATAAATATAGCTGTTACCAAAGACTGATATATCTGCAAAGACTGCGACTAAATATCTTGCGGTTATGCAAGGATGTGCAAAGATTGCAACTGAATATTTTGCAGTTTTGCATATCTGGTCAAATGTATATTCTTACTTGTATCATTGCGTTACAGCCCAAGAAGTAGGGGCTTTTCCTGTAAACTAGTAGAGACTGTAGGAGTGTTGTTCTGACATTGATATTAGACAAATTTTCCAATATTCAGCCTTCTCTTCAAATTTGTCATGATATCAGAGCTGGCGAAGTTCTTTCCTAAGTCGTGACTCGTGAATAGGGTCCATCTAAGTGAAGGGTCCATCGTGCAGTTATTGTTTCTTGTTTAAACAAGAAGATCTTATGTTTTTTTTTTCACCTCCTTCGTTGATATCCTCTTGTTCTATATATAATGTTTGGAGAGAAAAAAAAAAGTCCATGTTTTCAGTCTGCTTGGAGGGGAAAACTATCTGTAGTGGGAATTTAATCTCCTTTGCTTTATTCAAGGCCATGAGTTATGTGTAGATGGATCAGAAGTAAAACTAACTGGTCCTTCAAAGGCACTACAAGCGAGCAATGGAACAAAATGAATGTCAAAGTCGTAAATTGGTTTCTTAGTTCTGTTGCACTTGCACCTCAGATTGGTCTAGATCTGAGAGCAATACAGCTGCTAAGATGTGGAACATCTCAAAAAGCTGTATCATCAGGCTAAGGATGCTCAAGTGTTTCAGCTTAAATTATGGGTGTTCTACATGTGGGAATGTTTTATTAGTTTGAAACACATTCCCCCTTATAGAACAGTAAAACACCAACTAATAAGCTACAAATTAAAGTCATACTAGAAGTCAAGTTACAAATTATAGATTCTAAGGTCGTAAAACAAGCCAAAAAGGAAAAAACAAACGGCTTTTATCTCTTCCATATTTCAAGATTCAATCATCATCAATTGCCTCATCAGGTTCATTGTCCTCTTGGCTCTTGACCTCCACTATCAACCTCTTCCCTGCATGCACACGCTCATCAATTGGGAGATTCGTCTTCTATTTAGATTCCCTTTGTCGAAGAGCCTCTTCTCCCTCTTGATTAGGTAGAAGCCGATTGAAGCAAAAGTTAAGAGTGCAATCTACTATTAGGGTTTGCCCTACTCTTTCTGTTTGCAAAACAATCCCAACTTTCTCTAATATTCCATCGTGACCCTTAAAGCTTAAAAATTTGTAGTTCTGCCCTATGGTGTCGAACACTTCTCCATAAGGTGTCTGAGTGTTTGACACTAGTCCAATAAATATCCGGACTTCCTCAAGAGGTGTCTGACATGTCTGTGGAGGTGTAAGAGGGGTGTCTGGGTTTCAGTAGGTGTCAGACACGATACCTTGAACCAGAAGAGGTGTCCGTGCTTCCTAGGTTAAGATTGTTTGTCTTTGACATAAGCAAATATTATGATACTGATGTACATTCTTGATTTTGCAACGTGCTTAAAGTGGTTTTGAACAATGATTGTGGCCTAGTGAATTGTCTACGTGGATGATATTGATGTCATACAATAGAACTTTGGCACATCTCTTGTTATATATGCCAAATGGATAAAGCATTGGTCTACTAATTGTTTACAGTATTGAGCCGCAAGTCACCAAAAAGGCTCAACTGGCGAAGATCTTACTTCAGAGCTGTTTTAGCATCTCCTATTCTATCCTTTGGTGGTGCTTTGTTCGTTCAGGCTACTAGGCTTCCCGACTGCCCCCAGTTATTTGTTATTTTCTATGCAGAAAAGTACGGTACCAAGAAAACTGGGGGAGTTGTAGCTTGTTTGTTGAGATGATTGTAGTTAATTTGAGGGATTGTAATCTATTTGAACATTTTTAAATATTTTGGAAACCCTTAGATTATGTTATTAGCGAAAAACATTTGGGGCTTTACGTTTGGTCTCCGC
Source organism: Escallonia rubra (assembly GCA_033065855.1). Taxonomy (NCBI): domain Eukaryota; kingdom Viridiplantae; phylum Streptophyta; class Magnoliopsida; order Escalloniales; family Escalloniaceae; genus Escallonia; species Escallonia rubra. The sequence continues at coordinate 2,650 of JAVXUO010002663.1, read as the reverse complement.
TCGGTACTAGGCTTGAGCGGCTTAGGTTAGCTTAAGCAAGGACAGGTTCCTCGGCGTCTTGGAGGTGATATAGGTTGAAATGATAGTGACCTAGAGAAGTGATTAATTTCGTGAGAATTAAGGTTTAGTGAATTTCGAGGACGAAATTCTTTTCTTGGGGACAATGTCACATCCCGACATTCTAAAGGTGCCTATTATTTTTTGGTTATTTTTACAGGAACAAAAGATGATGGTTTTTGAGTGACAATAGGGATTGGTAGTGGTTAGAAGTAATAATTAGTTGACCATCACGGATTGGTGCTTAGAACAGTGGATACATGGAGTATTTTCGGCGCATTGTGATATGTGGAGTGCTTTCTTGGCTATTCTGCCACCTCAAGGTTGGTGGTGAGCGAGTACCAAAGGAAAGAAACAAAAGAAAAGAGTGTTAGTGGAGAAAATAGAAGTGGATCGTCTGGGTTACGGATGAAAGAATAGAGAAGTTAGATTTAAAAGGAATGTAGATGGTGGAGTGAGAAACAAGAACAAACAATGAAAAAGGAGCGAGTTTAAGAATTAGGGATAAAAGCAAAGGACAACCGTACATGAGGAGAACAATGGTATGCTTGGTCATACTTGATTTGAATAAACAGTGAGAAAAGCATCACGTGGATCTGTGAATCGATGTCGATCAGGATAACTTGCTTGGTAAACATTAAAGCTAATACTGGTAAGGATGAATTTCATAGCACGATATCTTTCAAACCATGTGGTATTTTCTTAACGGCGTTGTACTCCTAATCACCATTCTAATTATTTCTTGAGATTCTTTTTCAGAAGCTTGTCTTGAATATTGATAAATATCAAGTGATTGAAACATGTTACATGGTTGTGTGACGTGGGTTATGTGCTTTTGAACAATGAAAGTGTCCTAGTGTATTGCCTACGAGCATGATATTGTCATTATACAGCTGAAATTTCACGCATGAGTATACTGAAAGCATCCCAAGCAAGATGCTGAAGTGTTCACGATGTGAGATGCCGAATGGGTAGGAGTAATGGTTTACGGAGATTGTTCATAGAACTGAGTCGCAAGCCGCAAAAGTTTCTTAGTTGGTGAAAATCTTGATTCAGAACTATTTAGTGTCTTTTATTCTTTTCTTTGGTGCTATTTTGTTCACCATATGGGTTTCCCAACTCATCCCCAACTGTCTATCATCCTAAGTGCAGATAAATACGTTAGCAAGATAATACAGCGAGATGGGAACTAGAGCTGAATTTCATTGAGATGATTGTAGTTATTTGATGAATTGTATTATTTTTTGGAACTCCCTTAAGTATTTTATAGACAATGAATTATGTTGTTGGCGACAAAACTTAGGGTCTTTACAATTAGAATGCGCAATTTAAGTAAGACTTGCAGGATGTCTTAAGGATGAAGTAAATATGAATGGGCAATAAGTACCTAAATAAGATATTTCTGGATATCTTGGATTCAATATTGCACAAGGAGGGGGAGACTGATGGGGATGCTTTTATAAGATAGGAGTCAGTTGGTTAAAGTAGAGGTCTGCCTCCAGAGTTCTGTGATTGGAATAGTCATCTCAAGGCTCAAGTTGAAGGAAAATCTTTGTAGATGGCAATGAGGCTTACAATGTCTTATCATTTTGAATGTTCGGCAAGTAATTACATCATAGGCAAAAGATAAGTGTAGCTAAAATGCGAATGATTAGGTGGATGATCAGTCACCCAAGCAGGAATAGAATAAGAAATGTGGATACCAGGAAGGTGCTAAGCATGACTTGCTTAGCCACCGAAGGAGGTAAATTACATCATAGGCAAAAGATAAGTGTAGCTAAAATGTGAAAAATTAGGTGGATGATCAGCCACCCAAGGAGGAATAGAATAAGAAATATGGATATCAGGAAAGTGCTAAGCATGACTTGCATTGTGGGCTCATTCCCTAACAGCTTAAGTTTTTTTGGAGTAGATAGTAACTTAACATGGTATGAGATTTCACGCTTGCACAAGATATTGGGTCTTCGCACTTGCATGTGGTCCCCCATTATGTTTATTTGTGCACTTGGTGGTGGTGCACCTTGATTTGTTTCTTATTGGTCGGTCTCTCCACGTGCAATTGGAGGCTTGCACGTTGTGCGGGTGAATGTTAAGCACGATAAGCATTGTTCGGCCCATCTCTAATGGCTTAAGCTTTTAAGAGTGAATGGTTACTTTACAGAAGGTGGAGGTGGCACCAATTAAGAAAGATAGCGGGAACATCAATTGAGATGGTTTAGTCATATCCAAGGTAGGTAGGAAAAACAAGTGATTTGAATTAAGTGGACAGGGTAAGACAAGACAGGGTAGACAGAAAATAGCATGGTGGAAAGTAGAGAGTAAACCACTTGATTGCTAGGACTTTATGAGAGTACATGTGCCTTACTAAAGGAGAATGGAAGAAATGAAAGAGTCATGCAGCCGACCACTAGTTTGTGACAACAGTTTGGATGACGATGATAATGATGAAGTATACTAGAAGACCCCGGGGTGGGAGAAGGGGGTGGGTGGGTTAAACTCATGCACAATTGGAGTATCCCCGAAAGCAAAACAGAAGGAACTCTACGAATGCTCATGCATAACACTTGGGCTACAAAAAAGTGCTAAACCAAAG